>CAJQUW010001384.1:0-476646 GCA_907163375.1 Prostheceraeus crozeri
TAGGGAAACTAATGATTCCTTAACGTCATGGTGCGTGGTAATTCCATATCTGTTTTTAATGATTTGCATCGAAGTAGGGCGTATGACACTCACGACGAATAAATTTTCATAGATAGGAGCTATTGTAGAATCGGCATCTTCTATATTCTTTCCTCCAATTGTATTTGCGAAATGAGAAACCAACAGTTTTGTCGGATGATGAGAGATGGTTAAGATATGAATTTTCATTTCTGTAATGTGTATGAAGCCAAACCTTGATCACCCAAGGAGATCGAATAACTTAATGTTTCAACCAAGATTATTCCAAATCCCCTCATGATATCATTGAGGTTGACAATTTTGTCGCCATGTTTAATAGTAATTCCTCTTGATGTATGATCCCATGAGAACTTTACTTGTGAAATGTACGTTTTCCATCACGGGAATCAACTCTGATTTAATATATTGTCCGTAGAGAGTCCAAAACCCAAGTCTTCATTGATGTTATGCAAAGTTTCCGCCAGATTAGCAATATAAAAATGTCGTTTTATTCATATATTGCTTAGCCAATGCGGTCTACAAAGAGGATTTACTCAGTAATTCAGAGCCGCACTCTTTTCTACTCTCCCATTGATTTCAATGCACAAAACAGCTAAATTGGAATTGGGGAAGTGGGTGGTCACTCAACTTGTTTATCGCAACTGTGTCTATACTTTTGATCATGAGGTTTGATGACGTATTAATATGAGACTGCGTACAGCTGCTTACCAAATGTGGAAAAGGGCGTGCCGAGTATACATTCCACAGATGGGCCAAAGAAAGAACTCTCTTAAGTCTCTATGTAATAAGTTTATATATGATTTCTTGAAATAAAGCGTGTTAAACGATATTGCCCAATTTACTCCACACAATGATGATTATACTTATATACATTCAATGTAAGTTTAGTAAGATTTGGATTGTTGGTTTAAGTCCAAGTTTAAGGAAATGATTTAGGGCTTTACCTCGCTAGCGCCCTTGACAAGCTATGATAATTTTAACGTTAATTACCACATAAGTGGTCATAAACAGTTAATATATCGAGAGGAAGCTTATTATGTAGATCTTATTCCAAGAAATGAGAAGACGTTGGTGAAGAAGATGGTGATTAAGCCAAGAAAGACAAACATGACTCCTGAAACATTATTGAAGAAATTTAATTATCTCCTTCGAGTTGATGGTAAACAAGTGGCAACATTGACTTATATTAAATCATCTAATCATATTGCAATAAGCAAATTAAATGATGATGATCTCGTATTAGTTTGTTCAAAAGATTTTCATCAGTTCTTGCGACATCATTCTGCAGCTGTTCATGGAAAATTTAATATGCAACATTTACCAATGTGAACAGGTCAAATCAATTATTGATACAGAATGGACCGTATCTTTATACAGAAAGTGTGTAGAGCCTTTAGGTGGTATCATACATGAAACAAGAGTGTTGATGCCTCGCATAATTACTTCGCAGTTAAATTGGTTGTAGATTATTTAAATGAAGTGATTAAAGACCAACATATTTCATTTTCTGAAAAAGAAGGTACTTTGTCTCTCACTATAAGTGGAAAAGGTATTGAACTAATTATGGATAAAACTCTAATGGACATTTTGGGTTTTGACCAAAATATCTTTAAAAGTGGTACTGTAACCAAAGCTAGCGCAGACATGTCGCTATCGCGTCGGATTAACTATTTTCAGATATATTCCAATATTGGTGAAGATGTACGTGTGGGAGATGTTGAAGCTCCATTGCTAGCAATGATACCATACCAGCCAAAGAGCTGCAGTATTTTATCTGAGCATACTTTCAAGAAAGTGCATTATACAAAGCTGAAATCAAACTACATCCCACAAATTGATATTGCCATTTATGACGATGCTGGTGCGTTGATTCCTTTTCATAAAGATGCTGTGACAAGTATTACACTCCATTTCCGATGAAGAGTTAATGCAAAAGTATGCTAATATATTTTTCCAATGTGAATAATATGGAAAGTGAAAATAAGGACTCGTTTCTAATCTACTTGCCCAGTAATGCTTCTATGAATAAATATTTCCCCAAAAAATTAAAACCATCAGACCTATCGAGTAGAATTAATTCGTCCAATGCATTTAGAAGGTGAATGGGAAGTTGGCGTTTCTAGTATTTGCTATGATAGCAATATTCAGAATGTGAATGATTTGTAAGAAATGATATTGACTCCTCGCACCCATGATGGAATAACGATGAATAATGCATTTCAGTTCCCATACAATTTAACATCAGATGGAAAGTGGAACTATGAATGGATTCAGATAAAATCAGATTCTTATGAGCCATTTGGGAATGAGAAAATTAATTAAGGCATTCAACAGTGGTAAATACTTCCATCATGAAGAATAAAAATCAGAAAGCTTATGAGTTTACTATCTATCATTGGGAGTGGGAGACAGTTCCTCCGCTTTCATTCTTTTACTAAAGGTCTTACGCTGAGGTTGGATAGTGAATTCTATCCACAATCTTCGGTTTTGGTCATATGACTACATCTAACGTCAATTGCTACTGCAAATGTTAGAAAAAGTTTATTCAAATCGAATCAACAAATTTCATTATAGATTTAAAATATTTGATGAAGATGTTGTAGAATGCGAAGAACGCATCATTTTGAAAAAGCGTGGTGTTCAACCTTTATCACTTATTGATTTAGTAAAACGATGGAATGAGACTGTGGGTAAGAAGTATGGAGAGAAAATTATGGCGGACAAAAATAAGTTGGTTATTCAGAAATATAATGACAAACTTACAGTTTATTTCTCTCCAACCTTGCGTCATTTTGTAAGACATTATACGCCTATTATTGGAAGTCGGTGGTGGTGTATGCTTCTCATGAATATCACACTAAAGCTGATTCAGTTAATGATGAATGGTGGGTGGACATCTATGGCGATCGCATCAAGAAAATTTACCAGTCTTATGAAGAAATCTAAAGTTGCTATCAATATAATGCCGCGTCTATATCATACAGTTGAAAGCTTCATTCATGTAGTAAATCCTTATATACAACAGAAGTTGAAGCATGTGATGAAAAGTAAAAATGATGTAAAGACACACCACATTTCGTTTTCAATTGAAAATCAACTCGTTGTTCTGAAACTGGGTGATGACATTCAATGTCAATTGAGTAAAAAATTTGAAAAAACCTCTTTGGTTTTTCAATGCTAACAAACGTGTTTGCTGCTTCCATCGCGCATACGATTGGTATAGAAACACCAATGACACTTGATAAACATGAACACACCTTTACATTCAAAGTGATTTTGATTTTACCTATTTCTGGTTGGCGAGAAAAAGAATACATTTTTACGTGATTTCATTCATGATAAAGACGCTTCATATGGAATAGTCGAGAAGATGTTTGAATCTATTTTCTATCATCCCGTCGTCAAACAAACTATACCCTCTATTGCTATCAAAATTTACCAATGGTTTACAAGAGTGTATCCCAATGTGAAAGATACTAAATCCCTCGTAACTTTAGTGTTTCGGAAACAAAGTGAAGTCATTGTGATATGTTTATTGAAATAAAAATATGTATATGAAAAAGTCTTTTCACAGATATAGGGGGAATGGGCTGACTGTAGGCATATATTCACAAGGAAGAAACGATCTCATGCGATACAAAAAACAACCATGTATATCTACAAAAAGCAACATCAAAATACTGAGTTAAAGTTGATTATGTCATACATCTCCTGAATGTGGTAGCGTGAGTTTTATTCTTTTGGGTGGAGGTATGTTTGTGTCAGGATGTCCATGTGGAAGAGATGTGTTATGTCCTATCCAACACCTCTTATCCTCCCATGCTGAAAGTGCTCGTTTCTTGAACGTGTACGTTTTCACAGTATGAACTTGAGATTTTAAGATTGTCATATTGACAAACGTTATAGTTTTATTTTTATAGGCCTTCTTATAGGACCGATGTTTCATTTTATGAACAATGATTTTGATATACCTTTAGCACGCTTAATACTATCTGCACATTCTTTTAATTTCATGGAATACATTTTAGGACGGAGGAGAATCATTTCATCTATTTCCTTTCCTGCTGTTTCATCCTTAAAACAACCAAGTTTGGCTTTATTCTGTATGTAATAGAGTGGATGAGTGGGATTGTAGTTAGATGTTTCGAAATATTTTTCTAATGACTTGCCTACTTCATTAAAATTTAAATCTTTTTGAGTGGTAATTCCTAAAAAGAAACTATCTGTATCACCACCCAGCAAGCGAACCTCTTTTACGAGAGGGCATGGTTTTAATATTTTGTAGAAGAGTTGATACATTTCAAGCTTGGAATAATCTAAAACGTCTAGCCCAATATAGATGGGTTTGCACAACTCAACTTCTGATTTAATCATTTTAACACCTACAAGATCCTCATCGATGATGTCTCTATCAATGAAAAGAGGTGATGAGGTCAATTTGTGATATTTTTGTTCATCAACGACTAGTTTGTAATTCATACGTTTTCTAACATCCTCCGTGGTCTTTCCGAATAGACTATTATTCTTATATTATAAAAATCCTTTTCAAAATTATTTTGGGCGAGTGCACGTTTTTGACTGTTACTATCTATGTAGGGTTTGAGGAAGGCTTTCTGTCTAAATTTGATAATGCGGTGAACTGACTTTAGAAGCATGCCCATTTCTAAATAGAATTTTAATATGCAGAAGTGTACGAGATAATTTTTCTTATCATATTGGGTGAGTAAAAGTTTGCGGCATGGGTTGTACCTTGGCTGTCCACACTCTGTTAAGTTATTATGAAATTGTGACATGAATGGTGAAAACATATCTTCAGTCACTTCGCCAGAATTCAGGTGCGAGTGGGAAATCAGCAGTTTTATTTTTAATACTATTTGGATAAATCAAATCCACTTCAAAATAATATCCCCAATCACCTTCATCTGGAATATTCAGTATGTTTTGAAGGGTTGGAGTAATACTCAAGCTCATTTTGATTTAACCAACTAAACTCGGAATGAGGTAGTGGTTTAGACAGTGAACTGCCATATAAATTATTTTGGTCATAGTACTTTAGGTGGATATGATCATCACCTACTGTTTCAGATTTTATATGATGTTTATTTACAAATGTGAGACCACCGCGTATTCCGCGCTCAAATATATTATACATCTCCGGGTCTTGTAAGAGATGAATGGTCTCACCAGTCATTTTAAGGCTGATTTAAAGGACATGGCTGGTAGACTGACAAAGTGGATAGGATCTAATTTGTCTTCTTCTAATGCCACTCGTCGAAACTCCTGAAAGACATCAGCCAGCAAAAATGACAATCTAATTCTAGTAAGCGATCATAATAATCGCCAAACGTTTTTACAATTAAATTTTAACCATGCCTCTTGAGCATTTTCATAGTCCTCTACTGGACAATCTTCACCCGTCAAATCGTTTTTGAATTTGTCAATGGAAGGAAGGGTTGTTTCATTTAGTTTAGACATTGAGCTAAAATACGCATAAGGAAAGACTCCTTTGCGAGTGATTATTTCATCCGTTAAGTTTGGATAGTGGTTCTTCAAAGTTTGACTATGGGGAAGAAACTTGAGATTACGAACGAGAGAAGCTAGTGACGCTGACATGAATTGAAATGAATCTACAAATTTTAGTTCGAAGAAGACTGTCTTATTTTCTTTAGTATTATCTACTGGTACTTTTGCTGTCATTGCCATGAATTTTTCTCTCGTTTGTGCTATTACATTAAACTGCCACGATTTCATCTGGCTCAACCCTCCTTTTATGAGCATATGACTGTCCAATAGCCCTTAAAGTTATGAAAAATGACGTAAGTACACGACGTCTCAACCTAAGTGAAAAGTTACATTTGGAGCAGAGTGCGTTTCTAAATTTACCAGTGATGTGATCATGATCACGCACTTTCTTAATTTTATCGTCATCAAACGTTTTATGACATTTAGGACAGGATGTGCAACTTTCAAATTTTTGTTTGTCTTCATCTGACATATGTAGTGACTTACGCTGCAATTGGGAATCATATGATTGTTGAAATTTTGCAGCTTTATCGAGAAATTCTAGAAATTTTGAAATGCAATCTTCACCTTGCCAAGTATGCATTTTGTTTTGTCTAATCCTAAAGTGGTCATGCCATACTTCATAGCAGGATATGGCTGCTGGCTTGTGGATGATATCATCAATGTAGCATTCTATGTCTGCGTAAATGACACGCAGGGGACTTAATTCGTCACCATTATCCCTATGTGAAAATATTTTAATCTTTGGGCATGCGTTCCATTTGTAATTTACCTCGCTTGCACCATTCATAGTGAGTTTCAAATTTATCTTTACTCCAAAATGAGCGGATGCAGCGGTCGCATACAAAATGTTCACCTCTTTTAGAGTGCCCCAAGTGAGTGTACAAGCGAGAGATTTTTGGAATACCACAGTAGTGCCATTCCTCGCTATCATCTTGTTTTACTAATAAGAGGTTGACTACACGTTCATAACAAGTTGAACGTGAATTATAGCGGGCACCCTTCAACCCCTTCTCCCACACGTGAACGACAATTTTAATCTTATTATGTTTTTCGAAACGTATTTCTACATCTTTTGAACTTCTATTTTCATGTTGTTTCACATCACAACCTTCAAAGTCTAGTTCATTCCTCCCACTGTCTTACTAAAACGATAGGCTAATGATGTTTAGCTAAAGTCGATCTCGATGCGAGTTGATATCATTATAGTGTTGGATGGATAGGACTGCATATTTGAAACACTGTTTTTTACAATCTACATTGATGACAGCTTTCTTATTATACAACGTTTTCGGAAGTTTAAATGTGCCTCGAGCTGCATGACTTTCTAATAGGGAAATTTTGAATATGGCTGAGTCCACACCATCAAAAATGAGAGCGCTGTCGCGTTGATTGAATTTATCTACATTTGATTTTAAACATTGAATGTGAAAATTTAGCCAAGACTCGCAGTCTACAACTTCGGTTGCGGAAGAGGAAGGAACATGAAACTGTATTCTCTCCGTCACTTGACCCGTTTGAAAATCTATTTTAATATATTTTAGTTTAAGTAGATGAGCGCCTTCATTCTAAAATTGTCTAAATTATTGGAAAAGAGCGCTTCGGATAAAGTTAGAATTGTTTGAAGGAGCCAACTCAGAAACTCTACAATTTGAAGTAATTGGTACTCCATGCAGAAGTCGCGTACTAAATTATTATGTGAAAACATTTAATGAGGAGATGGTATAAGTACCGTTGGTGTAGTGATCATTTGCATGCGTGTGTTGAAGTCTGTGCAAGATCGCTGAAAGTGACTATCAAAAAAGAAAGAGGGCACAAATCGCAAGGAAAGGAGATGTCATCGTCAGAATCAACTTCACCTCCGGAGATTGACGCCGCTTTGCGTTGACACACACGTTGTTTGATGTGTCGAAGGAGGACTGTGCTTCCTTGTAAACATATGTCCGCATCGGCACATTCCCACTCGTTGCCTTGCCGCGAGAGTCCTGAGCTGGAACTCACATCACCTGAAAGAGAAATCATTCTTTCATCTCTGTTCAAGCCTCAGTGTAGTGTTACAACCTACCTTGACTCAATAACTCTAAACTTTCCTCGAGAAGAGAGGGCGTTGGTGATGAAGTTGATGCCTGAAATTGAGGAAGATGCTATTAGTCACACGTTTGAGGGAGATGAGAGTAAATTTTCAACTTACCATTTCTACGAAATCAAGTTTTAGGTTGATACTTCTACAAGATAGAGACTTTCACTCATAAATTGGGAACTTCACGAGATATCAGTTCACTTGTACACCTCAAATAATACTCAAAGAGAGAGATCGTGCTTTCGTCACTTTTATGATTCACAGATTAAATGAAATGACCTGAATGTCACTTTGCTTATATACTTTCATCCTCTTCATTCATTGGATTTTCATTCTGATTGGCTGCTTGTGTATACTTAAGAATTAGAAAAATGTTAAAGTTATCATTATTCAAAGTCAGCATTTCAAAGACAACATGACAAGTCCTCCAACAACACCAAATACCGCATTGGAGTTCTCCTCTCCATATACATCAGCAAAGGTGCTCGTTACAGCAAATGCACCAAGAAAGGCGAAGGTGGAGAAGACATACAATCTCGACAATATACGAAAGTTATCATTATCGGAGGAGGATGAAGAGGAGTTGCCCGACCTAACAGGCATACGGTGGAAATATTTACAATATGATGCCGAAGGGGTGATGGAGATGACCAGCAAGTCGCACTTGCATCAAATATGGGAGTGGTACACCCCTAACTCCCAACCGCGAACCGTGGCGGAGTGGGCGTACATTGAGAAAGTGAGGACGCTGCAGAAGAACGTTTAAAGCAGCTCAACTGTTTTTGTAATCTATGTGAAGCCAGACTCTGGGACGATAATGACGATGAAGACCTTTTGAAATACATGCCATAATAAATGTTTATTTCGTATTATCTTTGCTTTCATACTGACTTACTTGAATGGGGTTTTAGTGAATAATTTAACCATGTATACTTTTTCATTTGGAAATAGTAGCACGCTTAGTTTAACTTGTAAATCTTATAAACATTTCATGATGGACGATGATGGTAGATGAAATAGTGTCAAATAAATTAAGATAGCTTACACTTCTGATACAGGATAGCAATCGACTGCGATCCATGTGTAAAGAGCTTGTTAGACTACGGATGGGCTTAAGTGGATGATTTAACCATGTATACTTTTTCATTTGGAAATAGTAGCACGCTTAGTCTAACTTGTAAATCTTATAACATGTCATATGGACGATGATGGTAGATGAAATAGTGTCAAATAAATTAAGATAGCTTACACTTCTGATACAGGGATAGCAATCGACTGCGATCCATGTGTAAAGAGCTTGTTAGACTACGGATGGGCTTAAGTGGATGATTTAATCATGTATACTTTTCATTTGGAAATAGTAGCACGCTTAGTCTAACTTGTAAATCTAAAAACATTTCATATGGACGATGATGGTAGATAAAATAGTGTCAAATAAATTAAGATAGCTTACACTTCTGATACAGGGATAGCAATCGACTGCGATCCATGTGTAAAGAGCTTGTTAGACAACGGAAGAGAGAAGTGTGTTATGTTGCGTGTGGCGCGTGAGTGTCCTCCCATTTCATTCCATTCATCAATTCGTCTCATTGATAGAGACAGGTAGTACTCATGGTTCTCATAACGTATGCAATGGAAAGTTTTAGGCAACCTTCGACAGTTGGCTAAATGTCGCCCTGACGCGAATGCATGCTACGTTGAGACAGAGGCAATCACTTGCAAACATGACGCAGAGAGGTTTAACAAGATTGACCATTGCCGAATGTCCCTTGCGGTATACATAGCTACGGGTTTCACCGCCGCCCTTTACAGGAACGCCCGTCGAAAGGAAGTATTACACCGAACTTCATTTGCAACGTTCAAGTTGACTGATAGCAGATTCAACTTAACCTTTTCACTACGGCTGGCATACCAGGTATGCCATGCAAATCATTCCGCCAGCAGCGGTAAGGTTTTCCCCATTACGCGCGCATTTTACGATTGTCTATTGAACTGACAACGAAGTCATTTCTCTATAATACGGTTAATTTTGCCTGTCGAGGTATGTTTTGTTGTAAATAACTAAACACTAAACATGAGGTTAAGCTAGTGAATAAAACTGCAATTTATGAAAATCTTCTAAAAATATAAAGCAAACTCGATCTTACATAATCATCAACAAACTTAACTCTTATTCATTGTTGGTAGCAGTTAATAACAATCACAAGCTAATCGAGTGAAAAAGTTGGAAGCACTTTCCAGTTGAGTACACTCCAGGTTTTCCCGCACAGGCAGTGCATTGGAACCGTGACATCTTTCGAAAACCATCTTTAAAACAGATTCTGCATCTCTTCTGGTGCTTTGAGATCAAATCAGTAGCTGGAATCTTTTCCAAACAATGCTCCTGACTATTTGCAAGCGACATTCGCGCTCCAGAGTTGTTTGCTTGTTGAGATTCTCCGCTAGTTTCAATCAGTCGACGACGGTTAGGTTTTCGTTTGCGAGCAGAGCCAGTTTCAAGTACGAGATATTCAATGACTTTGTCTGTGTAGCGTAGAAAAGTAAGTGAGCCACCCTACCTTTGATAAAGAACAAAAGAATTTCTGACCAATATATGAATTAGGTAAATAGCGTATTTGGTAAACCACTGTATGTTTTTCATGTGGGGGAATATGGTTCCAGGCATCTGTCCGCGAGATCTACCCCGCCCATGTTTTTATTGTAGAGCAAAACTGAGTTGGATTTGCTGACAGAATTTGAAACTCTATCCTTTCAGCGGGACACAACTTCCGTGGGTACCAGCGTGGGAAAAAGAATCTATCACGTAGATCAGTTTTTTCCGCTTGCTTTTTTGTCATCATATCGACTGATTAGTACGTCACCCTTGCGCATAAAAAGACATTGCTGCGCTTGAAAATTGCGATTGCGTAATTGAGGCGGTGGGCCTCTGTTGCTGCGGATGGTTCCAGTAAGTAACGTATCATATTCCAAGAGATATTCGGCGAGAGCACATGAAGAAAACCAATTGTCGAGGAAAATGTGATATCCCAAATCAAAGAGCGGACGAGAAAGTTGAACAGCTTGTTCGGACTTCTTCAATGAGCAGTTTATTTCATCATCCCAAGTGTTTTTTCCAGAATACAGAAGAAAATTCCAAACGTATCCTATCCAGTACTCGCCTCAGACAAGACAAAAGTTTTCAAACCGTAGCGGGCGCGCTTATTTGGCACATATTGCCGAAAGTGCAATCTACCTTCGAATAAAAGCACAGTCTCATCAACAGAAATTTCACGTTCAGGCAGGTAGTTATTCATACAAATATCACGAACCATATCACAAAAAGGCAGAATTTTATCTTCACTCTTTGAATCAGTAGAAAGCGAGTTGTAGGATGCAAAGCGAACAAATTTAGTTATTGAGAAAAATCGGTCTCGTGGCAAGCACTCCATTCGTTCAAAGAAAGGACTGAAGTATTTTTCGTCTTTGCTCCAGCAAAGGTGAAGTTCTGGCTTCTTGCTAAGTCCCATGAGTAGAGATAATCCGAAATATTTCCGCATTTCATCTTCCGTCACGCTTTCCCATTCCTTTGCGAGTTCATTATCGCTGCGATATATCTCATGCCTCTCATTTGTCCATTTCGCTATTGTGGAAAACAATTTAGATGACATGAACAAATCAACGAAAAATGAAATATCTTCAACATTTTCAGGAACATCAAGTAAAGGGTTTATGCCAGGTGTGCCTAAGAATTCAGGCATATCAGTCAAACGCGAGTCTCTATCTGGCTCAACAAAATGCCAATCACCAGGATTTTGGATTTCAGCCTCATCCTCACTAGAACTGTCTTCGTCACCTTCATGAGAATATGTCGGCTCTTCATCTGAATTGATGGGACTGTGCGCCGGGTGATGGAATAAATTGTTAATTGCGCTAGACTTGGCAGCTCTTGAGGATCGCGACATGGTCCTTGGTTGTACTAAATGCAGAAATGAATGCGTGTTCTCCCGCCTAATTGACCTGCAACGCTGTGAGTGCAAATTGTCTAATCAAAAGCGACTTATTCACGGCCGATTCTGACGAACTTGTTATTGTTCGAAAGCGCATTCTACGGTGGATGTGTTTCCCTAAGTCAATATCTAGAGATATGTGCACAAATGACGATAAAACATTGATTCTCATCTAAAAACATGAATCTGGCATACCAGGTATGCCAGATTTCCTTACCGTATTTTAGAGGGATGATTTGTCATGGCATACCTGGTATGCCAGATTCGCTTACCGTATTTTGAATGATGCTTATCCATGGCATACCTGGTATGCCTGCCGTATTTTGAGGGAATGACTGCTAAAAGCTTACCGTAGTGAAAAGGTTAATGATAGTATTCGCCAGTCCGAAGACTGCCCAGGGCAAACCGCGAGGAGGTTCTATCATGTCTTGCCCCATGGTGGCCCTTAAGAGAGCCGATGGTTCGTTCTCGGTGACAATTAAGTTGACTATTGGCTTGAATAGTCAATAGGTATGACAGTTAGGTTGTCATAAACCCTGTGCCGCCTAAGCCGTGCTGGTGCATCTGGCACCTTTCGGATGCGGGTGGTATTTGGAGTCCACACCTCATCCGTCCAAACGATCCTCTTGATCTTCCCCTTCTTCTCATCCTCATCCCACTCGTCGAGGATGACGAACTCGGGAATACCGTTGTCTTCATCAGTGAAGACGGGAATATTGTCGGCAGATGTCGCTTCCATCGTGACTTCAAATTGAATGAGAAGCGCTACAATCTTCTGGCTTATATAGGGTTTTCAACAATGAATTGCTCAACAGCGAATCAGAATGCTTCAGGGATAGCAATCGACTGCATAATGTTCAAGTTGACTGATAGCAGATTCAACTTAATGATAGTATTCGCCAGTCCGAAGACTGCCCAGGGCAAACCGCGAGGAGGTTCTATCATGTCTTGCCCCATGGTGGCCCTTAAGAGAGCCGATGGTTCGTTCTCGGGAGTCGTCATCCTACAGCCTACCAATTCTGCTGAGAGAGTCAAAGACTCTCTCTTTGGTAGCACTGTCGACTTCCACACTAACTGGCATGTGAGTATAGAGTGGAATGTAGCGCCATTCCGTTGGATTGGCAGCAGTTGCTGTCATCGGATTGCCAATCCGAGCAAGATTGTTGTGGACTCTGTCTTGCTCCTCTAGCCTGACGAACTCCTCAAATAAATTTCGCGGCCTTAACTGCGGTCCGCGAGGAGAGCTGACTTGACTGTTCGGCGTCTGCATGATTGAAATGAAATGAAATGAGAGGCAGTGGTTTATATACCCCTCTAACGCGACGCAACGTTCAAGTTGACTGATAGCAGATTCAACTTAATGATAGTATTCGCCAGTCCGAAGACTGCCCAGGGCAAACCGCGTGGAGGTTCTATCATGTCTTGCCCCTAGGTGGCCCTTAAGAGAGCCGATGGTTCGTTCTCGGGAGTAAATTGATGGGGTGGTGAAGGCGGGCAAAGATCTGCAATGAAAATGATATGTATTAGAATAGGATATACTATCTTATTTACTTTTTCACTTACCAAGTTAGTCATCCTTAGGTAGTCTCGCGCGTTTCCGAATCGAAAATTTGTGTAGATGGCCGCGCATTCGTAAGCTTGCATGGAGACACTTCTTGCTCGGATGACCGTTGTAGCAAATAATTGATTCGTCCAGATTTTTATTCACCAATACTTCGCCGGCCAAATGATTGTCCCGAATAGGGATGTGAAATTCAAACAAGCGATCCTCATTCACACGTTCCCACTCATCCCTCATGCGCTCCAACTTCTCACACGCCTGCCTCTCATCACCCCGCCGAGCCACAGTCCTCTCCAACTCAACATTCCTCGCTCTCAACACACTCATCTCCTTCATCATCTCCTCAAACTTCGCCTCTGCATCTCTCATTCTTCTCTCCGCAGCACTCGCCCTCTTCTCACACGCATCATTCTTCTCTTCCAACTCTCGCGTCTTATTCTTCAAATCAGTCACACAACGCCTCATTCTAATGTTTTCATCCGCCACCTCCTTCGACTTCAAATCCTTCTTTTTCAACTCATCCAACTCCTTCACAACTTCATCCTTCACTTTCTTCAAACTCTCAAACTTATTCACTAACAACTCATGCGCCATCTGCTGCGAAACATGTCTCTTCTCTTCATCCTTCAACCACCTCGCCGACTGCACACGAATCCCACCACTCTTCACTTTTGGGGAAGATGAGCTCTTCGGGGGGTCGGTGATGACGATGTTGGACACCTCCGATGACGAAGAGCTCAACTTCCTCACACGCTTCCTCACACGCTCCCTATCTAAATCCACATCATCCTCATCATCACTCTCAAGCACTCTCTTCCGCTGCTCAATCTCACCCTCCAACGACGCAACCGCTCTCGCCAACTCATCATTCTCAACAACATTCTCAACAACATTCTCAACAACATTCTCAACAACATTCGCAACATTCGCCAACATTCGCTCCCTCTCTTCCACAATCAACTGTGTAAATCTCAAATCAGTCACTAAACCACCACTACAGTCAGCATGCACTCTGTAGAAACGCGCCTCATCCTCATCACCCTTCAGCACTCTACACTTCACGCACGCAACCCTATTCAAGACAATCATGTGGCCGGTGCCCGCCTTCTTGACGTGAGCCTTGGCGTCCGCACTGCGATTTATACGACCGCACACACACATTTTGATGTGAAATTTTCGATTTTTGTCGTTGGCCATGATAGATTTTATTGTGAACTGTAAGATAATGAAATTTGTATAAGTTTGGAATCATGTAGTACAGTCATATTCCTAAAGAGTGTAGTGAGTGGCACTCGATCCCGTCGACAGCCCGAAGGCCTTGTACCGATCACTAGGGAAGTGAGAGATCTTCCCCGATACCCGCTCTTTACAGCTGAAGACATCATTGTCACTGCCCCGAAGTGGTAACAGGAACGCCGAGTCAAAGGTAGTGATCAGTAGCTGGGATCTAACCCTCAAAGCTGCCTTAGACTTAGTTAAATTTCAAATCTGATAGCATATTTGAACTCAGGATACTTGAAAACCTTAGTCTATATGTTAAAACTTTGAAAAAAGTGAAAATTAAGAATTTTTAAAAAATTCCGCATTTTACTACTCATACTACTTTTAAAAAATTTTATCAGTAGTAAAGACACTATCAAACTCTATCATACAAACTTTGAAGTAGCAAGATAGCTTGCCTACTTCAAAAGATAGAGTCCTTTGCACCCGATATCGGGAGCTCAGAGCGACGACCGTCGCTTACCTCGTCTTTCGATGAAGTGATCAGACTTACGTTGTCGCGGGTTTATATATGCTCGGAAGAAAACTTAAAATGGCTCTATCTCCGAAAGTATTCATCGTAGCGACATGCGGTTTGTTGCAAACGATTCGTCTCATCATTCTCTATGATATGACACCTGAACCATTCTCATATGACCACGGGAAGTTGGTCCACCAGCACATGTCCATGTAACATGCCACAAGTGAAAAAATTCCTAAGTGTGAGAGCTCCAGTGTGGTGAAAATTTTGAAAAATTTAAAACTTCCGAATTTCAACCTGGGACCTTCACCAAAACATTTTTCATCAAATTTCACTGACCTCCCCCCCCCTCGTTCAGAGAAATTTGATGAAAAATGTTTTGGTGACGGTCCCAGGTCGAAATTCCACACTTTGGAAAATTTTCAAATTTTTACCCATACAAAGTCACTCTGACACTTAGGATTTTTTTCAGGTGAGCGAGCTCCGACCTAAAATCTTGTAACCGCTCTAACTTTTGAACGAAGACAGATAGGAACAAGCCGATTCTTTCACTGAATTTGTCTCACTCTTAGCTTTCAAACGAGCTATTGCACGAGAAAATCCGTCCACTAGAAGCCAAGATAGAAGCTAGCTGTCCAGGGGGGGGGAGGTCAGTGAAATTTGATGAAAAATGTTTTGGTGACGGTCCCAGGTCGAAATTCCACACTTTGGAAAATTTTCAAATTTTTACCCATACAAAGTCACTCTGACACTTAGGATTTTTTCAGGTGAGCGAGCTCCGACCTAAAATCTTGTAACCGCTCTAACTTGTGAACGGCTGGTCCGATTGACTCGCAACAAAAAATGTTGTCGAGCAGTTTTTTCTCCTCTTTCAAACGAGTAGCTGTAAGACAAAATCCGTCCACTAGAACCAAAGTTAGAGATTGTTGTCGGGGGGGGGGTCAGTGAAATTTGATGAAAAATGTTTTGGTGGCGGACCCAGGTCGAAATTCCACACTTTGGAAAATTTTCAAAATTTTACCCATACAAAGCCACTCTGACACTTAGGATTTTTTCAGGTGAGCGAGCTCCGACCTAAAATCTTGTAACCGCTCTAACTTGTGAACGGCTGGTCCGATTGACTCGCAACAAAAAATGTTGTCGAGCAGTTTTTTCTCCTCTTTCAAACGAGTAGCTGTAAGACAAAATCCGTCCACTAGAACCAAAGTTAGAAGATTGCTGTCGGGGGGGGGGGGGACTCAGACACGAAGCACCACGGCGGCCGACCACGACACTCTCCCGTGCCAGAGGGGGGGGACGCAGCGATGGCCGCCATCTTGCGCGGTCCAGAAGTGGAGTTTTGCTTACTACTATGGAAGATCTCCGAAGAATGATCAATGAGCTAGCATTTGCCAGTAAACAAAGAGGACTAAGAATAAATGTAGGCAAAACGAAAATCATGAAAAACGACAGTGTTATCTCGGAACCGGTGAGTGGCGACAACGTGCAGGTCGAAGAGGTTCAAGAGTACATTTATCTTGGTTACTTAGTAAGCATGAGCAGCAACATCACTAAGGAAATCAGTAGGAGTATCATGGGAAGCATTTAATCGTGCAAAAGATATATTCAAGAGTGACATACCATGGTGCCTTAAGAGACAAACCTTCAATCAGTGTATTCTCCCTGTGTTGACTGCTGACATACGGATGCGGCGAAGTGTGGAGGACAACGAAGAACAGAAATAAACTTCAAGTTACCCAAAGAACCATAGAGTAAGCATATATACTCTATGCAAAGAGCAATGTTGAAGATTACCCGACGAGATAAAATCGGTAGCGGAATGCTATCCGAGGGACGGCAGAAGAAGAAGAGGACGACAGAGAACGCGTTGGAAGACATTCTAACTAAAGTGGCAGGAAAAACATGGATGCGCGAAGCACAAGACCGGCGAGGTTGTCGACATCGTGCAGAGGCCTTCATCCAGCAGTGGAACGAAAACTGCAGAAGAAGAAGAAGCAGCGTGAAGCAAAGATTGATCAAACGTACTGAAATGTGTACCTCCTGCTCCGGGGCGAACTGTCGGAAACGAAAATTCTTAAGTTTGGTATTTGAGTGGACTCACGGTAAAATCCATCCGGTTCCATAAGAAATTTTACCCTATGAACGTTGTTTGTACTAATTGTCAAGAGTGTTCTATGGAAAATTTATCACGTAGGTACCTCTCTTAAGAGGTTGATCTGCAGTTTTCGAGATCTGATCGATTTTGTCGAATTAATTGATCACTAACAAATGATTCTCCAAACATTTGTTAGTGAGAGAGGATCGAGGATTTCGTTGAGTTCCGTTGGTACTTCTTAGCATGCTCCGCCAATCACGAGAGCAAAGCTTAGGTATATTGAGTGACACAACGCATCAGTTGTCTGGATGGCTGATTACATATGTAATATTTCAAGAGAATGCATTATGTCCTACTGTCTCAAGGAAGTATAAAGTAAGAAACTCAGTAAAATTGTCATTAAACGTATGACAAACAGATGCTTTATCTATAATCAAAAATTTGCTTGTTCTTTATATATTACCCAACAAATGATTCTCTAAAGTAGATGAAGAAAGATAACCACATGTGTTGCTATGACTGAAAAAATTAACGAATCTCATGCTAGGAAGAATCCTTGCTATGGGGAAGGAACGGGAAGCCAAAGTCGAAATACCAAGTTTTGTGCAGTTTTAAATTTTTCCTTAAAGATACCCTGACCGTTAGGATAAACCCACGGTGCGGGCAGTCACAGGTAAATATTTTTCGCAGTTCACAGGTACGGGCGGGTACGGGTATAGAGAGAAACTTCGTCACGGGTGAGGATGGGAAAGGATATTTTTGAGTATGCATGAGATGGACCACTACGAGGTAGAGTGAAGATCAAAAGTCAATCGCCGATTCGTTCACTGGATGCCTTCTGTCATGGGTCTACTGTGCTTCATATGTCCGTAGGCCTATGCCAGCTAGGCTTAGATAACTTTGATTTGATCTGGTAGACCTATCTTAATTAGTAAGTTGAAATGAAAGGTTGAATTTAACCTCATCAGCAGCGCTCCAAGCCAATGTTTTTCTACAAATATTGAATTTACGCTTCGTCTGCCGTCTAGCTTCTACCGAATCTACTTTCAAACTTCATTCCAACTTCTTCCTGTTTGAGTGACATGAGTTGAAAGATGCTGATAAGTGATAAGTCAATTCCAACAAGAACCATTTCACTTTGTGTGGGTTTCGTGAGCTTAACCATTAATGGACGTTGCCGAACCAGGGGTAAAGTAAGTTTAGAGTATATCACAGATCAACTTTGAAATGATGATTTTTTTTGCTACATTCACTGATTTCCATGCACAGGACACCATCATCCATAATTATGGACACGTAAATTGACTGTATGGCCCACGCTAAGCAGTTTTATTGACTGCGGTAAATCCGTGTTAGCTTTTCTAGGTCCAACTTCTGTCGAGGAGGAGACGAGGTCTGAATTCCTACATTCTTATGTCATTGTACATCACACTCACGAGACAATTTTCGTACCCTTTTTCATAAATAACATTCTAGCTAATCAAGTCTACTAACTCTACCTCTGACTGCTAACTAACTCCAACTAATCAAGTTAGCTAATCAAGTCTTTATGCAACGAAGCATCACTCATCATTTACTCAAAAGAAGTCAGGATGAAAAAAGTCAGCGTGGGTCCAGCCAGACCCGACTTATCATTTGAATAATATCAAGATTTCAAAACCAATATCTTCGTGTTATGATCCAAATATAATACAACTTTACAGCACAATATTGGAGGTAAGTAGAAAATGGTCATGCAATTTCAACACTTTCTGACATGTAGTTTTTGGGAGAAATTTCACGATTTGTAAGGCATGGGTCTGACCAGACCTAGGTGCATCATTTAACCATTAAGTGACTTGTTGCTGGAGTGAAAACGGCCTGCTTCCGGCTTCCTAACGTTGCCGGCCGCAGGACCGCACCGGACCGAAAATTTTTGGCCGGTTTCCATCTCTGTGTGCGGATGCATGCGAGTAGGCTTCTTAACTGTACGGGCGGATAAAGTAGGCAACTCACGGGTATTGGCGGGCGCGTTTAGGCTACTCAGGTGTATATACAGACGGGTATGGGTACCGAAAAATGCTGTACCCGCAGGTCCCTATGCAAGATACAAACAGTTATTCCGAAATATAGCAAAAATATAACTTTTTTGCGTGAATTAGTTCTTATTTCGTGCTGGACGTTGGTACATGTCATTCCTTGATAGCAATTCCACGTTGGTACATACGGGGCAAGTGTTGAGGAATTCCACCAATATAATGATTAAGATGTCTATCAGCATCAATCAGAAAGTGGTCTATATACAGTGAATTCGAGTGAACTACAAATGATCTTCAAAATGCAGTATTCAGATTATCAAACATCTTTAATTATTACGTCCACATGTAATGATGGTCACTAATATGAAATGGACATTACACTTCTGAGAAGAAGTGTATTAAATTATGGGAATGATACAGTACGAGAAGTCTGATTTACATATCTCAAACGTAGTGAAATCCACCAGGAACTTTGAATCCAAGGAATACGCTGCAACCTTCATACAAGCCGAATTGCTCAAGTGTTTTGTCATCTGTTAAGGGTTTGCCAGCAAATATCAGCTTCATAGCATCTTTTGGTATTCCTTCCATATCACTTAATTTTTCTTTCAGCTCCAAGGTTGTGCTGTCCTTATTCAGACCACGGATTGTGCAAGTACGCTGGCTGTTGTTAGCGGGTATAATAACGAAGAATTGTAATTCTGGATCTGCCGCAGCTCCAGTAGGCAGTATTGATAGTTCAATTGTTTGTTCCTCAACTATGTCATAATATTCGATAGTTCTGTCATTTTCGAGTTGTCTGTCTTCAATCATCAATATTTGACTATCAATTTCGTCATTGGTTTTATCTTTCACTAACTCCTTGATGTGCCTAATCAAATCCGTTTGAACCACTTCGAAAATGAGCGTTTTACCGCTGGCGTGGTGTTTGATGAATATTTGCATTGCAAAAGGTCTGAAAATATAAATAATGCACATGCATTGAAGTTAGTGAAATTTGGCAGCAAATTGTTTGATAAGCAGGGGTCATTAAATAAAATATCGCAGTCAATATAATTAAGCTAAAAACATTTTTCTAATTTTCGATAAACTGATTTTGTTTTATTGTAGGAGAACTTAAATGCAATTCTTGCAAATAATTTTATTATAGCAAAGCCAGCGCCTCGGATGTCCACAGCATCCATCTTCAGGGTAAACTAATGAAATCATATTACAGGCTTGATTCTAAATTCAAATGCTAGTGCAATAATTATACGAAAATCCATGAATGAGCTTGATAGCTAGATGATATACAACCAATGATCTGACACATAGATGCGAACAGCATGTGAACAACGGATCAATCAGTAAACATCTCAAACAATGACATAAAATAGTGAAAGACAGCAACGTCATCAGAGAGAACACCATTGTCCTGGTAAGATATGAAAGATCTGGAGATAGCCGAAGCAATGCTAATAAAGAAGAATGAACCGGTCCTCAATCAGCAAGACGGATGCTGTGGACATCCGAAGCGCTGGCTGTGCAATAAAATGGTTTGCAAGAATTGCATTTAAGTTCTCTAACAATGAAGCAAAATCAGTTTATCGAAAATTAGAAAATTTTATGTTAAACTTAATTATATTGACTGTGATATTTTATTTAATGTATTGAACTGTTCAAATCATACCTAGTCATGTAGCAACCATGAAGTATAATGATCTGAGATTATCTTGAAATTATGCAAGTTCTAATAAATTAAGTGTCATTACGTTGATTCTAAATTCCTCTCAATTATAGTACATATGATGCAGCCAGCAATATTTCACGAAAAGATCTGTTTTTATGGATTTGGTTGGATTAGTAGGTCTACAAGTGCTTAGTATTCTCCTGCGCTATGAGGAGACTTTAAGCACCCAATAAACAAAATCCAGACTAAAAGACTACGTGCCATATGCCCATATAATCCAAAAAAGCTTCGTTCATCTGTGCACTGAGGGTTTTGCATTGTGGATAGGTCTATAATAAGCGTTATGATTTTTGTAATAGATAATGTGTTTCACCACATATCATGGTCAGCAGTTGGTAATAACGTCCAAGACTTTTATACGGCTCTTCTCGATTACTTCGCGACCGAATTGATGGTCATTTGGATCAATTTATTCAGTGCACTGAATTTTGACTCTGCTAACCTTATTTGTTTAAAAAAACTGCCTAGCAAGACTAAACTTTTTAACGACGCTGATTATGCAGGCAAACATTAAGAGAACAACTTTTTGTAAGTTAGAATGAGCAGCATTTACTGCATTGATGGGCCATTAGGTCACTACACCAAATTCTATAAAATTGCATAGCTATCCTATGATGTCATCCGCTCGCATCATCAAGAAAATACGTAAATTAATTTCATTTATCAGACTCAAAATTATTTTCAACAGCAACACTTCTCTTCGACATCAAAAGGAAATACATTGTTGTAAACTTCCAGCACCAATCTCATCAAGATTGATGATAACATGCTGAAATACAACTTGTACGTGGAAAGCAAGAAGAGCTGCCGCAAAAGACTCATATTTAAATTATATACGATGTGAAATTTAAGTAAACATATTCATTGGTCGGCATATGCACCGTATGTTTTTCCGCATACGTAGGCGGATGGATATATTGCACATGCAGCGAATATAATTCGATCATTTTTTAAACGCATGGGGCATGCAATTTTTGGAATTATGCTATGAAACTTTTGATTTATTAATTAAGATAGCAGTTATTGATATCGTCGTCACATGCAGATGCACGAGTGTGTATCAAACAGTAAGATGTAGTAAAAGTAAAACAGTAACAATGGCACATTATTGAATAGAGTTCTGAGTATAAGCTTGGTAAGCAAATCGGCAATATTTTCGCATAATATTTAAAACCTTCCTAGTAACTGCTGCAATCCTTTGTCTCACATTCCCATCGTCGTTCAGGAAGTAATTAAACTTTAACCAGAACATCTGTGTATTCGTCTCACAGAGATAAATTCATTTGCGTGTGGGTTAGTCTAGAGCGGACACAATCCTATCCCAGACATTGAATGCAATAGTATCAAGCGATAGAGATTGACTTAGATATTCGTTCCGTTTCGGCTTGTGTTACAGCCAATGTGTGATATTCTTCTACACGATCTACGCTCGATGGAAAATTTATCTTATCGATACTAGTTCTGGCTAGGACCATCAGCATAGGGAAAATCATCTGTATAGACCCACAACACGCAGACAAGGCAATTTATCTCTGTAATTCGTGCACTCAATGGCGCAACAATCTTGTGGTGTTGGAAATGTCATATTGATTCACATTTAATTATAATTTATCACTTAGTGCTGCCATTTTGGAGCAACTGATCGGCAATGAATAACTTATTCCTGTGCCACTGTCATCTAACTGAAGCTAAGTCCTTATTAAGGCCGTGCAAGCCTTATCCACGAATTGAGAAACTGTGGAGCTATATTAAAGAATGTCAAAATGCGACATGCAATGATATGTATCTTAGTTAATCTGCGATATGGAAGCTATTTTTCAATTGCAAATGAAGTACGCCATGGATTCTCGTGATCAAGAATGTACATAAATCGACGAATATGAGGATTGCTACAAACTGCGTGATTTTGCGAAAACTAATAAGCTAATTTGATATAAATCTTAATTTGATGTCATAATGCATTTCCATGTTTGGATGGCAACAGGCACGTTATTGGAGTGTGGATTGATTTATGCACGACCTCATGCATAGAATACTGTCTAATGACTTAACCATGTGTAGAAAATAACATTTTCGTCTATAAAACTTGTGGTTAGTCCAAATTGATGTTGCAGTGAAATTAAAGATGTATAGAGAGACAATGTTCAAAATGAACAGTTGTTTCACCGTTCATAGACTGCAGTTTTCGAATGGTTCTGCATCGGGAATACACATATTGAAGATTATCACCTGAGTTGAGAACAATAGCAAATTTCTTATCTTTGTTTCCAATACTCATTCTGACTCGTTCTGCGGTAAACAAAATATATTTTGTCTCCAAATATATCCTCTTGAAATCAAATTCGAGGTCGATAGAGTATGGGAGACTTCATGAAATGAGAACTCATGTAGTTTAATGCGGATTCATGAGATTTTCAAGAGCTTCATGATACTCGCATGAGAAAAGATTTAGTTCATGATATTTTCATGATGCCTTGATGAGAACAGTGAGTGATAATCAGATAATCCATGAGAGAATCATGAGTATTCATTAGAAGCTTGGAATATCCTAGAAAGCACAAGTTGGGGTAAGCGACGTTGCCCTAACGTCGATTTGATGGACCTTGGTTGCCCATATACGTGGATCTATGTAGTATTTGTTGAGTGCCCTACACGCTGTGCGCACGTGCGCCAAGTTCCTTAATTAAATCACAAAGGATATCGTAGGTGACCTTCACTGGCTCTGACGTGGAAGAAGTATTTAATCAAACAAGGACACTTGAATGTGCACTGCAAGTTCCCGCACATGTGTCAGACATCCTAAATCAGAGTGGTTTTCAGCATGGCCTTCACGTGGCCCTGACGTCTGATAAACTCTTAGCAGACAGAAGTATCACACTCGCCAATGAAACGTTTGAGATGGTTGCATGATTTGTAAATGTTTGATCACGCAGGCCTTCGTTTGCAAATGCGGTAACAACTTTGATAACATTCCGCTTGAGTAACTTCTACCAAACATTTTAGACACATGTGCTTACTGCTTAGACCAATGCATTTGAACGAACGGTCAGAACGAACGATTGAACGGTATTTCTTTATTTTTATGATGAACGAGTTATCGAATCGTATGTCTGAGAAGCCGATGAACGGTGATCGGAACGAACAGCATTTTTGCTTGATTGAACGTGATTGAACGGCAATCAAACCCCGGAAAACCCGGTATAAGAAATAATGGTAGAAAATCCTTGAAATTTTCTAAAATTGCTTATTTACGTACTCTGACTTCAATAATGTAGCATTTTGAAATTGCCAAGTGCCACTTTGGGCATGGTCACCATGGACCCATTGGGCTTTTGTGGTAGGGAAACATCGGAAATTTCGATGAAAGAAAAATCTATTGATGCTCTTCGAAATTGCTTGTTTAAATTCAGTTCACTGACATTTCGTGAATGAAATGACAAGTGACTTTTTGCTATTACACACTGCTTCCACCTCTTGTTATTGACTTGGTATTCTGAAAATACATATACTCTTCATAAATTACTCAAAAATCTGCGCATCTCACCATCAACACAATTTAGCAGTGGTGAAAACTGAAGAAGCTTCACTTCTTTCCATGAAAGTAGTTATATTTTTGATCTGTCGGCTTCACTTTCCCATACTCCCATGTCCCATACTCCCATGTCCCATACTCCCATGTACCATACTCCCATGTCATATAGCCCATGACCCATAATCCCATGTCGCATACTCCCATGTCACATAACCCATGTCCCATAATCCCATGTCACATAATCCCATGTCACATAATGCAGAGATGGGACATGTGATAGATGATGAGTCATCATTCGTTGATGTGATTGGTCGATTAGAGTCATTGCGTAATCAACTGTATATATAAATGTCATCTACCCCAAGATGTGTACATAACGCTCCCAGTATCTGTGTTGGCTACATTACCTCCATTTGAATTCGCCATGTCTTCATCACCCATGTCCGTGCCATGCAAGAACGTACCATTAGCACCAAGAAAGAAGACGAGAATGGTCGAGAGAGCAGCATTGACAGCAGAAGCGGGCGCATGTCCGAAGGTGCCTAGTGCACCGAAGAAGGTGATCCCACTGAAGTTCCCGGTAGAAGACGGTGAGGCCACCAGGCCAATAAGTTACACTCCTGAGTGTCCCAATGCTCCATTGAAAAGAGAGCGCCCTATACCAATGTGCTCTCTGAGCAATGTTCGGAAACTGAAATTTGATTACTAAATATATTTATTCAAAACTCATGTTGTATTTTATCTGTTCATCTCTCATTGGGTTCATAATTGAAACGTAGTTTTCAGATAGATGGGTCTACATAACACTAACTAACTACGTATAATGTACTAACTATGCATCAATAATTTCGAAAAATTTTCCAAGTTTTTTTCAAACACGCGGTCAGCATGCGCGACGCCGCGCTTCGCGCGGCCATCGCGCATGCGACCTGTGGTTGAAAAAAACTTGGAAAATTTTTCGAAATTATTGCTGCTTACTTAATGTCTCTTTTTCCTCTTCTTCTTTTCTTCCTTTTCTTTCCTTCTTACACACGTACAGCATTATAACTATTGAAAATACATCTGATGTAGCACGCTGATTATCACATGGGAATGACAACTATCATGGTCATAATTTAAACAAGTAATTTCATAGTGTTATGGCAAATGTGATTAACATGAGTTAAACAATTGGTACATCTCTGATTCGCTGAGAGCAGGATGTTACATAATTTCTTTGGAATTATATATATAAGGCAAACTGATGTACCGTTCCCATCATTCGTGTTTCTAACGTCTACATCGCAACACCTCTCTCTCTCTCTCAACTCCATCCAACTTTCTACCATGGGTCGTTCACTGGACATTCGCTGAAAGCTTTCTTATGAATGGTGTACCTCATGCTATCATATCAAGCAATCCGAAGATCCAATATGTCAGTACAAGAAAGGTACATGTACTTTCCTGAAAGATGTTCTTGGGTTCTGCCTAGTTGATGGTAACACGGAGTGGAACCCAACCTCTACCTGGTTGGCTCAACATAGACAGTGTGTTGAGAGGATGACTTCTCATGACATTAACTTTATTTCAAGGCCTCATCACAAGAACACAATTCATACCATGCTCTTCTCTCGAGCTAGTGATGGGGAAATGGGTCCAACCACAAACATGCGACCGTGTGTGCCTAGTAAGTATCTTATTCTATAAAATAAAAATAGTCTTTGCAACTTTGGTTTCATCAACTTTGTTATCATGAATATATTTTCCTTACAGCACATGAGCGTACGTTAGAGGTCGAGGCTGCTGTCCAAGCTATCCTCCCACGCCCTCCACCAAGTCCTCCCACAACTCCCATCAAAATTGCGCCAACCAATTTAGCTGCATTGCAAGGTGAGTACATGATCAACGATTGTGTGATCATTCATGGTTATACCTTAAGATTTCGCATTACATATTTCAGAAAAAACTGCTGCGACTCTCCATATGATGAAGTCGATGGAAGTCCCGAAGCCGATGCAAAGTGAGTATATTTACCAGCCCTGCTAATGTCATATGTTAAACACATTGTCACATAAAAATGACTAATAATCTCTAATACACATTCCTGTCTTTCAGGTGACCTCTCTTCCTTGTCGTCCTTATCGACGCATGCTTCAGGAAAAACTGATGGGGCTCTGGATAGTGATGCAAATGGAAAATTTTCCAATGGAAAATTTTGAAATTTATTTTTCGGTGAATAGCGTTTTTTCCTTTGTTTTGGAGACTTATTATAGTCGTTTGAAAAGACTATGTAGTATTCAAAGTCCGAAAACATCTCTATCATCCCTGTATGTCAACTTTTGGTACCAACTGCACCTTTTCCATGTCTATCAGATCTTTCCAAATGAATTTCAGACATAAGATGGATTTCAGATTTCTCTAGCTGAATTTGAGATATCTGTCACAAGCTCAACTTTGAAAAGATCGTTAATTCAAATGGAGATCTCCAATTCATCTGGATCATACCTGAAATTCATTTGGGCAGATCTGAAATCGATTTGGAACTATCTGAACCATCTGAACTAGAAATGGAGGGTACGTGTATCCTCAACGAAGATATCGGACAAAATGCGCCGGAAGTTTGAAACTATCAAAGATATTCTTTTACTCATCACAGATATCTTTAGTTTCCAAATATCTCACGAGTCTACAATCTTTATATCTTCCAATATGGTCACTCATGAATGCTGCGTGGAGTGTGTGCTTATATACTTCATCACATGGAGAATTTGCATCACTATGATCAACGCTGCATAATAAAGCTCAACTTTCAAGCTATAAACAATTAGCAAACTCCAAAATTAAGTACATTATTTTTGCTCAAGATCTTTCACATTGCATGAAATTATACCCCTATTGTAAAGCAAGATCCACGTTATCCCAAACGGTGTCTGCATGATAATTAAAAATGATAACAAAATGGCACAAGACACTGGTGGCAAAGGAATGTTCAAAAATTCGCGGACGGAAATCGCATTGTTACGATCGCTTTAATCGAAATGATGATGAAATCAAGAGTGACCCAATTTATTGGTACGCAGCTGCCTCGGCAGTGAAAGCGCTCAAATTAGGCCTATCAAAAAAATCAAAACTTTGAAAATTTTCCATAATTTTCCACAGAAAATTTTCATCACTAGCTCTGGATAAGTCAATCGAAGTCCCGAAGCAAAGTGAGTATATTCAACAACCCTGCTGATGTTACATGTTAAAAAGTTAACATATAATAATGATCTCTAATAACTGCATATTCCTGTCTTTCAGGTGACGTCTCCTCCTTATCGTCAGTGTCGACAGCCTCGAACCTGCGAGAACGCTTGAGTCTCAAGCGGACGCGTCACATGCGGCTTACGCAGGAGAGCTCAAACTTGCTGCCCTTCTCCAGCACTCCGAAGAAACCATGTATCCCTCAACCTTCCTGGTCGACTCCAGTCACTACACCAGTCATTGAACATGAAGTCGACCTGGACATAACACCTGTTAAACATCTTCAGACTATCAGGGTATCTTCAGGCGACCCCTTATCAAACCGCCCATTTCCGGCACCGCTAAGTTGCTCAGAAAGCGGAGCAGAATGACAAGGAAAAGGAGGACAGAGAAGGAGGACCACAACAATACCATCAATATCCTCAGGGCGAGAATTGACGATTATGAGCGGCGCCTACAAATTGCAAGTACTCCGGATGCTCTGAGCCAACAGCGAAAGGAAGAGGAGTTGTCTTCCCAATACAAGAAAGTTGCTTCACTTCAGGAACAATTGAAACGAACCAATTTAGAAAATGAATCTCTTAAAGCACGCCTATCAAGCGTATGTGTTGAATTGAACTGTGCCAGGGAGGAACTGAATAAGAAATCTGAAGTGAACACACCACACAACACAGACGAGACATCTACCTCTACCATAACACACATGCAACAACAACTCACAGCACTTCAACAAGAACACAGCGATGCAATAGAACAAATGGTAAAATATAAGAAAGACTCACAAAAACATTATACAGATGCCACCCATTTTAAGATGGAAATGACGGCTTTCCAACGAGACTTACACAATCTAAAAAACAACATCAAACACACAGTCATACACATACCCATCGATAAAAACACAACAAAAATTACATCCAAACCCACTTGCCAGTCCTCCATGATGAATAACACTTTTTCTTGTCCAGCAGATGTGTGCCGACATGTCATGGTAGAACATATCGGCCACATATCAGCCGCAAAATTTTAATTTTACACTTTGAATTATAACTGTTTTATCGCATTTCTTGTTTTGGTTTTGCGTTCAGAGTGGCCATAAGTAAATTGCACTCTAATGAAATAATGGTTTATCTTGGGATGAATACTTCTCATTTTTGTTACTTAACTTAAAATTCTAAAATTAATAAAGCAATCTGTTAATAACTAATAATGAATAATACTTTGTTCTTTTTAGTTACATAACATGAACAGTAATATCTCCATAGAAACTGATTGATTGATTTTATAGTCCTCCAAGGGGTATATAAACCGTTGAAAACAGCTGGTCGAATCACTAAATCGACACTGAACGATACAGGTACGGCGTTCGGAGGTATGGCGAGAGTTCTCTCTCTAGCCCCAACCTCTTGGCAAGTGAATCTCATGGACTTCGTGACAGATAATCGCGAACAAATGCGAACACATTTCGCAGCATTATTGGATGGCGCACGAGTCCGTGGAAGAATGATAGCTCATCTGCAATTTGTCAACTCAAATTTAGAGAATAGTGATGAAGACGAATTAGATGATTTCTATTTCTCATCACTACCTAGTGACTTCATTTATGACTTCGACATTTGGTCTGATCGGCATATGACATCACTAATAGATAATATAGACAACTTTAACCAACGATGTAGTAATTGGGTGATTTTCAGCGTCATTGAAGTAGAATTTCCTATATGCGTCATTCCGGATCAGAGTGGTGGTTCCTGTTATCAGCTTCCACAGAAATTGAAGCGCAGCTCCTCAGTGATCAATGTGGATCGTACTGACAACGAGTGTTTTCGATATGCAGTGCTATCCATTATTCATCATGATCAAATAGCAGCTAACCGTCATCGACTCAGTAAATATAAGAAGTATTACAACGAATTGAAATTTAAGAACATAACGTTTCCGGTGAAGATAAGCGACATCAGTAAATTTGAGAAGCAGAACGATATAAAAGTAAACATTCACGTTTATGATATAAGAAACTTCTGGGTGAACGGTACAATGATCCATATTTTGTTGGAAAACGAACCGTTAATCTTCTCCTAGTAAATAATAATGGACATTGGCACTATTGTGGCATTCGCAAATTGAGTGCATTATATTATGAAAAACAAAATTTCAACACTCGATTTTTTTGTGAACGATGCATTCGTCATTTTTCAACAAAGAAACTTCTGGAAGTGCATTATCATCATTGTTCTAAAGGAAAATTGCAAATACCGATCATGCCTAAGACAGACTCGTATAATTAAGTTCGTAAATTTCCAAAGTGAGCTATCACCGATTCTTGTTTGCTACGCTGACTTTGAAAGCATCATGGAACCTGAAAACAGGATTCATCAACCCATATCTGCTTCATGCTACACAGTATGGCATGACCACTTTCAAGAGAGAAATAATAAAGAAAGGCACTTACTTGGTTTGGAAGAGACTGTGTGCTTGAATTTTTAGAACACCTTGATAATTTAGCTAAAACTTCGTATTCCGAGATTCAAGACATCGCACGAAATAAAATGACATTATCTGTAGCCGAAGCAAATGAATGGCTGTCTCAGACAAACTGTTCTCGTTGTAAGATAGACTTCTCAGGAACAAAGGTTTCCAAAGTCCGGGACCATTGTCACATAACTGGAAAATATCGCGGCGCCCTATGTGGATTATGTAACTTTCGCTTGAAGCTGACACGAAATGTCATCACAGTTGTTACTCACAACTTCAGTGGCTTTGATAGTCACTTTGTCTGCAGGCTTTGTCTGAAAATAAGGGTAATACCTACCACACGTGAGAAATATTTAGCGCTTTCTGCTCGATTAAAAGTTGCAACAAACACTGCTACAAACAAGGACATCTGCATGACAATCCAATTCATTGATTCATTCAAATTTTTACCCACATCTCTCTCGAAGTTGTAGTCCGGGAGCCAGCGTGAAGTTGTGCAGGGAACGAGGTAGTACATAAAACTTTCACATAGCATAGTTCACCTCTAACCTACTGCAAAACTTCGCGTCTGCCGGATCAGATCATTTGCTTTTCAGAAATAGAGAGGATAACACAATCCTATGTATTTCCAATGGTAAAATTGTGACATTTAAGGTGTTGACTCCATTTTTTCGAATTTTTGCTCATAAAAGTTACACAAATTGGTATTTTGTTGAACTGGTTATTATAGAAATCATCTACAGATCATGATCTTTCAAATGAGTTATCATTCAGTGACAGAGGATGAAGTAAAGTGTACAAACAGACACTTTTTGTTAAAGTATATCAACAATTTTCCTGAAATTTCTATGTTAAAATTTGCAGTTACACCAACGAAAAGTTGGCTGCTATCTCTAGTGATAATAGTGGGAAAATGCTTGACGTTTTTCATGCTTTTGTATATTACCCATTTGAAGTCGATTCATGGAGCCGACAGCATGTACATGGAATTGATCCACATTATATTAAGAACTTTGCCTATAAGAACCCCGAACTTTTAAAAAATGATTTCTATAAGTGGGTAGACAGATTTCCAAATGCGATAGCATATGCAAATAACTCCTCACGGGAAACAGCGGAATTACCACGGATAGCATTTCTGGATCTGCCCATCAAACCATGGGGTGAACGCCAGCATGAGGATTCCTACAAGATGGCTTTGGAGTGTAAGCGAAATCAAAAAGAAATATTAGGGAAATTCTGTGGTCCTGCTCATGGCGCTTACGTTGAATGGAAAAGCAAACGATCAGTTTGGACGGCTGGCGATTTCGCTAGACATCGCCACTCTTTTCACTGCGCTCTTTATGATAGCCTCCATGTATATTTGGTAAAAATAAATTCAATGTAGCAAAAAATTTCTTTTATTTTTCATGCAAAGTATGATAGAAAGATTTTACTAAAACATCATTCATAGTCTTACAATAAGTAAAGGGCATCTCTTTCCCATTTAGACGATGAAGCACGTAATATATCACAAAAGCACCGCACGAATTTGACTTCCAATGTTGAAGAACTTTTTGACTGCTTATCCATCTTTTTAAGGCATGAGAGTTCATCCACCGTCTCAAGTAATTGCTCACTGGCAATGCCAAGGAGTCGAATATCTCACCACGCTTCTCTATAGAAATGTATACCGCCAGCCAGTGCTCTCCCGGCAAGTTATGGGATTGTGTACAGTATTTATAACAATAAAGCAAGGATAATGACGAATTGATTTAGGTAGTTGATCTAATGGAAATACTCCCTGAAAGGCATGCTTTGTAGAGGGGAGAGCAAATTTCTCGATGGTAATCGCTATGTCGTCGTCACTTAAAGAACTCATTGTAAATATTCAGGAAGAACGTCACGCAGAGATGTGATCTCAATTCCGGAATTGAATACAGCATGCACTAAAACGTTGACAGTTGTTGGCAAAGGGACATCAAACTTGAAATCAATTCGCAAGTTAGTGAGGTTGGTCGGGTGTAGACACTGCGTTAGCAAAGATTTGTCAGGTGTAAGGTCGAAAGCATAAATAGTGAATCCGGAACCAAATTCCCTATCAGTCAATCCATTTGAATCATCAGTATTGAAGTAGTGATATGCATCCATCAGGCGATAGTATGCCTCCTCATAGGACTTTTGTGCAAAATTTGGGGTGACAGGTTGTCCAGGAATTGAGATGCCATTCGAGAAAGATTGAAATGTTGAAAATTGAATGGATTTTTAACCTTGTTTCCGTTGAAAGCTTCGTTTTCAACTAAAGTAATCATCATAAATTCAGGAGCTTTCTTGGGATAAAGTCCGTCTTTAGTGAAGTTCGACTGTCCCTTTGGGATCGTAAAACTTGTCATCTCAGTGTGAAGAACAGGGTAATAGGCATTGCGTTCTTTAAGACCCAGTGAATGTTCATTTATGACATTGGGCGATACAGTGATGCGTCGGACATGCAATACTGCGCTAATTATGTCAAACTTATAATCCCCTGCTCCAAAGCATAGCATTGCAAACTCAGGTTCGGCTAGCCGAAATTTTATGCGTATATCGGTTTGTGATAAAAGATATTTGGACTGTTTGAAGAAATCACATGATGCAGGTCCAATAAAGGTTTTTTGCTGTGATTTATCTGTCCAAGCCATTCTCTTAATAAAGCCCTTGTTAGAGTCATCATCCATCTTTTCTGCTTCATCTTTAATCCATCCCATAGCTTTCATATGAGTGATTTGCGCTTGTGGGGTAAATTGCATTAAAGTAGGAAAATAACACTTATAGGGATACATGCCGTCGCCGCCCTCAATCTGCTTTTCTTGTATGGTCAACGCTACATCTGAGAATATAGATGAAATTGGCAAATTCACAAAGCCACATTTGTCTTTTGACACATCAATGACTGAGCCATCCTTTTTGGTAATCTGTACAGCAATTTCTAGAAAAATGTGACCACATTCAATGTATTCCTCCACACTCCCGGGAACAAAAAATTCAATCGGTTGCCCAGCACTGATGCTGGAAATGGGGTAATATCTTACATCATTCGACGATCTGACATCTGTCTGAATTGGTGGTCGGTCGAATATCAGGAGACCCGAATTTGCACATTCCATGATTAAAATAGAACCCTTGCGCGTGCATTATTTTTCTTCTTGTTTCTTCCTTGCCTAAAAACCTGTCGCAGCCTTTTAGATGGTGTTGAAGTGGGTGTTCCCAATAACATTTGAGACCGCTTTTTGGATGTTCTTCCATTGGAAGTGCGTGACAAACCATCACTAACTGTCTGCTTTACAAAGTCCCCTCCTCTTGATCTGAGACTATCTCCCGCACTTTGTCCACTAATAACATCGTTCGCAAACATTCACAGCCGTACTAAAAGCTCTTTTGGCTGCAGCTTTGCCAAAATCCTTCACTTTTGGTAATAATGCTCTTACGAGTGATCCAAAGATTCCACCCCCATATTGCCGTCTTGATCCGGCAAAATAGGGACTATATGATTGAGGGGATGAATAAAATCCAGACATTTTTTATATGTACAAGCCCCTGTTAGAATTGCATTGCTTAAAATCGTGTTGTCAAACTCTTCATATCACTTTCATGAACCCATGAATTTGCTTCATTTGGATATCCCAGCCACTTGACAAAATACCACTTTTGAGAATTCCTCCTTCTTGTTTTTAATATCTTTTCGATTATGAATGTGTTATCAGGAATTATGCGGTTGAATTTCTTCTCTATTGAAGCTGCCCTCTATGGTTGATCCCGATAAATCTTCGATCCTATATGTTGTCGGGTTGTAATCTTGATTAACGTCTGTGACAATAAACAGCTCTTCTGACCAGCGTGGAAGATACTCTTTTTCAAAAATTGCTTCTACTTTGGAAATGCGTACAACATCGTTGACATGAACATCATTTACTCTATCGGAAGAATCGGACTTCCCGTACAAATGAGCCCAAACAACCATTGCATTGTTTTTTGTCACACTCGCAGGTGCTCTGTTTATCGTTCTGTGCTTTTTGTGGTTGTAAGCAAACACCACATCCTGAATTACATCGATCCAACGATATGTATTGTATGCTGTAAAATACTTCCATAGTTTTGTTTTCAGAGTGCGGTTCCAACGCTCTACAATAGCAGCTTTGTATGCACTTTTGATGTTGAATAGTTCCACATGTGATGCATGAAATAAGGATTTCACTGAACGATTAAAAAATTCTGTGCCCATGTCACATTGCATTCGAGCTGGTATTCGACCTTCGTTGAATATGCTTTGAAAGGCTTCAGCTACTTCAGCCCCCTGTTTCGACTACAAAAGTCTGACCCATCCATATCTTGATAAAATATCTATAACGGTGAAAGCATAGCGATATCCATTATTGTATTTTGCAATAACTTGCATGTCCATTAAGTCAGCCTGCCACTGAGAATCTATGTTGCTTACTCTGTATTTTCGCGTTTTATAACGTGTAACTCTTGCGTCTCTATGTAGTGTGTACGTCGGCTGAGCTTTTAGGAACTTTTTTGCTTCTTTCTTTCCGATTCCAGCAGCAGCAGAGAGAGCATCTATTGACCCTAGGCTGGTAGGATGACGAAGATCGTAATATATCTCTCGGAGGTTGCTTTGTGGAATCATGACTCGAAGCACAGCAGGTGCTAACACAATCTACATCTACCGTGAGATCAGGAGATTCTGAACACCCACCAAAACACGTCTTCCACATTAATATCGTATATAAGAACTTCTAGGATATCTTTTCGAATCAATGCGAGATCTTCTGACTCTCCTAGTCCCGGAAGATGGGGATCTAGAAGGAGATCGTTTGTGACTTTCAATATATGAAGCTATAGCAGGAGAACCACTTGGCGAGCTAGCGGCAGACTTCTTAGTTTTGATGTCTTTCGGAGCAGTGGTAGATAGTTGCTTAAAATTCATTATTTCTTCGACAGCTTCTTTGTTCAATGGACTCATTGGGACATTTACTTCCTGTAATAACTTTACAAATTCTCTCCACCCAATGGGTTCAAAATTACGTCGCTTATCCCGAACCGCATATTGAAGAAGATCACTGATGTGACTACCAGATATTGGTTGACCACTACTATCAAGCAATTCACCTTTTTTGTTGAATTGCATGGATGATTGAACTAGCGTATAAAGCATATTTACACGTCCCCGGTATTGCTTTGGTGTACCTATCAACAAATTACTACGCATTTCGTGCTTTAACGCCTTCAATTTTTCCAAGGCAGCTCCACGATGAATCATTCGTGTATATTCATCAGAAATTATCTTATCCTTCAGTTCTTGATCATGAACGATATTTCTAAATTCATGCTTTAACGGATCCTCCACTTCTGTTGCTATTTGCTTGTCTCTTACTAATTGATTATATTCCTCTTGTGGAATCGCTACCATTTTTTGAAACTGAGACATGATCAGTATCTTCAAGCCAATGAAACTATTGCTTAAAATTTATATATGATAACCGGAATATCGGTAATGCTTGTTCGAAGCCTATATTCCTCTGGACATTCCTGAGTTAAATCAAGGAAGAGATAACCATGAGACACCTTCGTTGCATCCTCATATATTTCAGTAACTGTTGCTGACTTTTTAGGGTACATTTGTCGAGCTAGAATTTCTACCTGACTCTTGTCCCTGGGATTTTTGAATAGTGTGAAATAGTGTGTATTAAGAGATCGAGTTCTTGCTTCTTTTCCACGAGGAAATATATTTTGTGAAACAAAAATCACAAAGCATGGTAAGTGATGTGCTGTTTGAGTGAACATTTTTGTAACTTCTGCATTAGTTTCTGATGCACCAAGGAGATCATCCATAATCAATAAATCATAAGGTCTTAAATCACTAGTTGACGGAATTCCAGCATGCACTTGAATCCCTCTGTTTTTCAAAGAATTGTGAAAATGCGATTGAAATTGACCATATGCCCACACCACTCTTTGTATCGGTTTTCTAAAGATTTCATGTTTGAGATCAATCAGCTTTAATAGAAAGGTTGTCTTTCCTGACTGACTTGGACCAGCAACTATCATTGTTCTATCATTGAACAGACGCAAATCCATGTCTAATTTTAAAGGAGTTTCTATTCATTTATCTCTGCATAAACCCAATCGATTAAAAAAAACTTAAAAATACTTAAAAAAAACATGTTGAGCAAAAATGGATTTTAATTTTCAGTTGCACAAGTTACATGATAGCGCAATTATTGTGTGTTCCTCAAATGAATTAGCCAATTAACACCCAGTAAAGTCTTAAGTCTTTGCTCCGTGCACTCTAGTAGGTCACTACTTGTTAAGGCGAAGCTCCCATTTGCTTTGTTTCGTTGCATGTGCAGGTAATATTTCCACAAGAATTGAGAAGAATCACATTTATTGATAAAGTTCTCATCAACTTTTTCAAAATTGTTCTCTGTGACAAGACCAATAGATTCATTGCTGCCAACTTTCCGTCTCTTAATTAATGGTTTAAACGAAACTTCTCCGGTACCAGCAGTAGATTTGACTAACTGTGATGGCTTTGCAAATAGACTCGTATGAGATTGTGGTTCATACTGAATTTGCTTAACTCTCACTTGCAATGATGCATTCTTATCTGTCGATCCATGACTTCCAATATAAATACCAGTAACATGTACTATAACTGAGTACATGCCATCATTTAAGGAGCCATCGAATGGTTTGTTTTCTGTATCAAAAACCAGAAGATTCCGTGTGGGTTTCAGGTATAATCTTTCGCTTAAGATAGACTTGTATGCCTCTCCATTATCAAATCGCTCTTTCCACGATGACGGTGCATCCTCAGGAAAAGTCAAAGATTTCTTAGCCATTTTATCAATAACAGTTAATGCCGTTATGCTTGAAACTGCAATTGCCATTTGCACTTGGTCATTGTACATAGACTTTGTCAGTCCTTGAGACTGAAACACTTTACTTTGCAGCAGACACGGCTGATTCTCATAAGTAAGCGACTGGAATTGGTATGTTGCATGTGTTCCCTTTATTTTATGAGGCTTTCCAAAAACCAGTTTCGAAGGATCAAAAATGTTAATGACGGACATGTCAATTTACAGAAGTTGTAAATGAAAATGAAGGATATATCGCACCGATAGCCACACACTTTGCTGTCCAAATGAACGCTTGAAACATGTTTACTTCTAATTATACTTGTTCACATAGATAGTATTCTTTGTTTTAAATAGATAGTAATCGCTGATTGGGTAAAGAAGAATTGCGTAATAACAGTGAGTCGATTTTTACAAACCGAAGAGATTTGAAATGACGTGACCAACTGTTGGTATAAGATTTGCAATTGTTTCAATCAAGCCATCGCCATGCTGTTGTATAGTCTTCTTTTTAGTGGTGACCGATACTCGAGGATTACTTAACTTTCGAAGGGCCTTCGCATTCTTTTTTACCTTCCTCATCAAATCTGTAGGAAGCTTCACTTTGCATTTTCTACAGGCACCTAAAGCGTTTGAAATATCATGGATAAATTTTTTCGGTGCGCGCACCACTTCTTCTACGCGTCTGCTACCAGATATCCCTTGTAGCTTGTTCAGTGCATTTATTAGCTTAGGTTTGAAAGCCCTTTTTGTTGAGATGACCTTCTTCGTCTGTCTCTTCACACGTGATTTCCGTCTAGCGGTCATAATGAGTGACACTTATATAAAAGAAGATAACACTCATTCGCTTAAAAACTTTGGTCATTAACATCAACATGCATAAAAGGAGAACAGATGTAATCAAAGTCAGTCATTTCTGTGAATGAAGGTTTATTCAGTTTCCTCTGTTCAGTGTAATTGACTCCGTCTTCTTCACAATTCTGAATATGCTTCATTAGTATCAGATTTGACATATGATACCGAGCGATTGAGCGACAGTCTAAGAGATCATCATGACTACAAAGTCACGCACACATCGCTGTAAGTACATAGATTTGCCTTCATCGTGAAGAAGAAATAACTCATAAAACTTTGCACTGTTTACTTCGATGTCTTCTACACTTTCGAAATCATGTTCGTACTCTGTCGGAATATAATGTGCGCAAATTCGCACCTCCAATGGATCACAGCAGTCAAACTCAGTAAGTTCTACCGGTTTTGAACACAATTCTTGAATTTTTTTTCTCTTTCTTTCACCAGCTTCTGTTGAAACGTCAGCAAGGTACAATGCTGCTCCGCCATACTTCATAAATGAGAACCTCTCAAGTTTTCTTTTCCTCCATGTTGATGTAATGCTTAAACAACTTTGCGAAAGTGTAGCGTTATAATTGTCTTGCCATCTGCAAACGGTATCATACTACCAGCATCATCTTTCAGTGAGATGTCTATGTGATTGAACGTGTTCCTAGTCAGAGTCATATAAACTGGACTTTCAAACGTATGAGTATTGGTCCCACCGTCCCTTTTGTTGTCTTTGGGAGTGATGCACAAGAGCGGCGATTTGATGTTTCCAACATATACGTATTCTGTAAGATTATTATATACATAGATGTCATCTATCAAACGATCCAAAGAAGGTCTATATACAGCTTTGAAAGTGTCGGCACTGTAATACTCACGAGGTTGAATTCCCATTATGTCGGATATCACTTTGGTCATTGAAATGCACGTTTGCTTGCCAACTTTCAATGAAAATTTATTCGAATATGAATCGAAATTAAATTCAAAATCATGCTTGTGTGCATTAAGGCTTTGGAGAAAATGAAGCAGTTCCATAGCGTTGTGAAATATCTTCCGAGGAAATTCAAAGATTGATTTCACTTGTTTAGGAATGCATGGATCATGGTTTATTATCTTCCTGTGATAAACCCGAACTGTGACAGACTTTTTCTTGAAATACTTGCATTTCGAGTAACTTCCTGGAGCATCCCATGTGAACCTTTCATGATTCAGAGAATCATCAGTAAAATAATACGGATTCATGTCGAACATAGATTGCGCCGCTTCATTCAATGCTACAATGTTGCCCGTGGTTGAGATCATTGGGTCTGGTTTTGGTTTAAGCTCTATTTTGTTTTTATCTCGTTCATTTGTAGTAAAAATACTGAACCCCAAATGAGGCAGAGAACTAAGGCACTCATTTAGCCTTTGAATCATTTCCATTAATGTCATATCCACGTCTGCTGGGCATACTTCAAATTCTTGAAAATCAAGACAAAATAGTGGAAAAACCCATATTTGATTTTCTACTTTGGTTAATTTCATCTGATCAGACGGTGGACTTCCCGTGTATTTTCCCTTTGTAAATGTTGTATGCCATTCATCAATGATGCGCATGTATCTTCTCATCGGTCCACTCAATCCGATAACCACGTCGTCTTCGAATACCTGAATCATGAATTCCTTGGTTTCCTTTTTGTAGCTCAATTTTACAATTCCCTTCCTTGCAATTTCTGTGTCATTGAAAGCCGCAATCAGTTCTACTATGGTAACTTCATTTCCATCTTTACTATTTCAGATTTAAGGTATATGGCGTTAAATCATAGTATTCATCACTTCTTGATAAAATACCTCTCTCAAACTTCGCTGTTTCACAAACAGTCAATTCCTCGGTTCCATCAAATGTATAGATGTCATTCGGCCAAGTAATACTTTTTACTGCGACCTCCCACTTTCCAGGAAGCTGAATGTCATTACTATATAGAGTGCTAAATTGTGATGCTGTATTTCGCGGAAAGATAACGGGATTTGTATTACTGGCTAAAAATATGTGAAAGTGATCATGCATCGACATCGCATTGACTTTCGACTATTTCTAAGGTTATGCTTAAAGGTATTAATTCAATAAGCGAGCAGTGATGCACTATGCAAAGCATCTTTGTGTCAGTGCAGGTTACAAGTCATAAGAAGGGTTGTTAACTTATATATCGAGGAGAATCACTCTCATTGGCTGATATAAAACAATGCTTTTTATCAATAAATCAATTTTCTTTGTCTAGAGCGGATATAAAACAGGTGAGCAAATCATTTCATTGCAACATAACCTTTGCATTTACATCTCTCTCTCTCTTTTTCTCTTTCTCGAAATCTCATACATGGAGAATTTGGATCAAATAGAGTGTGTCAATGCAGTTTTTGATGAAAGTATTCTGACAAAATATGTCAGAGCCAAATATTTGCAATATGATACAAATTACGTGAAAACAGTCACTGATGTGAAAGAATTGGAGCAGATCATAAAGTGGTATACTCCATCATCGCAACCAAGGAACATTTACGAATGGGACTATATCCACATAGTGAGAGACGAAGCAATAAAGCGCCTTGACTATTTAACTAATGTAAAAAGAAGAAACTGTAATAAATGATTATGATACATCCTGTCCTTTTTCATGCAAACAGATAAAATACAACATGAGTTTTGAATAAATATATTTAGTAATCAAATTTCAGTTTCCGAACATTGCTCAGAGAGCACATTGGTATAGGGCGCTCTCTTTTCAATGGAGCATTGGGACACTCAGGAGTGTAACTTATTGGCCTGGTGGCCTCACCGTCTTCTACCGGGAACTTCAGTGGGATCACCTTCTTCGGTGCACTAGGCACCTTCGGACATGCGCCCGCTTCTGCTGTCAATGCTGCTCTCTCGACCATTCTCGTCTTCTTTCTTGGTGCTAATGGTACGTTCTTGCATGGCACGGACATGGGTGATGAAGACATGGCGAATTCAAATGGAGGTAATGTAGCCAACACAGATACTGGGAGCGTTATGTACACATCTTGGGGTAGATGACATTTATATATACAGTTGATTACGCAATGACTCTAATCGACCAATCACATCAACGAATGATGACTCATCATCTATCACATGTCCCATCTCTGCATTATGTGACATGGGATTATGTGACATGGGTTATGTGACATAGGATTATGTGACATGGGATTATGGGTCATGGGTTATGTGACATGGGAGTATGCGACATGGGTCATGGGCTACGTGACATGGGACATGGGAGTATGGGTTATGTGACATGTGAGTATGGGAAAGTGAAGCCGACAGATCAAAAATATGACTACTCATGAAGCAACTTAATTTGTCATGATACGCAGTAAATTATTATTTCATCCATCACTTGATCAAAAACATTGAACAGTTTGAATTCAAAAGCTGGAATGAAGTAGACCTACTTGCAATGTGAGTGTCAATCTGCCCTCTACTTTTTAAAAATAGTATGCATTATGTTGCTTTTGCATCAGGTAAAGTTACAACTGCCCGCTGCGGGCATCTCGATTTTCGTGGTCAGTGGGCATTCGCCTGCGGGCACGGTCATGTACAGTAATGGCTTAATCTGCGAATTCATATCCGGTCAGTGGATATGCAGGTAGGAATTCATGGCAGCATAGATGACGTCGGCCTAATGTATGTAGGCTAAGCTCAATATACAATTGAATCTAGTCACTATCGAATTTAGTCACATCGCATTCTTTAGTCACTATTTCTGAAGGCTAGACCTAGGCCAATAGTTGGCAAGTTCCAAGCTTTGTGTAAGCGAAGTGTCAAATGGGTGAACATCGACCCATCGTCACCTCGCAACTTCGTGCAGCGTGATGCTGCTAAAGCGTGTTATAGGCCCTCTTGTCATCACCAGAAGGATTTTGACTTCCACTACGAGTTTTGATATCCTCTGGTTTGACTGGGTTTGATGTCAACATATGTTTCGCATTGTCATTGCGGGGCAATACCGACAACGAATTTTCCGATAGTGCAGCTTGTATTATTTCGCGATGTTAGGTGGGAGAACATCCTGTATTGTCACCTTCCACGGTCCTCTGAAAAAACCAATGTTAGCTAGAAACGACAGCACTATATAAGGTTCGACAGCACTATCAAAATTGAAAATTGTTTTGACTTTAAAAGAGCGATTGAACGGGTGCTTTAGCTCATTTGTGCGATAAACGAACGAGCAGGTATGAAAGGTTAATGAACGGAAGATCGAACGAACGGGGGAAAATATGACCGTTCAAATGCCCTGGCTTAGACAATCACTTCAATGAGTTTACAGGTAGAAAGGCATAAATGCTAACCGTGAATGAAAGAGTCCCAAGAGAATCAATTCAATCAATCAGAATCTTTTAGTTTTGTCAATGAAGGACAAAAATAAAATATAGAATATATCATAGCTGCTTGAAACTGCCTGTGTGAAATGATGCAAAAATGATTTTAATTTCATAACAAGCATTATGTAAGATGTTGAAAATGCATACATATCAAGCAATAAGTAATAAACAACAGCTAGTACCTAATACAAAGGTAATTTATGATGTCCAGGGAGTGAGTAAGAGGCTTCGGAATCCTCAGTAGCCAAGCTCTAAATAAATAATTCAAATAAAACAATAGCAACACGAAATCTATTTATGAGATTTTTTAGAGAAACTGATGAAAAATGGCGAGACTTTAATGCGGCAACGTTCCAAATCCACAAGAAATTTTATGAGATACTAAACAAAAACTCTCATGAAGAATTTTTGTGAGAGAGTGCATTGTTATGGGTTTTTGATGTTCAATTGGTCCAAAGTATTGAATTGTTCACATTATCCTTAGGCCTACGAAAGGTCGGAATTGTTGGATGGCTATGTCGAAAGTCAACCATTTCTCTATGCTACGATCTGGCAACCGGAGTGCCACGGAGGATTCCAGGAGAGGAACCCAGCATTTAGGGTTCCGCAAGGGCGCCATATCGACCACAGTTGTGAAGCGTTTTGTTATTGAATTATGTGATGTGAAGGTGTGTGAATAATAGGTACAATTTAATGGGAAGTCTATTTATGTCCACTAACATAAAGCAGGCAGTTTGCATCAATCACTTTGTAGGCTTTATTTCGGCCATTAGTACATCTAAACAGTGACATCTTGTGAGGTATAGTGAACTAATACATGCATATACAGGGTGAGGCACAAAATATGACTCAACTTTATTGTAGCAAAATTTCTAATTATCCAGCAGAAAGTAACAAATTAAGTCTTGTTTTGAGGACAATACACATCTCTATTATTATAATCAACATTGCAATGTTGATTATGATAATAGAGATGTTTATTGGCATCAAAATGAAACCTTATTTGTAAATTTCTGTACCCATGCTATGAAATGTAGCCAGGGATTGTAAAAATAAATTGCAATTTGATTGGACCAATCAATTGATTGATAATTGTATACAATTATTAATTGATCAAATAATTAAAATTAATTGCAATTAATTGGATCAATATCCATTAATTGCGCAGCAACATTCCTTGCTTCTAAAAATTCACCTTATGCATTTGTACATTCAAACTCCATTTAGGTCTACACACACTCTTTTGAGACAAACTTCCATTTGACAATTAAATATCACAGGCGTACGGACTGCATACACGCATGTCATACACACTTTAGCTTTGTTTTCCCACCACAGAGAAGAATAATTCTCTGCATTAGGGAACATTGATCCAGTTATCGATTATCATCTGCTGGCTGCGATTGAGTTTCCAGGAAACAGTTGATTTTTCTAGGAAATACAACCGCTATCGCTCAGTCAACCACTAGCCGTCTGTTCCGTTGAGACAACGCGTCGAATGGGAGCCCTTCATTCTAGGGCAAGGTGACCAGATTTTATTTATCCAAAACCGGGACACCTTACGAAGTAGGAAAATTGGGTCTATCGGTGCTTTGCAAATAATACAGTCCGTTTCATAAAAAGTGGATCATCCTAAAATTTGACTAAATAAAACATAAGTATGATACAGAAAGCATTTTTCATGTTATTTCATGTCCCTAACATATTTAAATGTCCTTATATAATCTGATAAGCTATGATACAGTAACGGTTCTTAAGAAGCTAATATTTTGTGGCCCTACCCTTATTGTCAATGACATTACCAATTCGTCTAGGCATTGATTCGATGATATCGTTGATTTTTGACTGATCTAACTGTCTCTAAGTTTAGTCAGTTCGAATCATCTCGATGGCGTAGTCAATGTATCTGACTACATGTCCGAGATTTTTCTTTCGAGGCTGCTTTCTTTAAAGCAGGGCCCCGCTTGAGCGAGTTTGAACGTACAGGAATTAAGGGGCCGAAACGTGAATCTTGCTCAAGTTCCTGCTGATGACCTCTATTGCTTTTGTCCTCATCAACTTTATCACAGCATATATCAATTATCTGTTTTAGTTGCACTTCATGTAACCTGTGGGAAAGCCAGATCGGTCCTTTGGAGGGATCAAATTCTTTACTTTTCATTATCTTCAGCTTCATCTTCTCACTTCGATTGAAGCATTTGCGTAACACCACACGTGGTTGACCAGTTATCCGCATTAGAAATGACAGGTCTGTTTGTAAATGTATTTGACTGATAGCAGATTGGGATTTAGATAAGTTACAAAGTTTGAAGTATATAAGCAGACACACAAGTGTCATGTCTATAATCACTCCTTTTTAGACGCTAATGTCATAAGTAAGTTGTTAGATTTATAATTTTGTTTAAAACGCAGTAATAAGTTATATTTTTTCTTCTTTCAGTTTTTAGTTAGGCCTATAGTATTATTATTTTTCTTTATGATCTACCGGAGGTTAGCCTCAACCAATTTAATCCACTCTCTTTTTAACAGTGACGTAAGTTGTGATACGCCATCTGTAGGTAGCAGTTAATGACGAACGTTACGTTTTAGAATTCTCCATACATTTTCTATGGGATTCAGATCAGGAGAACGAGCTGGCCAAGATAATGTCCTAAGCCCTAATTGAGACTTGCATAAGTTGACTCTACTACTCCTGTGACACGTAGCATTATCATCCATAAATAACCAAGTCGATGGATCACCAAGTTGATCTGTCATTTGGCCAATGTTCATTCGTAAAACATTCACATAGCGTTCAGAATTCATGGTTCCTTGCTGTATGTGAAGTTCAGAGCGGCCATTGGTCCAAATGCCAGCCCAAATCAGTAGAGTCGCACCACCTTGTACCCGGGGACGATGTAAATGTCTCGGAATTTCCTGATCAGATTTTATCCATAATCTCAATCGACCATCACTATCCTTCAGACGGACTGATGCCTCATCAGACCAGACAACCCGATCCCATTGATTTCGCCAGTGACAATGACTCATCGCCCATCTAAGACGTCTTTTTGTATGCTGATCTGATAATTCGATCTGAGAGGGCCTCTTACAGCTCTTGAAATTCGACTCAATAAGTCTCCTACGAATAGTGGACTTAGAAATAGACGAGTCTAGTGCAGCCATCTCAGTTAACGAGAGACTTGGATCAACTTTAACAAATCTCAAAATTAGGCGGTCTCTACTTTTGGATGTTTTGCGTGGACGGCCAGAGCCATCTTTACGAGAGTCGAAAATCATCATTATGCCATCGATGCACATTTGTGTAAGGGACATTTAGTCGCTTGCTTGTAGCTCGCAAAGAAAACCCTAGTTCTAGCAAGGCTGACACTTTGCCTTTCGTGAATGCGATCACGTTATTGTTCATTTGTGCTTTGTATTGTTTTCAACCGGTAAGAGATAGATTTCTAGCTGAAAGCAATCAGGAGTGCTGCCAACACCACCGCAACGAATTCAGGAAACTATGGAACATGAAGTCCAGTTAATCACATGTAGCAGTTACATTATTGTTGATGAATAATGGTGCTATACTGGCTCTGATTGACCGATTTTCTTTATTTTTGTTTTGCTTGATAGCTTTTGGCTTGTAGAACAACATATTACATAACAAAGGAAACAAATGTAATTTTATAAGAGTGAGGTATGATTTTGTGTAACATTGCTAAATGAAGATCAAATTATCTACTACTTTTTTTATCTATAACAGGAAAACTACTCAATATTCATGCTTGAAATTTCCAACAATGATATTAGTAAGCACAACTGACATATCTTCCAAATTTCAGAGAAATTCGTTCAAGTTTGGCGGAGTTAGACAAAGTTGAAGTTAAGGCGATGTTTAAGGGTGATCCATTTTTCATGAAACAATCTGTAGTTGTTAAAACAAACAGCGAATTTTAGAATTTGTTGGGTAATATCGTCAAACCTATGCTGTCACAGTCATGGAATCTTCGCTTCCATTCCGTCCATGTATGTCATTCATATTTCACTGCGTCCTTACGCGCTATGTTAACTGACATTGGTAGCCTGCTTTTCATTTGTACCTGTTATCTGTGCTTGATTATACGTTTCATCTATTTTTCGTCATCCAATCTAATTCGCATCAGAGAATCGAGAAAAGTGGTGAAACATGGTGCACAACCTTCGCTTCGAAGGTGTGACTTAATGATGATGAACTCCGCATGTAATTCTGGTGTTTTTTCATATCTGTGTGGCCATTTACTGAATGCTTTCCCCATTTCCAGTAGTTTTTAGTAAATTTTTTCAATTGATATTCAAATATTGATTGTTTACCTCGTTGTGTTCAAGACTCATTACCTCCTCGTTATGAACAATGACGGATACTTGTGTAATTGTTTTTAAATAACTAGTTATATAATTATAAATTTCCTACTATTTTGTTTTTGGTTTATTATCGTTGATCTCTGAACTATATAAAAGAATATTTTTTGGTTTATGTGGCATATTGTTTTATTCTGTATCCTCTATTTTCTTGGACTGAGAGAATCCGATTATATTTTATCGTTGCATGAAGATGTCAACTATGTAAATATTTGAATCACTTTAGTAATTTTCTCGTCTACAAATGTGAATTGTTTATGTATTTATAAAAATAATCTCTAATTTTATGTTTAATCACTTCTGTGTCCGCATTTCTTCCTCCTTTAATACAGGGTTGCCATACGTCCGGATTTTATCCGGACGTCCGGATTGTCCGGATTTTGTCCGGATTTTTTGACAGAATCTGCTGAAGTCCGGATTTTTTGTCAAAACCATCAAATTTCCGGATTTTTATCGAATTCATACTAATGTTCGTCAGTTATTTCTTAACCCGTTTAAAATCATTCAACTACTTGCTTTGGACTAAAGCTGATTCATCCGTATCATTTTTGCAAACTGCTTTTTTCACAGACTACTAGGGTCCAATTTGGGTAATTTTATACATGCACTATGCTGCTGTCACAACAGTTTACTTCTTGGATTTGCACAAATATATTTTGACCTGTCAATGTGCTTGCAAATTGTATTGTATAGAAGAATTCATTCTACCGTAACTTCATTACGGTTTTTGCATTCTACCGGTTTTTGACCTTACTTCATTTTGTGAATCGAGTTCTCACGCTCCTTGATGCGCTTCGAAACCTATTTCGTCCACTACATGTATTTGCCCAAAAAGATTGGCAGATTTGGCAAAGAATGATCGGTATGAGCGACTTCGCAGCGCATTTGCATCAAAGAAGACGGACATCTACCTCCTTTTTCTTCGGGAAGCACTTCCCCTATTTCAAGAAATGCAATTACTTTTACAGAGAGACGATCCCATTGGGCCAGAGTATGTGTATAGAATTTGTGGTATGATGGTTTCTCTCGGCGGACAATTTTTGCTGCCTTCAGTCTGTGAATACATCGTCGTGTCGAAGATTTCAACATCAAGCACGGCCCCTGGAAAATCACTCATCAGACGTTGACATTGGCACCGAACCGAACGTTTATTGTCTGAAAAAATTTTGCAGTCTGCCGAAAATGACCCATTTCAAACTCGAAGCGAAGGCTTTTTATTTGAAGGCTTTCACGCAACCATGAGCAATCTCAAACTTGATCAAAAAGAACACATGCGTTTGTGGCGAAAGTTGACATTGCTGTGTCACAAAACCGCACGTTTCAGTCGGGATAAGGACAAGACAACAAAATTGAAAAACTTGACGTTTCTTGCAGGTCTCATTCCCACAATAAAAGTTGATAACATGGCAACCATTAATCGAGGAATGGAAACAGCTGGCAATCAACAATGATATTCAGTCACTCAAAGAAGAACGGCTAGATGCTTATTGGAGCAAGATATTCGAAAGCACCAAATATCCGCTGATCAAAGTTCTTGTGCAGGCATTGCTTTGTATTCAGCCACCCCAATGCTGCTGAGGGAGAGGATTTAGTGTAAATGCAGCTGTAGTCCACAAAGGAGAGAAATCGTCTCCAATCCGAAACTCTGAACGGTATCCGGCGAGTGCGATCTCACTTGAAAAATATCGATGGATTACAACATTTTTCAGTAACTCAGTCCCTCATCGACTTAGCTCGAAGCTCAGCTATACTTCCAATCATATGAGCACGATGGTGCTAGTGATGATGAAGAATCATGAACGTAAATTTTTAGTCTATTTAAAGAATTGTTTTTGCCAAAGAAGAATTGTTTATCGGATTGTTTTTATGGACAGATTTCAGTGAGCTAGATTGTTTATACTTGACGTGTTTTTATTGATAGTGATCATTTGTCTATCAGTGATGTATTTTATTATAGACTTGTTTTCTGGTAACGCAATCACAGATGCAACGTTGTATCTTTATAGATTTGTTAATTCATAACCCAACCATAGGCGCACTAATGTATATTTTTATAGATTTGTTGATTCAATCATTTAACGAAATCATAGACGCGCTGATCAATTTTTATATAGCTTTGTACTGCCTATATTTTTTAAAAGGATTTGTGAAATATTCTCAAGGCTTCTGAGATTTATTGATGTATTTGTTAATTGAATATATTGCGGGTTCATAAAAGCTGCGATTTTTCATTCAAAATCACCTGTCATTTATGAATGACGAAGAAAAGAGATACGCATGATATTGATGACAATCTTACGCATAATGATTATTTTCCATTCACAGTTAAGTATAGAAGGCAATTAATGTTTATATTTACTCTGATGACATAACATTAGAGCGTCCGGATTTTTTTCTGGACGAGTTTGGCAACCCTGTTAATATCATTATTTCCACAGTTTTTGCACACGTTAAAGACTAATGTTGCATCGAAGCTCTTTAGTTACTATCTTATAGTTGAAATAACATCAGAAATGTTTTTTATTTATGTCTTTTCGTAATTTTCGTTGAATATTTGTCATGCAGCAATGGCCTTTCCGATTTCAAAAGTTGAAAAATTGCTGGCATGGCATGTCAGAATTGACCTTCATATTAAGCATTGTCTTGATTGTGTCTGAAACTGAATCTAGCACTGAGATTCGGCAAAACCGGGACGAATTCGCCGAAGCCAGGATTGTCCCGGTAAAATCGGTACGTCACGTTTGGTCATCTTGTTCTAGGGAGATGTTGCGGCTGACATCCAACTATGTGTTTGGCGCAAACTTCTCATTTACCTACACTTTCTATAAAAAACTCTTACTAATGATGATTGGCGTGAGCCGCGTGCCGCGACGTGTGTGAAGTTAGCCGTACCAATATCCGTTCCACATCGAACATCGCGTGTGCCACTCTCGAAAACAACATCAACACATAATTTCAGAGTGTGCCAGCTTGTGCCACCACTTATTTTTCAAAATAATGCAGCAGTTTGCGAGAAATTGTTGATCAAAAATTCGAGTTGGTACGGACGTGAAGTTAGCCGTACCAAATCACTGAAAAAATCTTAGATCGCATATTGATGAATTTTCAACCACATGGACGTCTAAAATAACACGTCTAAAGCATGTGCCACATACCACTTCGCCGAAATTCACAACAGTTACTGAGAAAATGGACAAAATGACCTCAAAGTGGTACGTATGTGAAGTTAGCCGTACCACTTGTGAAAATCGCGTGTGCCACTCGCATCAACCCACCGAATACACTTACTTGGAGTGTTTAACCTTGTACCACCCCTCAGACAGCCCCAACTCTCCGTAGAATCCGCAGAAATGCGGATTTACCTCCGCAGCCACGCCCATCAGCCCATCTGTGGTACACACTATGCCGAAGATAAATAGTCAAAACGAAAACATTGGTTTGAAATAATTTAAACAACGTGAATCAGATTCTGATACGTGGATTTGCAAGTGCGAGAAACACTTAGTACAGAAGAAAGGGACCGGATGGACCAATCTCATGAACCACAGTGATTCGCACCCGAGTACAGTGATTCGCCTGGACAATTATATGTGAAGGACTACTGTGTGTCAAAGTCATCAAATTCAAATGGTACTTCAGCGAATATTTATGTCTGGATGAACTGGATCATCACTGGTTTTAAACCATCTTCCTTCGCCGAGGAACCTTTGACGAGACAATACAGTCAACTGGATTCTGTGAGTCATGTCACATTGGAAAAATATATGAAAAGTTACACGAAAAGTAGAACTCAAAATCGCCGACGAACTTCCGTATTTATTTCCTTTGATTGTTGATGGTTGGACATCTGAATCGACGCATTTCGGTGCAGTCTTTGCGTCGTACATCAGTGAAAGCACTAACTCGCAAAATACATGTATCTATCGTTCTCGCAATGTAGAGGTAAAGATCAGATTGTAGAATTAATACCACAATTTAAACCTGCTGACAGCTAAGATTAACTTTAGTACCACACTTTGCGGCATTTGGTTCGGTACGCAATTCAATCTGCTCCCGTGCAACGCAGTAAAATTTGATACATTCGGTATCAAAATCTTTCATTTAATCTCAGATTAAAGTTAAAACTGCCTCGTGCAACCGGCCCTAAATCTGTGAAATGTGTTGAGATAAAATAATAACATTGTCTTGTCAGATAATATAGGAAATGAAATCCATAAATTATGTAGGCCTTCTTTGTACAAAGGCCATATTTCCGAAGCCTAATTACAAGCAACCTACACATACGTGTAGATCCTGTACGTCGCATAAGCTTACTTTCTCCTCACTTTGTATACTTTTACATATTTCGGGGAAGTTATGAACATCGGTAGTCTATTGCACGTAATTGTTGTACTTGGTTAATTCATTACAGCTCGATATCAAGCTGCTTGAGATCAGGGGCGACGGCAGGGGCGGGCCAGGCAGGGCCGCGGCCCTGCCAAATTTCATCTGGCCCTGCCTGTGGCCCTGCCAACTTTTTGAGAGAATTTTGAACATTTCGTAAATTAACAGTGTAGCAATATTTTATTCATTTTTTTGTATTATTCTTATTTGGTATGGTTGTTTTGCAGAGAATACAGATGAAATATTTGACACGTATTTGTTGTAACGACGGCTGTTCTCACTCCATTGACAAACCAATTATTTTTATCGGTTTGTTTAAAAACGGACAATCTAAATTGGATGTCCATGACCTTGACGATCAGCTGTGATATTTTTTTTCAAATTGTTTAACACTCTTATCATCTTGCACTCTTATTAGGCTAATCATTCACCAATACCTAATTTATGCAAATAAAATAAACTCTATAACTATAAACTGAATTCGTAATTACAATTTTAAAGAAAATTAGGACAATTGATACGCTATATTTATCGGAGGGCCAATACGGCCAAAATCTTATTTATTTCATTTTTTGGCACAGGGCTGCCGACAGTCCGGATTTCATGCGGACGTCCAGATTGACCAGATTTCAGAATCAAGGAAGTATTTCCAATTTTACAGTAGTAGTTAATAGTATTGCGAAATACGCATTATGTTAGAGCAACCTTTTTAAAAGGTCGTATCATTGACGCATAGGGTCTATCCTTTAGATTTTTATGTTGTAAGATAATAGGCCTACTTTTAATTCTACATTTGAAGTATGGTAACCAAATTTGAAGCGTTACTTATGTTGTGTAACTTGAAAATGCTATATATATGCTTATATTGATTGATTTTAATTAGGCCTAATGTATTAAACACTCAGCTTCAAAAACACTTCTCTCACACTGCAGTACGGCAGCATTTCGGCATTCTCATTATACTGGCGATCTTATTTTTATGTGACAGAGCACATCATCCGTGTGCTAGATATGCGAGGTGAGACTCGCTCAGTTGATCAGGATATTTAATTTCTAAGTTTTTCAAATAAGTCTGACACAAAGATATTTTGACGAAAAATACAACCAGGCAACGTTGCAGGCTGGTTGTTTCTTTTCTCAAGGATAGACAGACCTGCAAACCATTTCCTAATGGGGTTATCAATGGTCCGTAGCTTTCAACTGTTCCAGTGTTTTTCATTCTCGACTGAAAGAAGATAGTGACCAGCTAAATAATCAAATAGCAAATTCTACTTTCAAAGAAAATGGCACCATTTCTCTTCTAGATCAGGGTGGATAGAACGAAGGGACTGTTAGGCCTAATAGTTTATAAATTCTTGGCACAAACAGTAAACATTGAATAAATGGAAGAACAGATGTCACTGGCAGTGCAGTGTTAAGGAAGGTATGTGATTGGACAGCGCCTCAGCCACTTAGGTGCCACAGAAAGTCTAACCGTCAAATTCTGTAAAATGAAGGACTGGTAGGTAGTTATGTGAGACGAAAATGTTTGGCTATCAATTGCCCTGAATGGAAGAGTTGGTACGCTATCAGAGACTGTGAAATCATGTCACTGGTTTACAAGTGAGGAGGACGCAGGTTACAGACGCGGATATGGACGATTCTAGCAATGTGGCCGCTAGAAGCGATGTAAATTTTGCTCTTCCACACAATTCAGTATCAAGAGTGTCAAAATCCACGTTAAGCATATTCAGACGCTGCTTTTATAAATATTTCGGTTCGACTAGACAGTCATTTTGGAAATTTTTGATGCATGCTTAGTCAAATTAGTCCTATTCAGGCGCGTAGTTAAAATTTAGAATTGAAAGGGGCACAGGAGGGCCAACTTAAAAGGGGCGCCAAGGCATTATTGATTATTTTGTGATTTGTTTTGGTTTGACATTTCAAACCAGTAATAGGCCTACAGTATAACCAATTCTGCATCGGCCAATCAATCTGTGAAGCATTTCATTAGTTGCGACTAGTTGCGATGCCTAACTCAGGAAAAGCGACCATCTTTCTGTTTTCATGCGTAGCCAGGTAAATTACAAAAATGCTCCACCCACGCAATGACGCGATGAACAAAGGAAAATGTACGACTACCGTGGACAGGTATTTATCGAATTTCTTGCAGGTCTTCAAACCTTAAGTTGTGACTTGTGACACCTGCCACAATGCTCCAGTGGACGCTAAATGTAAACTTTTTCATAAAATGATAGAACCTACTCTTTAGTGCATATCCTTCACTTTCGTTGAAATGACAAACTACCGTATGTATATAACACCTGTGATTAAGCTACTTTAAGTAGTACAGTAATGAACTACCGGAAACTTGACTTTCAACATTACAAACCATCTAAAAAGCGTCTATCATAAAAGTGAAAAATGAAACATAAAAATTTTCAAGACCAAGACCATATTAGCATTTGGAAAGTTTTGCTAAAGAATCCTGTCAGACGAATTCTACAACTCAATTAAAGCTCCTGATGTGATGCTCTAAACAACGTCTTCGCGGTATTATCTACATAACCTCAACGACCGAAATCCAAAACTTGACGTGGAAAATCGTATGTACAGAATGCCTCTAAGCACTTTTTAAGCACCTGATGAGAGAGTCGCATACTAACAAACTACTCATTATCTGTCAGACGAGATGTGGCTTCCCTCAATCTCTTTTGCAAATACATGTACTTCTCTTCGCTCAACGAGTCTTTCCAGGCTGAAAGTCTTTGCAAGAGCCAATTCAGTGACGTACACCGCGATGTTATCGCGTTACGAGTATTACTGAACGCACTCGCACCCAAGATCGTCACGGAGTTTATTTGATCGCATATGTGGTGGAATCAGCTTCCAACTCAGTATGACTTTTCAAAAGGACATGTTACTATCCTAGTCATTTACTGTTGTATTTATACTCATTTTATATTCATTTTATACTCATTATACATGTATCTTATTATTCCATCAGTAACCTTTGCAATTTATGGCGTTAGCTGTGCTAGGGGGGATAGGGGTGGGGGGTTCGTACGAGCATAAACAACTCACTTACATATCTAGGGATGGCTTCAGAATTAGTTTCTTATTGACGCAAACAGTTTTTCGTCTAAAAGTATATTTTTTAGAGACAAGCTGTTTGCTTTAATATCTGAAAGCACCCCATACCCGTAATATACAGGTATGACTGCGTGCAAAAATTGCGAATACGAAACGTCCTGCGAGCCCTAGTATTATTGAAGAGTGTATAATATTTAACATGTATATTTCCTTATGTACAATCGACCAATCAATGAATCAATACAGACCGTAAACAAGTAGCCATTTCACTGTGCCATTGTTTACTGTATAAGCGCCGATGTATATCATTACTTTTTTAACATTCTTCTGTGTCAGTATTCTTATTTATATCTTACATATCGGTGACGGCGATGAAAACTTCATTCTTTTTTTTTAGGAGAATGCTTTCGTCGTGGTTGCGTCAATCTACCAACGCGCGCCTCCCGAACACAAGCGATGATAAAAAATAACCGGTGACAAAGAAGGCGCAACAACATACCTGTGATGTGAATGTGACTCACACAACGTCACCAACTTCTTCAGAAAGTGACAGTGATAACGATTCAGACTCAGACACAGCTGAAGATGTGCCTGACAATGAAATTCTAGGTCAAAAGGTGACAGGCCTACCAAAAACTATTTCACCTAAGGAACATGTAGGTCCAAAAGACTTGTCTCGATTGCCATCTGAAACACCTAAACAACCTATTCTTCAGCAATATCCATTGCGTCACATGGGCAACAGACATCGCCATTTCAATTCAGCGTGGTTTAAAAGACATTCGTGGCTGGGAGTATTCTGAGTCTGCTGACGCGGTCTTCTGTTTCGTATGTCGACATTTCCACGTTGCTGGTGAAAATGAAACATTTGTTTTCGGATGGGTTTCGGGCGTGGAATCGGGCTACTGGTCAAAATCCAAAGACAAATGCCCTGTTAAAGCACGCAAGCTCTGATTGCCATCTAAAATCGGTGGAAATGTTCGAAAATTACAAAGCCATGACAAAGGAAAATAAATCGGTCACCACTCTCCTTGATGCAGCTCACGTCACACAGATTAACCGAAACCGGCATTATTTGAAGACTGTTGCAAAAGTGCTGCGTTTGACCTGCTTACAAAATATTTCTCAAAGAGGACATGCTGAAACTGAAGTCTCCCATAATAAGGGAAATTTCCTTGAAATTTTGAGAATTGTCGCAGAACACGATCCTGTCATAGAGGAAAGATTGAATGGTGCCGGAAATGCCAAAAACACACATTCAAGCATCCAAAATTGCTTTAATTTCAATTATGAGCAGTATTATTTCTGATCAGATCAGAGATGAAGTACTTGAAGCAAAATTTTTCAGCATAATTTGTGACGAATCGAAAGGATCTCTCAAAAAAAAGAGCAACTGTCGATTTGCGTGAGATACATTTTCGAAGGCGAATGTCATGAAGAATTCATTGGATTTGTGGAAGCGACTTCACTTACTGCATCATCTCTCACAAATTACATTCTGGAAAAGATTTCCGAATTTGGATTGCCAATTCAAAATTGTATCGCTCAATCCTATGATGGCGCTGCCGTAATGAGCGGTCATATCAATGGTGTCCAGGCCAGAATTCGTGAAGTGTCAAAATGGGCAATATACATTCATTGTTATGCGCATCGCTTGAATCTTGTAGTGGTGGCTTGTTGCAAAGCTGTCGTGAAGCAGGCCATTTATTCGCAACATTACGTCGCATTCACAACTTCATCAGTGGATCTTATGTGCATTCTGCGTGGCTTGATCTTCAAGAGGTGATGTTTTCCACTGAAAGACCGATCGAGTTGAAAGTCTCTTTCTGATACAAGATGGGCTTCACAGGTTGCTGCTTGCAATGCTGTGTACCAACGTTTTTCGTGTTTGATCAAACTTCTGGAAAATATCTCAAACGAATCACACAGTGATGCGAAGCTGTGATGCGAAAGCGATTCTTGCGCTGATCGATTTCAAATTTGTATTTTGCTTGTTGGTTTTTCGCCAGTTGTTGGTCCATTTGTCGAAAGTATCAGACAGCCTGCAAAGTCGCTCGATATCAATGGATGCGGCTTTTGATCTCATCAAAGTTCTTGAATCGAATCTAAAGAAATGCGCAGTGAGGAACAGTGCGATTTTTTCATTGAAGCTGCAAATGAAATATGTTCCAAGAACGAGATAGTCGGGCTCAACACCGCCAGTGTCCCTGCGAAGCGGAAAAAGGCCAATGCCAGAAAAGCTGAAAACATGGTCGTGACCGATAAATCCATACCCAAGGACAATGAGCATGTGCACGAATTTCGGTCAGATCAAACCTACGAATGCCACAAATCATGCGATACGCATTTACTTCCCAATCATTGACACCGCCATTGCTGAATTGAAAATGCGATTTTCTCCTGACAATATGAATGTCCTCATGGGAATAAAGCCCTGTGTCCAGTCAGTGATAATTTCCTGGACTTTGAGGTCGTTATCTCCTTTAGCGAAGCATTACGAATCAAAACTTGGAGCTTCTGAAAATCGAGTTGCTTCAACTAAAGAGCATCATATCTCGCTAGTATTAAGAAACGGCGAACAACCAGATAGCGCTAGATGGCTCGCCCACCATCCCCCTACGCTGAAGCCCCCCCCCCTCCCACCTCCCTCCCCCCCTCACCTTCCCCCTCCCCTACCCCTCCCCCCCTCTGGAACGGGCAGAGTGTCGTGGGTTCGGCCGCAGTGGTGCTTTGGGTCTGAGTGTCGTGGTGGACTTTGGCGACCGCCAGGATTAGTCTTGAGGCTATAGTGTGTGATTGTTGGTTCGTGCTGAATGTTGGGTTGTTAAAATGGGTTGTTTCGGTGGAGGAGTGGTCGGATGAGAAAAGGAGGTCGGATTCGTTTTCAGCGTGAAATTCTGCATCGAGTAGGGTGAGTTTCAGGCATTCGGTGAGAAAAAATTTTCAACATTTTCCGAACAAACGACAGAGTTAGAATTCGGGACGTTTTGGTGTTGTAGGTCCAAACGAAGCATCGGATGAGAGGAAAACGGAGGCCAGATTCGGAATTCTACGTCGAATTTTGGGCTTAGGAAGGATGTTTCCAGGAAATCGGAGGACAAAATATTTTTCACTGACGTCCCCCCACCTCTGGACAGCTTGCTTCGATTTTGGCTTCCAGTGGACGGATTTTGTCGTGCGATAGCTCGTTTGAAAGCTAAGAGTGAGACAAATTCAGTGAAAGAATCGGCTTGTTCCTATCTGTCTTCGTTCAACAGTTAGAGCGGTTACAAGATTTTAGGTCGGAGCTCGCTCACCTGAAAAAATCCTAAGTGTCAGAGTGACTTTGTATGGGTAAAATTTTGAAAATTTTCCAAAGTGTGGAATTTCGACCTGGGACCGTCACCAAAACATGTTTCATCAAATTTTGAAATTTCACTGACGTCCCCCCCCCTCTGGACAGCTTGCTTCGATTTTGGCTTCCAGTGGTTGGATTTTGTCGTGCGATAGCTCGTTTGAAAGCTAAGAGTGAGACAAATTCAGTGAAAGAATCGGCTTGTTCCTATCTGTCTTCGTTCAAAAGTTAGAGCGGTTACAAGATTTTAGGTCGGAGCTCGCTCACCTGAATATATCCTAAGTGTCAGAGTGGATTTGTATGGGTAAAATTTTGAAAATTTTCCAAAGTGTGGAATTTCGACCTGGGACCGTCACCAAAACATTTTTCATCAAATTTTGAAATTTCACTGACCTCCCCCCCCCTCTGGACAGCTTGCTTCGATTTTGGCTTCCAGTGGACGGATTTTGTCGTGCGATAGCTCGTTTGAAAGCTAAGAGTGAGACAAAGTCAGTGAATGATTCGGCTTGTTCCTATCTGTCTTCGTTGAGATGTGAGAAGCCATTTAAGATTTTGGGACATTGGCGAAAAACGACAGAGTTAGAATTTGGGACGTTTTGGGCTGTAGCTTCAATACGACGGCTCGGATGGGGTAAACGAGGCCAGATTTGAATATGCTTGATGTTTTTGTCTTTGAGGATCTTATCCAATGAGAAATCAAAGCATTTCTGTATAAATAGCGAGCCTCCACCAGTGAGAATAATTCCAATCGTTGATCTTACGAGGTGACGGACGCACAGGGTCTCTCTGCTCTCTAGTTCCCTAGTCTATTATCCAACCACTAAATGGTATAGTCGCATACTTCCCTCCTCTCTCCTCCGTGAACTGGTAATGAATACAATCCTTGTTTCATTTTTCAGGCATCTACTCCATCTGCTGCACTAGTAGGACAAAAATGGCGGTCAAACGATACAAGGGTCGCTTACGGTCAGATCATCTACAACTGTGGCCCAGTGGATGGAAAACATCCAAGGTACATTAATCATACACCGCTTCAGCGTATATTTAAACATGCCTTGCGTTATGATGATTCATAGGTAGTACTCAACGGGATTGTCCTTCACGGATTGATCAAGATAATGCACAATCAGTATGGGGACTACATACTGATCCGTGGAGTCCGTAACATTCGCCACCAACTTGGATATTATTGAGGAGTGGAAGAATAAGCGTTAAACGGTACCGTTTAAATTCGGCGCCGTATCGTGTCGTTGAACGTCGACGATAATTATATATACTGTCCATACGAACAGCGTGTCGTAACGTGACATAAATAACGGAGTGACGACGCGTCTAGAAACGCTGTTTAACGTGCGCGTGTTTACCATCGGACGACGTCAATCGTACGTGCCGTTATCGTTTAACACGACGTGACGTTTTAAGGAATATATACGTCATGTGTGGCGTTAGAAGGTACGTCTTTCGTTAAGAAACACGTGTAATGTGCGTAAAAACGTGAACGTTCATCGACGCGTGATTACGCGGTTGGTAAAGTTCAGCGTCTACCACGTGAAGACGGTGACGAGTGTCTAAGATACACGTACGGCGGTTTTTTAACTGTAACGTAACGATACGGTGTCGCGTAAATAAGACGTGTCGTACGTGCTGTCGTGGGTGTGGTTAGACGGTGTAGCGTGGAATCTAAAGTTTTGTCGTCAGTTACGTGACTCGTGTACACGTGTACGTGGACGCGTGATCGAACGTGAATACGTAGAATGTGTACGGTCTGGGCGGAACTACGTCAATAATCGTTCGTACAACGTTCGTGGGAGAACGTGGGAAATACTATACGGAAAAGTGTGGAGTTGAGACGGACGTGCGACGGACGTTAAGTTCCACTTGGGGAACTACGTACGTTCTTTAGGTTTAGACGGTCGTGATAGCGCGTCGTGTAACGTTCTCGTCTCGGGTGCCCAGACGTCGTATACGAACGTAGTGAAGTTACGACGTAACGTAAATAGTAAAACTGCTGATCCGTGACGTCGCGTGAAATAACGTTGACGCGTGTTGGCGTTTGTATACTGTGGGCGGTTTGGCTCGCGTGTTGGTTCGTCGACAGTGCCGTGACTCGTCGACGTTGACAGACGTTGGACGTTTAGTCGACGTATACGTTTACGTGTAACGTAACGTCCGTGGTTCAATACTGTTGGTTTGTGCGCGGACGTTCTCGACGTCGCTATACGGTAACTTCGTGCGGGGAAGTTTATTAAAAAGTTATAAAACTGTCTACGTACGTTACGACGTTTCGTGCCTCGGTTGGCATCCGTACGTCGTCGTAAACCCGTCCTTTGTGTCGTGGCGAAGTTCCAGCGTGTGAACACGGTCGTGTTACAGTCGTATCGTATAGTGACGTAGTTAAAACTCCCCGTACGTTGGAGTTTTGGTTCCGTGTGGTAAACGCGTATACGACGGACGTTGGTGACATTAAATATGGACATTCCTACTCCTCTTGCTCAAGAGTGGAAGGCGAGAGATGACAAGGATACTCCCTATAGAAAGATTTGGGATGGTAATCACATTTGCCTACCGGTATCACATTGGTGTACTTACTATAAGAAGGATGGAGATCAGTCAATACCCATCAGATGCGATGAGCTCGGAGAAGGTACTTGGGATATCCTTTTCAAAGTGAATGGGCTATATTATGGTCGACACAAAGATAATAAAATAGCCTCTCTCTCCATGCATATGGAATCCATCCTATATATTCCGAAACCACCCAACGTGGACGACATAATTGATCAAATCCTTAACAGCAGTGGTACGAAGCGCAAGTCGGAGAAGAATGCTACATCAAAACGCAAATCAAAGAAGGAGAATTGCTAGTCCTTTCCTAACTCTACCCTATGACAATTCGCTTATGTGCTTTGAGTGTCGTAGACGTGGTCTTATTAGATACATTTTACTTCTTCGTTGCCATCATATCATTTGTGTATTTTGTCGTGAAAAGCATCGATGTAATTCTTCATTTTGTAATATGTTATAGAACGTTTCCTTAGATGTGTAATTTTCCGTTTTAGGCTTCTATCATCATTTTTATGGATTGTGAGGGTGAACCTGTACAGGAGCTCAGTGCTATTGCTATGAACAATTGGACATATCAGATTGTTAGTGTCTATCATCAACATGCCAACTGCGATCCCAATGTTGATCAATGGGCGAGAAAACACATTCATGGACTTAATCTGAAATATTTGCAAGACTATGGCTTTTCTTGTGAGAGTGCTCTTCTTATTGACTTTAAACGATGGTTAGCTGCTTTCAATGTTATACGCATCTTTTGTAATAATCCTGGTAAGGAGAGGAAAGTATTTCCCAATCTAATCATTGATGATATTTTGCTCCCGCCTTGGGATAGTAGAGTGAATCAACATTATCATGAAGTCACGAAACGTTTTAAGGATTTGTGTGTTCCTATTTTGTCTGTTCGTTGTAGTAGCTACGTTCATAACCAATGCTTCTTTCCTCCTTACCTCAACACTGCCAAAGTCCTGTATGGTTATCATTGCTCGCTGTATGATAGTTATCAGCTGTATCTATTTTATCTCTTTCAAACCATTGATTTATAATGCATGCTTGTTACCGTTATTCAATAAATGTTACTATGAGAAGAGTTGTTGTTTTCATGCAATGGATGGGTTAGATAAAGGGCGATCATGTCTTTCTCAAACGACTGCGGAACATTACGTTTTCATAGGCAAAGTTTAAAAGGAGCTGTTCAAGATTATGTGATAAATTTTCATAAAGATGAGACCGACATCGAAGCAGTGGTCGATGATGCTAGCACTCTATTTCTAGAGTTAATGAATACATTCTCTGATAGCATTGTCATGGCGCGATTAGTTGCGAAAATTAAGTTTAGTCATTTTGGAAAGGAAGAGGTGGAAAGTCGCTCTTTCCATTTTGCTTCTTATTCAATGGAAGTGGTAGATCACCCCGAAGAATTTTTTAAAAGACATATGATAAAAATTGCTGAACGTCTTAACGCATTTAACCATCATGGTAGCAGTCTAGTGATTGAAGCGATTTCAGATATTCACATTCAACTTTCCATAAAGAAAAATTGAAAATGCAGTGGTACTTGATTGTAGCACAACTGGTTTTCGAGCTATGTCTGCTCACTCTCGAAGTATATTCCTTCTGTACATGCGTCTATTATTTAGAAAAGGCTAGCAAATTCATATCTTCAAAAAGACTTGCTATAGACATCAGTAACGGTGAAACTATGTGTTGCGATGTATGTAAGCGAAAGGATGGAAATGAAAAGCGCATCTTCAAGAGATGTAAGCATGCTTTTTGTCAACGCTGTTTCATACGTAATTGCATTCAACTTTGCCAATGTAACCACTGTGACATTGCTCATTTCGAGTGTCACTTATGTCGCAATAGTTAGTACCTATGCAAATGTGGTAAAGATAGGTTTTAGCAAAGACTAACACGGAAAATGGCGAAACGTAAAATGACGAAACGTAAAAGTCAAAAGTTTTCTTCAGCCATTCAAGCTCTCCGACGAATGAAAGCAAATCAGCGATACAATGCTATACGACATGCTAACGATAAATTCATTTGTGAAATTATTTCTCATGTGAGGAAGTTGAGGACGAAGAAATTAGCGCCAAAACAACGAAAGTTACTTAAGCGATATGCTACGAAATTGCGTTTCATCTCCAATCCTAAAGTCGCCCTTCAAAGAAAGAGGAAAACTCTAACACAAAAGGGCGGTTTCCTTTCAGCAATACTTCCAATGATAGCTCCTGCCGTGGGCAACCTATTGGGAAATATCTTTGGCTCTAAGCGTTAATTATGCAAATGTTGAGTCTCAAAGTAATAAAATGGATTTCAGACTTCAATGTGATAAAGTTCTGACTGTATCAGGTCCATCTCATGCAGGTAAAACTGTTTTCACGCTGAATTTATTGGATAAAAGAAGGGAGTTGTTTAAGGAACCTATCAATCGAGTGATTTGGTGTTATGGTATTTATCAACCGTCGCTGTTTCAGGAATTGCAAAGTCGCAACTTTATTCGACATGAAGGAATTATTCCAGTGGATAAACTTCAGTCTAATGATGTTGTTGTATTGGATGATTTATTAAAAGAAAGTAAGAATTCAAAAGATGTTACAGATATGTTCACTCGCGCAGCACACCATAAAAGGTGTTTTATCATCTATATTACACAAAATTTGTTTCCTGATGGAAAAGAAGCTCGTACACGAAACCTGAATACACACTATTATGCTATTTTCAAGAATCCGCGAGATAAAAGTCAATTTGAAATTTTAGCGCGACAAGTTGCACCCAGAGGATCAAAAGCCTTAATTGAAATTTTTCAAGCAGCTACTGAAAAACCATACGGTTACTTATTCATTGACTTTACGCAAGAGTGTCCGGAAGAATTTAGATTTCGAAGTGATATTTTGAAAACTCCCATGATTATCTACAAACTATGAGTTCTTATTCTCGCATGATTGTTATTCCTCAGGATGAATATGTACAATTGACTGCCATGCAGCAAGTAAAGCAACCTCTTGCAAATCAAATGTATAGGAAAGAAATAGATTATCAGCAAAATGTTCACATCAAAGATCCACATCGTGCTGTATTATTACAATCGGAAACTGTTGAGCAATTGAAAAACTTGAAGAATAAGATGCGTGACTCTGTATCGACTGCTACACCTTTAGCATCTCGCGCACATGCCATATCTCTTTTCAACAGTATTGAACCCCATCTCAATGTAAATGATAGAGGAGAAATCATTACAGATGAAAATAAAGTGATTGATGCTTCACGTTATGAAGACTTGATTCAGTATGCGACACGTAGAAAGCGCCGTCAGGGCTATGTTCCACCTGGTTGGTCATACTTTCTTAAACTATTGAAAAAGCATAATGTGCCAAAATTTGCTTTAAATAATGAGACATTGAAAGAACTTGATTCAACAGTGGCTACTACTCCAATGCTTCAGGCGATGAAAATGCCAACAAATTGGTTTAAGACGTCACCTGCTACATCCCCTCCCACACTCACTAAGCAAACAAGAGGAAGAACTCGACGTAGATCTACATCGCCACTAAAACTGGTAAAAGGAAAACGTAAAACAGCTCCTCCTAGGAAATACATGTTCTCAGACTATTAATATGAAGCAGATGTGTTGCTTGCCATGTAATGAGCCGCCAGAGGTGAATGTCGTTGTCACTTGCACTTGCTGCGCCAGCTCTCATAATGAAACCCCTAAGCAATGTGAACACGATCGCAAAACCGCTAAAGCTAAATGCTGCAGTTGTTGTAAATGTAGAAAGGCAAGAAAACAAAAAGATGAGAAGGAGGAAAAAGAGTCAGCCGTCATCGACTGAACGTTTGAAGTCAATCTATTATGATGTAAAACATCCGGCAGGATTTGCATCTATCAAGAAATTATCAAAAGCGAGTGGTCTTCCACAATCACAAGTGAAACGATGGTTAAAGGGTCAGGCTACCTATACACTCCACAAACAAGCGAAAAAGAAGTACCGCACCCGCCATTATATTGTTCATGACATCGATGAACAGTGGCAAGCAGATTTGTGCGATGTTGCCTCCATTTCAAAACATAACTCGGGCAATAATTTTATTTTAACCGTCATTGATATTTTCTCGCGTTATGCGTGGGCTCAACCTTTAAAAACTAAAGAAGGGAAAGGAGTAGCAAAAGCATTCCAAACAATTTTTCGAGAAGGTCGCATTCCAAAAAGAATTCAGAGTGATCAAGGAAAAGAGTTTGAAAATCAGCATGTGACAAGATTATTTGAGAGGCATGACATTGAGTTGTTTAGTGTAAAGAGCGCTTATAAAGCTGCACTCGTTGAACGTTTTAATCGCACATTAAAAAATCGTTTGTGGCGACATTTTACTGCCAACTTGACACAAAATTGGACAAAGGTTCTACAAGATACACTCCATGCCTACAATCACTCTATCCATCGTTCTATTGGACTCAGACCAGTAGATGTAAATGCTGACAATGTAGATAAAGTGCGCGAATCATTCCAACGTAAACGCACTCATGTGAAAAGTGATGTGAAAATTGGCGATAAAGTTCGTATCTCAAAAGTGAAAAGTGTTTTTGCTAAAGGGTACCTTCCGAATTGGACAGAGGAGGTATTTACAGTATCAAGGATTAATCAAAAAGACTCTCCGACCACCTACAAGTTGAAAGATTACGATAATGAAGAAATTGAGGGTAGCTTTTACCGCGATGAGATTGAGGTAGTCACTGAAAGTGAAACATATTTGGTAGAGAAAATCATTCGATGTAAAAAACGGCAAGGTGAAGAATGGTGTCTTGTTAAATGGACTGGTTATCCTTCAAGTATGAACTCTTGGATGCGTCGTGCCGACATCTTTCATCTAAGTGATCGACAGTGATTCATGCAAAGTTGTAACTAACAATGTTTAGGGTTTGAGCTATGAATCCAACTGCCTCATTTTATTCACGACCCTCCTATGTAAGTGGCGGAGGACAAATTTACATCGGTGCTCGCCGCCAACGTGGAGGTAGCATACTTGGTGCACTGAAATCTGTTGTAGCACCTCTCATATCCAATGTCGGTAGATCTTTAAAACGAAATGTTTTAAGTAATGCCGTTGGCTTTGCTGGTGATGTTGCTAGTGATCTTTCCAGAGGTAGAAGTTTTAAGAGCAGTTTGTTGAATCGTGGGAAGGAACGCGGTTTAAAAACATTGAAGCAGACCATTGCTGGTGTTACTCAAGGAAAGAAATCACCTAAACGAATGAATAAAGGAAGGAGGAAACATCGCGGAGCTGGTAAGGTGCGATCTTCAGTCAAAAGGCATTCACGCAAACGTCGCAGAGGCTCTAATCATTCATCAGGCGCTAAACGACGACGCTGCTATAACTTCTAATCATGGAGTGTAAAACTTCCGGTTTTTGTTTGTTCGATCAACAAGCCATACAGACAGATATTCTTAGTTCAAGTATTGTAGATTATCATCCTCGAACAGCTGAGAATGCTGGCCCCATTGAATTTGTTATTCCTGGTGGTAGTGATGACTACATAGATTTGAGTTATGCGATGCTTGATTTGAGGTTTAGAATTCAGCAAGCAGATGGAACTGCTATTGACGATGCACATAAAGTTGGACTGAACAATTTACCATTGACTACATTACTTCGTGATGTTTCTCTAACGATTGGAGAGCAGCAGGTGGAAGGTGGTCAAAGCGATTATCCCTATAAATCATATTTCAATCATGTATCACAGTTTCATCCAGCAGCACAAAAAAGTCATATGGAAGCCATGGGATGGTACAGAGATGAAGCAGGAAAATTTGATGTTGAAACAAACAGTGGCTTTGTAAAGCGATCTGCTATGATTAAAGATAGTAGAGTATGTCAGCTATATGGTCCGCTGAATTTAGACTTCTTTAGACAGTCAAAGTTTTTACTCTGTAATACCAGCATGCGACTCAAGCTGACATTGAATAAGCCTGAATTTGCGCTGAATGCATTTGCTAAAGTTGACAATTTTAGAATTCATGTGGAAGATATTGCACTTTACATTCGTCGAGTAGTACCGAATCCAAGTGTCATTAGAGGGCATGCTGAAGGTCTTAACCGCCAAAATGCCATTTACCCCGTTCAGCATACAAAGCTTCTCACCTTTACAATTCCGAAAGATCAAAAGAGTTTCATGAAAGATGGCCTCTTTCCATCGGAAGCACCGAAGCTCCTCATGGTGGCAATGGTTGAAAATGATGCATTTAATGGTAATATAAAGAAGAATCCTTTCAATTTTAAACACAATCAGTTAAGTGAAATTGCTTTACGTGTAAATGGTGTGAGTCATCCTGGTCCACCCTACAAACCAGATTTTGCTTCGGATCAATTTATGCGCAGTTATGTTGATTTTATGGATGTCTTTGGCTTTTACAATACGGATGACACCAACGGACTGACTATGAAAGAGTTTAAGAGTGGATATACTATTTATGCATTTGATTTGACTGCTGACAGCGATATTAGTGCACCCTATCGTCAAGCGAACGTGCCTCATAATATTCGTTTGGATTTGACGTTCAAAAGAACACTACCTGAGACGATCAATGTATTAATTTATGCAGTCTTCGATTCAAATATTGAAATTACAAAGTATCGTGACGTGATTCTTCAGTATAATCGTTAATGAGTTGGTTGACTGCTGACGATATTAAGACTAAAGTGCAGCGTAATGCAGACGAAGCGACGTTGAAAGCTTTCGATAATGTCTATTCACTCGATACCTTACCACCTGCAGTAAATCACTATCCCATCTTTATATTCGTTTGGATTTAACGTTCAAAAGAACACTACCTGAGACGATCAATGTATTAATTTATGCAGTCTTCGATTCAAATATTGAAATTACAAAGTATCGTGACGTGATTCTTCAGTATAATCGTTAATGAGTTGGTTGACTGCTGACGATATTAAGACTAAAGTGCAGCGTAATGCAGACGAAGCGACGTTGAAAGCTTTCGATAATGTCTATTCACTCGATACCTTACCACCTGCAGTAAATCACTATCCCATCTTTATTGTGCTAAACACTCATTCACAGAATTTAGGCGGTGAGCATTGGAAAGCGATCTTTATTGGAGAAGACCGACGTGGTGAACTATTTGACTCTCTTGCTCAACCTCCAAATATACCAACACAGCAGTGGTTGAGAAAACATACGCGTCAATATCAGCGAAATGAACGCATACTACAACATCCACTTTCATCAACGTGTGGTGCTTTTGTACTGTACTTCATCTTAAAACGTTTACATGTATCTCGATTTGCATCTGTTATTCAAAACTTTTCATGTAATCCATCCTCTAATGAAAAAATGATTTGTAAGTTCTATCATGATTTGAAATAAAAACATCATGTTGGAAAAATTGTTTTTTATTTTACAATCCGCTGGGTACGTACATACTCAATGAGATAGTCTAGGATCATATTTGCTTGTTCATGAGATTTTAGTCCAGTAATGATCACTTTACTATTATGAAAGATTGCCACATGCACAGGCAACCAACAACTAATGAGAGCTGCAGGAAAAAGTTCGGGTTCATAACACAAACTGTAACTGCTGGTACGAATCTTCAAAAATGATAGACTGTCACTCAATTGAGTAGAGATCACCATATTGTCCACAGTCAGATTCGACATCACACACCTCTCCCTCTTCCATATCCGACGTAGTAGTCTTTGTAGCTCTAAGCGCATTGACTGCGCCGATGAATGAGAAAGGGCGCCGAGAATCTGTACAGTCCCATTTGGGAAGAGTTGAAGATTCCGTGAATTGTTCATCTTCACCACTAACATTTGAGGACGGCCCGGGTAATACTTGCTGTTTGGAAGCTGTTGGTGTAATGTTGTGAGATCGATTTTGGTGTAGAGTCTGAAGCGACGGAGAATGTTGACGATGGTGTAGCGATGGCGCTTCATGATGAAAGAATGAGTAAATTGAGCGATGTACCTTCCTTTTATACTTTTCCCAACTACCTTGATGAAATGTGAAGTTAGTATGAAGTTGGGAATGATAGAGTTGAATTCGCCGATTGTTGACGCGCAGCCAGATGCGATTTCCAATACGTGAATGTCTTTTCATATAGAAGTATTTCAAGTCCTTCATGATATGATGTAGAGATTGAAAATGACGATAAGATAAAGCAAACTCTCTTCTCACATTTCCAGTTGAATCTTTGAAATAGACGTTTCGATCATGATCCGTTTCAATACGTTGTAGGGAATCTAATTTCCAACTCATGGTGCGTGGTAATCATATCTGATTAAGATTTGCATAGTAGGGCGATGAACTCACGACGAATAAATGTCATGATGGAGCGATGTATGTATCTTCTATACTTCTCCCAATTGTATTTGCGAAATGAGAAACAGTTTGCGGAATGAGAATGGTAGATTTGAATTTCATTTCTGTAATGTTGAAGCCAAACTTGATCACCCAAGGAGATGAATCTTAATGTTTCAAAATATTCCAAATCCCTCATGATATCATTGAGGTTGACAAATTGTCGCCATGTTAATGTAATTCCTCTTGATGTATGACCATGAGAATTTTTGAAATGTACGTTTCCATCACGATCAACTCTGATATATTGTAGAGAGTCCAAAATCCAAGTCTTCATGATGTTATGCAAAGTTGCAGATTAGCAATATAAAAATGTCGTTTTATCATATTTTGCATTAAGCAAATGCGGCTCAAAGAGATTTACTAGCAATCGAGCCGCACTCTTTTCTACTCCCAATTGATCATGCACAACAGCTAAAATGGGGAATTGGGAAAGTGGAGTTGATCACATCAACTAGTTTATAGCACCTGTAGTTCTATACTTTTGATCAGAGGGTGATGACTATTAAATATGAGGGCGTACAGACTGATTATCAATGTGAAAATGGTAGTAAATAAGAACTGTGGGTGCCCAGTATACATTCCACAGTGGCCAAAGAAGATCTTTATCATGTAAAACAGTTTATATATGATTTCTTGAATAAAGCGTGTAAACATATTGTCCAATTTACTCCGCACAATGATGATTATAATTATGTACATCATGTAGTTGAGAAGATTGGATTGTTGGTTTAAGTCCAAGTTTAAGAAATGATTTAGGCTACTCGCCTAGCGCCTTAACAAGCTATGATACATTCTTTAACGTTAATTACCAATAAGTGGTTTTTTCCCAATTAAACAGTTATATATCGAGAGGAAGCTTATATATGTAGATCTTATTCCAAGTAAAGAGAAGGACGTAGGTGAAGACAGATTGTGATTAAGCCAAGAAAGACCAACAGACTCCTGAAACATATTGAAGAAAAATAATTATCTCCTTCGAGTTGATGACAAAAACAAAACGTCGTAGGCCCAAACATTCTGACAACAATATAATATTAAAATCACCATATCATATAGCAATAAGCAAATTAAATGATGATGATTGAAAGAAAAGTTAATTAAGTCTAAATAAAGAATATCTGTTCAAAGGATATTTCATCAGTTCATTACGAACATCGTTTCTGCAGCTGTTCATGGAAAAATCTGATATGCAACATTTACCCATCTTGAAAACAAAAAGGTATCAAAATCAATTTGACTACAGAATAGGGCCGTGATATCATTATACACTAGAAAGTGTGTAGAGAGACCTTTTTTGGTGGTTAATCTTACATGAAGACAAGAAGTGCTTAGATGCACCATCGCATTACTTATACTTCGAATTAAATGTTGGTTGTAGACTATTAAGATGAAAGTGACTGATTAAGATGAACAAACATATTATCATTTTCTGAAAAAAGAACTGCAAGAGTAACTATATGTCAAACTCAGCTATAAAAAGTGGATTACAGGTATTAGCACATAATTATGAATACAAACTCATACACACATTGGACATTTTTGGAGATTATTGAACCAAACATATCCTATTAAAAGTTTGATCACTGTAAACCAAAAAGCTAGACGCAGATCCATGTCGAAATATCGACGTCTAAGACGCGCGTATATAACTATTTTCAGATTATAATCCAATATTACGAGTGGAAGATGTACGTGATCAGGGAGACTGCTTATGACAGCTCCCATTAGCTGAATAGCAATCTGAATACCAGACAAACACATCAAGAGCTACGCAACGTACATTATATCCTGAACGGTACATACTTCATCTAGACAATTGCAATTTAAACCAAAGCACTAGCAAAATACAAACTACAACTCCCACAAAAATTGAATATTGCCATTTATGGACGATATGCTGGTAGACGTTGATTACACTTTTCTCTTAAAGATAGCTAGTGCGACACAGTAGATCACAACTACCATTTCTCCTGAATGAAGAAGACTCATACATGCAAAACGTACAGAATATGACTAATACATTTTACCAATGCTGAACTAATAAGTAAACACGTAGAAAGATAAGAGACTACGTTTTCTAATTACATACTTGCCACACTAATGCTCCTCACTATGAATAAATTTCCCAAAAAATAAACCATACAGACTATCAGGGAGCCATGATAGAATTAAATCGCCCCACATGCATTTAGAAGGTGAATGGGAGGTTGCGGTTTCTAGATATACTGCTATGACTAAGCAATATTCAGAATGTGAATGCGATTTGGAAGAAAAGAAACTGATATTGACTCCTCGCACCCATGATGGAATAAACGACATGAATAATTGCATTTCAGTTCCCCTATTACAATTGTTAACATCAGATAGGAAAGTGGAAACTATGAAATCAGCATTCCGATAAAATCAGATCTCTTCCAATGAGCCATTTGCGGGAATGAGAAAAATTATTAAGCAAAGACATTCAACAGTGGTAATACTTACCATCATGACAAGACATAAAAAATCAGAAAGTCTTACAATGAGTTTACTATCTATCGGCATTGGAGTCTGGGAGAGACAGTTTTTTCCCTACCGCTTTCATTCTTTATACTAAAGGTCATATTACGCTGAGGTTGGATAGTTATGAATTCTATCCCACATCTTACGGTTTTGGCTCTATGGACTACATCTAACGTCAATTTGCACACTAGCAAACTGTTTGAAAAAAGTTTATTCAAATCGAATCAACAATTTCATTATAGATTTAAATTATTTGATGAAAGATGTAGTAGAATGCGAAGAACGCATCATTTTGAAAAAGCGTGGTGTTCAACCTTTATCACTTATTGAGTTAGTAAAACGATGGAATGAGACTGTGGGTAAGAAGTATGGAGAGAAAATTATGGCGGACAAAAATAAGTTGGTTATTCAGAAATATAATTGACAAACTTTACAGTTTATTTCTCTCCAACCTTGCGTCATTTTGTAAGACATTATACACCTATTATTGGAAGCGGTGTGGTGTATGGTTCTCATGAATATCACACTAAAGCTGATTCAGTTAATGATGAATGGTGGGTGGACATCTATGGCGATCGCATCAAGAAAATTTACAGTCTTATGAAGAATCTAAAGTTGCTATCAATATAATGCCGCGTCTATATCATACAGTTGAAAGCTTCATTCATGTAGTAAATCCTTATATACAACAGAAGTTGAAGCATGTGATGAAAAGTAAATATGATGTAAAGACACACCACATTTCGTTTTCAATTGAAAATCAACGCGTTGTTCTGAGACTGGGTGATGACATTCAATGTCAATTGAGTAAAAATTTGAAAAAACTCTTTGGTTTTTCAATGCTACAAACTGTGTTTGTGCTGCGCATACGATTGGTATAGAAACACCAATGACACTTGATAAACATGAACAGCACCTTTACATTCAAAGTGATTTGATTCTACCTATTTCTGTTGGTGAGAAAAAAGAATACATTTTACGTGATTTCATTCATGATAAAGACGCTTCATATGGAATAGTCGAGAAGATGTTTGAATCTATTTTCTATCATCCCGTCGTCAAACAAACTATACCCTCTATTGCTATCAAAATTACCAATGGTTTACAAGAGTGCATCCATGTGAAAGATACTAAATCCCTCATAACGTTAGTGTTTCGGAAAACAAAGTGAAGTCTTTATACAACATTTATTGAAATATGTACATGAATGTGAAGCAATAGACTTTATACAACATCCACTGAAAATATATACATGAGCGCACTTCAATAAACATTGTTATATACAAAAAGTCTTTTTACTTCGTGAAGGGTGGAAATATACAGGGATAGGAAAATGTCTTTCAGTGGAAAAGTCATCACATGGGGAATGTACAGATGTGGACACATATTCACAAGGAAAAAACAATCTCATGCGATACATAAAACAACAATGTTTATCTACAGAAATCAACATCAAAATACTAAGTTAAGGATGATTATGCTAAGACGTCTCCTGAATGTGGTAGTGTGAGTTTAATTCTTTTGGGTGGTGGTATGTTTGTGTCAGGATGTCCATGTGGAAGAGATATGTTGTGTTCTAACAAGCACCTCTTATCCTCCCATGCTGAAAGCGCCCGTTTCCTAAAAGTATGAGTTTTGATCTCATGCGACTTAGATTTTAAGATTGTCATATTGACAAACGTTATATTTTTATTTCTATAGGCTTTCCTGAAATTCTTATGTTTCATATTTTGCACAATGGATTTTGATATGCCTTTAGCGCGCTTAATGCTATCGTCGCTATCCTTTAATTTCATACTGACATTTTTGGACGGAGGAGAATCATTTCATCTATTTCCTTCCTGCTGTCTCATCCTTAAAGCAGCAAGTTTTGCCTTATTTTTGATGGAAGTAGAGTGGAATGATCAGCAGGATAATTTGATGTATCAAAATATCTTTCTAAATATTTTCCGACTTCATAGAAATATAAATCTTTTTGAGTGGTAATACCTAAGAAGAAACTATCTGTCTACATCACCACCAACAAACGAACCTCTTTTACGAGAGGACATGGTTTTAGTATTTTATAAAAGAGTTGGTACATTTCAAGCTTAGAGTAATCTAGTACAGCTTGACCAATATAGATGGGTTTGCACAACTCAACTTCAGATTTTATCATTTTAACACCTATAAGGTCCTCATCGATAATGTCTCTATCGATGAATAGAGGTGATGAGACCAATTTGTGATACTTTTGATCATCATTAACTAGTTTGTAGTTTACGCGCTTTCTAACATCCTCCATCGTCTTACCAAATAGACTGTTGTTCTTATATTTATAAAAATCTTTTTCAAAATTATTTTGGGCTAGTGCACGTTTCTGGCTGTTGCTATCAATATATGGTTTGAGGAAGGCTTTCTGTCTAAATTTAATAATGCGGTGAACTCTTTTTAAAATCATACCCATTTCTAAATAAAATTTTAAGATGCTAAAGTGGACTAGATAGTTTTCTTTATCATACTGGGTGAGTAAAAGTTTGCGGCAAGGCTTATAGTCGGGTTGACCGCATGATTCTAAATCTTTATGAAATTGTTTCATAAAGTCGGAAAACATATCTTTGGTCACTTCACCTGATTCGGGTGCGAGTGGAAAATCCACGGTTTTATGTTTAATATTATTTGGATAGATTAGATCTATCTCAAAATAATATCCCCAATCACCTTCATCTGGAATTGCTAGTATGTTGGAAGGGTTGGAGAAATGTTGAATTTCACTATCATCTAACCAGCTAAACTCAGAGTGAGGTAGCGGTTTGGATAATGAACTACCATACAAATTATTTTGGTCATAATACTTCAGATGAGTCTGTCATTGCCTACTATTTTTGATTTTAACCTATGTTTATTTACAAATGTGAGACCACCGCGAATTCCTCGCTCAAATAAATTATACATCTCTGGATCTTGTAAGAGATGAATGGTTTCACCAGTCATTTTAAAAGCAGACTTAAATGACATGGCTGGCAGACTGACAAAGTGGACGGGATCTAACTTATCTTCTTCTAATGCCACTCGTCGAAACTCCTGAAATACATCAGCCAGCAAAAATACATCTTACTTAAGGTAGGCAATCATATATTCACCAAATGTATGGCAGTCAAATTTTATCCATGCATCTTGTGCATGATCATAATCTTCGGTCTTACATCTGCACCGGTCAAATCATTTTTTAAATTTATCTATGGGCGGAAGAGAAGTCTCGCCGAGTTTACTAATTGCATCAAAATATGCCATATGGAAAGACTCCTTTTCCGAAATTTGTGATGACTTCATCGGTTAGATTTGGATATTGTTTCTTATGATTTTGTGTTTGTGGAAGAGACTTTAGATTTTGCACGAGAGAGGCCAGTGATGCAGTCATAAATAGGTAGGAATCTAAAAATTTTATATCAAAATAGACCGTCTTATTTTCTTTAGTTTTATCGACAGGCACTTTTGCTGTCATGGCCATAAACTTCTCTCTCGTTTGTGCTATTACATCAAGCTTCCACTCTTTCATTTGACCTAAACCTCTTTTATTATCATATGGCTGTCGTAGCCCCTTGAAATTATGGAAAATGACGGGTAATGTACGCCGCTTCATCCTCAGCGAAAATTACATTTTGAACAGAGTGCGTTTCTAAATTTACCAGTGATGTGATCATGGTCGCGCACTTTCTTAATCTTATCACCGTCAAATGTTTTCCTACATTTGGGGCAAACGTTGCAACTATCAAATTTTGCTTGATCATCTGCTGTCATATGCAATGATCTGCGATAGAGTTCACCATCATACTTTTGTTGAAATTTTACAGCCTGTTCGAGGAATTGTAGGAATTGGTAAATACAATCCTCACCTTGCCAGACGCGCATTTTATTTTGCCCTACTCCTAAAGTGATCATGCCATACTTCATAGCAGGAAATGGCTGCTGGTCGATGGATGTAATACATCGATATAGCATTCTCACTAAGATAAATAGAGAGAGCAGTACGCTGACACAGGAAAACAAAAAAAAGAAAAGGGACTTAACACTGTTCATCACCATTCTCTCTCGCTATGAAAACTCCTTCTATCTTCTGGGCATGCGTTCCATTTGCAGTTTACCTCGCTTACACCACTCATAATGAGTTTCAAATTTGTTTTTACTCCTAAAGTTTCGAATGCATCTGTCACAGTAATAAATCTCTGATGAGGTAGAATTTCTTAAGTGGTGGTATAAGCGAGAGATTTTGGGACATAGCCGCAGTAGTGCCATAAAATTCCCTCACTATATCCTGTAAAAACTTAATAATAACAGGTTTACTGTACGTTCATAACAACTCGAACGCGAGTTGTAGCGCACACCCTTCAAATCTTTTTCCCAAACATGGAGCGAACTATTTTAATGTGTTCTCGTTCATTTTTCAAATTTTTCTAAAAACAAACCACTTAACCACCACCCCCCCACTACCAAAAACTACAAAAAATCAACATAAAGAAATTATATCAACATAAGAAAAAAAAAACCAATAATTATAAACAAATTAAAGAATAACGCAAATATCTTTAATTTTCATATCGTCACTATTACAGTCATCGAAGTTTAATTCAATCTCCAACTGCCTATAGCTATATGTGCGATTTCGATTCGCATTGATGTCATTATAGTGGAGAATGGAGAGGACAGCATATTTAAAACATTGCGATTCGCAATCGACATTGATGACTGCTGTTTTGTTTTTTAAATTTTTTGGAAGTTTAAAGGAGCCTCGACCACTATGATTTCCTAACATTTCTATAGACTGATTTTAAATAAGGCGGATATCAATGCCGTCAAAAACTGAGACCGCTATCGCGCTCGTTAAATTTTCAATAATTTAATTTTAAACCTTGGATGTGAAAATTTATCAAAGACTCATAGTCTACAACCACGGTTGCAGGAGAGGAGGTTATGTGAAACTCCAACCTCTCTATTATTTGTCCAGTTTGGTGGTCGATTTTTACATATTTTATTTTAAGATAGATGAGCGCCTTCATCCTAAAATTGTCTAAATTGTTGAAGAGCGCTTCTATCAATGATGAATTTTGATGAAACCATTCCTCAAAGTTAGCAATGGTTTCTGAGGAGTCCATCTGGTAGTTCCTCACTAAATTATTTATGGACACCTCAGTGAGTCGGATAGAGGAGGTACCGTTGGTGTAGGTATCGTTCGTGTGTGTATGTTGAAGTCTGTGCGAAGATAGTTCAAAACGTGTCTCGAAAGACTGAATGCACAAAGTCGCAAGAAAAGGAGACATCGTTAACAGAATCATCCCTACCTTCGGAGATTGATGCCGGCTTAGGTCGACAAACACCTCGCTTGATGTGTCGGGTGAGATCCCATTTCCTCGTGAAGATGTGCCCACAGTCAGCACATTCCCACTCGTTGCCATATCGCGACAGTTCTGAGCTGGAACTCGCATCACCTGAAAGAGAAATCATTCTATCATCTCTGTTCAAGCCTCAGTGTAGTGTTACAACCTACCTTGACTCAATAACTCTAAACTTTCCTCGAGAAGAGAGGGCGTTGGTGATGAAGTTGATGCCTGAAATTGAGGAAGATGCTATTAGTCACACGTTTGAGGAGATGAGAGAGGAAATCTTTAACTTACCATTTTAATGAAATATGATCAGACAGAATAATAGTCAAAGAGAGAGATCGTGCGTCGTCACTGTATGATTCACAGATTAAATGAAATGATATGAATGTCACTTTGCTTATATACTTTCATTCTCTTCATTCATTGGATGTTCATTCTGATTGGCTGCTTGTGTATACTTTAGAATTAGAAAAATGTTAAAGTTATCATTATTCAAAGTCAGCATTTCAAAGACAACATGACAAGTCCTCCAACAACACCAAATACCGCATTGGAGTTCTCCTCTCCATATACATCAGCAAAGGTGCTCGTTACACAAAATGCACAAAGAAAGGCGAAGGTGGAGAAGGTGTACCGACTGGACAATATACGAAAGTTATCATTACCAAGCGGACGAGGAAGAGGAGAGTGTATGTGAGAAGGAGTGTCCCGACCTTAACAGGCAGTGAGGTGGAAGTATCTCCAGTACGATACTGACGATGTGATGGAGATCACCAGCACGAAATTCCTCCACCAATTATGGGAGTGGTACACCCCTAACTCCCAGCCACGAACTATGAGAGAGGCAGAGTGGGAGTATATTGATAAAGTGAGGCTTGCAGTGGAAGAACGATTAAAGCAACTGAACTGTTTTTGTTATCTATGTGAAGCCAGACTCTGGACGATATTGACGATGAAGACCTTTTGAAATACATGCCATAATAAATGTTTATTTCGTATTATCTTTGCTTTCATACTGACTTACTTGAATGGGGCTTCAGTGGATGATTTAACCATGTATACTTTTTCATTTGGAAATAGTAGCACGCTTAGTCTAACTTGTAAATCTTATAACATTTCATATGGGCGATGATGGTAGATGAAATAGTGTCAAATAAAATTAAGATAGCTTACACTTCTGATACAGGGATAGCACTCGACTGCGATCCATGTGTAAAGAGCTTGTTAGACTACGGAAGAGAGAAGTGTGTTATGTTGCGTGTGGCGCGTGAGTGTCCTCCCATTTCATTCCATTCATCAATTCGTCTCATTGATAGAGACAGGTAGAAATCATGGTTCTCATAACGTATGCAATGGAAAGTTTTAGGCAACCTTCGACAGTTGGCTAAATGTCGCCCTGGCGCGAATGCATACTACGTTGAGACAGAGGCAATCACTTGCAAACATGACGCAGAGAGGTTTAACAAGATTGACCATTGCCGAATGTCCCTTGCGGTATACATAGCTACGGGTTTCACCGCCACCCTTTACAGGAACGCCCGTCGAAAGGAAGTATTACACCGAACTTCATTTGCGACGTTCAAGTTGACTGATAGCAGATTCAACTTAATGATAGTATTCGCCAGTCCGAAGACTGCCCAGGGCAAACCGCGAGGAGGTTCTATCATGTCTTGCCCCATGGTGGCCCTTAAGAGAGCCGATGGTTCGATCTCGGGGTGTGTGGTAGGGACTCAGGCTTGTTGTTTCGACTGCGGCTCCGGCAAACGGGGCGGGTGGTCGCTTCTCTTGGATGTCTGTAAAGAAAGAAGTAGTGAGTTATCATCTTACATATCAATTTAGTCATTTTTACTTACAGATCTTCTCGGACGCTTCCTCATAAAGGAAATTCGAGTTCGGATCACGATGATCGAAGGTGAAGTGTAGACACTCACCCTTTCTTCACCGAGAGTAGCATTTCTCCCCTCTTCCACGCTCGTACAAGAGAGGAGTTTCTGCTACTCTCCCCTTTCTTAATAGGGATGTGCAGACGACTGGAACGACCCTTCGATCGCGATCACCAGCTGCGCCGAACGGTGCAGCTCGTGGTTCGTCTCGACAACCTTAGCCATCTGCACACGGAGTCTCTCCACTTCCTCCTTCAACCTTCGTATCTCTTCTCCTACTTTCCCTCTCTGCTAGCAAAGACTCTTCTCTGGCTTTCCCCTCGAGAGTCTTGAGCCTTCCTGCTCCAACTCGCCATCCCGCTCGCTTTAATCTCTCCTTCACCTTCTTCATCTCTCCGGCCACGTTCTTTAGGTCCTCATACTTTGCCTGTATGAGAAGGCCTCCTCCTTCAACGTCTCCGCCTCTTTCTTTAATCTATCCCGTTCGGCGATCACCGGCGGGCGCTTGACAAAATTGCGACATTGTGTTGCAATTCCACTCACAGTTACGGCTGTAGGGGTCTCGCGATCGAGGTCGACGCCTTGATAAGTTGCGACTGTAGCTCTCCTCCTCCTCCTCACTATCGCTGTGAGTCAGCGAAACTCTCGCTAACTAAGCGAGGATACAGCGGCAATCGCTTCAATGGCGGATTGTAGCTCAGTGGCTCAGTGGTGAAGAGTGAACTCCGTTCTTGCTCGTTGGCAGATTGTAGCTCCTAAAGAACGGAGCTCAGTGGCGAAGAGTGAACTCCGTTCTTCTTCGCCTACTTCGCCTGTTTGACACTCGCTGTGTTGTGAGTGCCAATCCCTCCAGCCGCTCACTTAAGCGACTGACTTTGTGGACACCGCAATAGTAGCGAGCGACCCCTATCTGTTTCTTGTTAGTACAAGCGTGCTTTTTGAATGCGTCAGCTCGGAATACCTTCCGGCATTGACACAGTTTGAAACTGGTCTTCATATTATTGTATTTCGGCATTTCTGAAGCGAAAAACGGAAAACAATGATTTTTACACTTAGTGAGGAATGATAGATTTGAGTGTAGTGAGTGGCACTCGATCCCGTCGACAGCCCGAAGGCCTTGTACAGATCACTAGGGAAGTGAGAGATCTTCCCCGATACCCGCTATTTACAGCTGAAGACATCATTGTCACTGCCCCGAAGTGGTAACAGAACGCCGAGTCAAAGGTAGTGAACAGTAGCTGGGATCTAACCCCTCAAAGCTGCCTTAGACTTAGTTAAATTTGAAACATGATATCAGATTTGAACTTAGCATTCTTGAAAACCTTGAGGAAACATCCCAAGTTATTGCTTTGATCAGCTTGATAGCAAGCCGTAGAGTGCTTGATTCACCAGCGTTTTGCAATGGAGATGTTTAGAGGCCACCCATGACAAGATAGCTAAGACTCAACCGATTGGCGTTCAAAGTGCTACGTTGAGAGCTGTGTCAAATGCCAACATGAGTTTGCCAGCGGTTACGGTCTCAAACTATGACACACTCCCTTGCCACACTTATCACTACGGCATCGTCCGCCGTCCCGAAGGAACACCCTGTCAGTGGAATATTACAGCAAAACTCTCCGTGTCTTGCTCGCTTTCAGTGAAAAGCCGCTTATAGCATGAGAAGGCTGGCTCAGACATCATTAAAAATGCTTTCATTGACTTCAGCAGGGTCGAAAACCCCAGAAAACCTCCAAAACTAGTGAATTTAAATTTTTCAACTTTTTAGCATACTTATGAATTTTATAAGTAGTTTATCACTTAGGGCAGGTCAATAGCGACCGAACCTTTTTTGAATCAAGTCAAACGGATTGTAGAAGCAAAGTTACAAGCCTTTAAAGTTTTGGAGTCTTTTTATGGCCTGGAGACGAAGGCCATCTCTGGCGAACCTCTAAGTCTGACGGCTTAGCTGATATCAGCAATGAAATTTTCTAAGTCGGTTTCTTACAGAAACTCGGAATTTGGAATGTCCGAAGCTATCATCGGAGCTCAGAGAGACACTTACCGTTGGCAATCTCTCGTCTGAATGACAAGTCTCCGTCGGTTAACCCAGCTTATATAGTGTGTGACGATCAGTGATGACGTAATACCCATCATCCAAACACTAAAAATCCGTCTATCTCCGGTTCTAGTGCTCCGATTGAGCTAGAAATACACCATTTCCATGTAGAATTTGACGCTGAATCCGAATCTGGCCTCCGTTTTCCCATCCGATGCTTCGTTTTGGCTCTACAGTAGGCAGCCATCGCAAAAATTCTAACTCTGTCGTTTTTCCGAAAAATGTTGAAAATTTTTCTCTCCGATTGACTTGAAACTCTCCGATTGACATGAAACTCACCATACAGATAAAGAATTTGACACTGATTCCAAATCTGAAATCCGTTTTCCCATCCGATGCTTCGTTTTGAAGCTACAGCCCAAAACGTCCCAAATTCTAACTCTGTCGTTTTTCGCCAATGTCCCAAAATCTTAAATGGCGTCTCACATCTAAACGAAGACAGATAGGAACAAGCCGATTCTTTCACTGAATTTGTCTCACTCTTAGCTTTCAAACGAGCTAGCGCACGACAAAATCCGTCCACTGGAAGCCAAAATCGAAGCAAGCTGTCCAGAGGGGGGGGGGACGTCAGTGAAATTTCAGAATTTGATGAAAAATGTTTTGGTGACGGTCCCAGGTCGAAATTCCACACTTTGGAAAATTTTCAAAATTTTACCCATACAAAGTCACTCTGACACTTAGGATTTTTTTCAGGTAAGCGAGCTCCGACCTAAAATCTTGTAACCGCTCTAACTTTTGAACGAAGACAGATAGGAACAAGCCGATTCTTTCACTGAATTTGTCTCACTCTTAGCTTTCAAACGAGCTATCGCACGACAAAATCCGTCCACTAGAAGCCAAAATCGAAGCAAGCTGTCCAGAGGGGGGGGGGACGTCAGTGAAAATTTTTTCTCTCCGATTTCGCTGGAAACATCCTTCCTAAGCCAAAATTTCACGTAGATTCCGAATCTGGCCTCCGTTTTCTCATCCGATGCTTCGTTTGGACGCTACACACCAAAACGTCCCAAATTCTAACTCTGTCGTTTTTCGAAAAATGTTGAAAATTTTTTCTCACCGATTGCCTTGAAACTCACCCTACCGATGCAGAATTTCACGCTGAACACGAATCCGACCTCCGTTTTCTCATCCGACCACTCCTTCCACTCGAAACAACCCATTTTACAACCCAACATTCAGCACGAAAAACATCACACACTATAGCCTCAAGACTAATCCTGGCGGTCGCCCAAGTCCACCACGACACTCAGACCCAAAGCACCACGGCGGCCGACCACGACACTCTGCCGTTCCAGAGGGGGGGGAGGGGTAGGGGAGGGGGAGGGGAGGGGGAGGGGAGGGGGAGGGGGGGGGAGTCAGCGATGGCGGCCATCTTGCGCTATCTGGTGTTCGCCGTTTTCTTACTACTTCTCGCAAAAAAGAGATTTCAAAATTCAGTCCATTGACAATCTTGGAGACGCTGACTTTTGTTGATAGGTACGCAGATGCGTTCTTCGAGACAATGAGGTTGCTCAAAATTGCAGCCTCTATCCCTGTAGCGTCTGCAGAAGCCGAGCGGAGCTTCAGCAAATTGAGATTGGTAAAGTCTTACCTCCGGACAACCATGTCAACTGAAAGGTTGTCCGACATCATAATTATTGCTGCTCACAAATCGAGAGCGAAAATGATCGATCTTGACATTGTTGTTGACCAATTCGGTTCACTATATCCAAACTGTCGCATTATGCTTCATTAATTTTTTTATACAAGTATCTTTTACAAAGACATTTACAGTAGAGTTGACGCAATTATTGATTGCTTGCGTGGCAGCTAAAGAGGATTTATACCTTCTTTGTATTTCTCAAGCATCCCTCTGAATTCATGCACATCTTAGTGTATCATATCTTAACAAACTCGTTGAGTTCCCCAGAAACTGATCATTATAAAATGAGCATGAACGTGTCATGAGTATTAAATTGCATGAGTGTATCTCTTCAGTTCTCAGGCAAAAGATATTCATGAAACAGAGGGATGCCCACCTCATGTTATTGTCTCCCAATCCGGTATACAATTTTTTGGGGGTAATTATTTTCTCCCAATTCGGTCTACTACCATTTTTTTTAGGGTATTTGGGATTTAATACGCGTACACACAATCTTGTTTTATCTGATTGTACGATATATCCTGCTGTTTTACCATACGCTTTGTGATTTTTTTGTTCCCGTTTATCTGGAGCGATTAGTTTCAGATTTTCATGACTTTTTCTTTCACAAGATACTGCTATTAAAAGAATTTATTGAACTTTTTTGTTTTTCTTCAAATGGTTTAATGAATAATTGCCTCAATGAAAAAAATAATCCTCTAAATATGGAACCTATACATAATACGAGGTTGGCTTATCTCCGTATTTATCATATGTAAATGATGGTGAGGATTGCGGGATATGAATTATAGGACGCCGCTTATAGAAGTAGAAATCTGCCTCATGTCATCAGAATGTAAGCACGAATTGGCATAATTGGCTAAGCATCAGTAAATTTTGCTACTACCGTTTCGCATAATGATTGGGCCACATAATACAAGCCTCTTGGTGACTTACTGTTCTCATTATATCTGTAGGGACCCCAAAAATGTACTTTTCAACATTGTTTGGAATGACCTTGGCATACATTTATGCGGCCCTGCCACGAATCTATTTGGCTCTGCCTTGGCCCTGCCGAAAACAGACGGCTGGCGTCGCCACTGCTTGAGATAGGTGTTCTTATCAACACGCATATTGAAAGTGTCCTTTGTCAAAGTGCTTCTGTGCCTGAGTACGTTTTTCTATGCTCATGCAAATCTTAAAACTTGATAACCTTATTATTGCCGTCATTTCAAAGATTATGTTTTCACCTAGGATAAATAAGACCAAGAATATACCGTGCCAGCACTGCGCATAGTCGAGGCTACCGACAATGTTTTGTACATGTAGACCTAAATTGTAGGTATGCATGAGTTCTATCAATTAACATCATATGCATGTACTGCAAGTAGTGTAGGCATGTACTACTTCAATCCACTTTTGAACTTGATGCAGCTGTCAAACGTGACATAGGTCGCAGATTTTTACCAGCCAAGATTAATGATTTCTTTTCTAAGTTCATGAACGTTTTCCTTGACAAAGTGCATGGATGTAATAATAAAAAATCGTATTAAATAGGTATTTTCATCTCTATTTAAAAAATCGTATTAAATAGGTATTTTCATCTCTATTTTTTAGGTATTTTAACCTCTATTCTTGGAAAACCTGTGTTGATGCAAATTTTTATGCTGGTCCCTTGAATTGGCAATAAGACAGACTCGACTACAATTCATTTCGCATTTATCACTTGAGAACATAGTTGAGATATCCTTAATACTGTCGATCTAAGTACCTATCTGTATGAGTCTTTCATTTAGTCTGATTCTGAGTGATCATCTCTAGAAAGTCTGCGGAATATTGTTCGATTAAATGTTGCGGAAAAAGTCTAAAAAACATGTCGAGAAAATTAATCACATCTGGTGTCTAATGAATGAATGCAATTATTAAGACCTACGGAGGATTATAAAGAAAATTACCAATTAATTGCAATTGATTGATTGATAAATTTCCAATTAAATATTAATTGATTCATAAATTTCCAAATTAAACTGATTGATTGATAGAAAAATAATTGATTTTTTATTTATCAATCAATTATTTACAATCCCTGGATGTAGCTTCTTTCATCTACTATTTCGTCATCACTAATGGCATGAGTAAATGACATCACATTTCACGAGTACGTGCATGATGCTATTACTGTACACAATATGCTTATCATAACAACAACTACAGGAAAGTATTGTGGAGCTCGGTTTGGAAAAGTGGGATGAGTAGAAATCTCTGCATGAATTTTGTCGTATCTGCAGACTAAGCTTAGCATTCAAAATCTAAAGTCTTGTTTCCTGTGTTTTCTTGAATCTAACTATTTTTTGAATTTCCATCCCGAGATTGGAATCGCCGGGAATTAAATGATCTTGCAGCTGAAATTTGAACGTCTTTGGGCCATTGTTTTTCTTAAATCGTAATTCATCGCACAATTCATGGAGATTAAATTCATTTAGTTTCCGATAATTACCTGTATATTGTGACTTAGCAAACTCTGAATGACTAGTTTACAAAGGAAACTCGATAGTGATAGCTAATTAATAGAATAACACTAGTTAACACTCACCAAAATTCTTAGAAACCGCAAGCAAGTAATCAGGATGTATCTACCCTGCCTGTCGTTGGCAAGTAGCGTCGTCGATGAATTGAATGATAGTAGGTACTATTTTTAGATCTGCATTCACATGACATTGTACTGAATTCCGTTGCTTCATCTGTGACGTGACGTCGCTATAAGTGACGTCCCAGGGCGCGTCACGCTTTTCCTGAACGCTTCAACTTGAAGGCATTGAATGTCAAGTCAGTTGAGCACCTGATGCGAGCATGATAGTAAACAGATAAGTGAAGCGAAAAAGTATATCTATCATCAACAGCGCAGAGCCAGGATACATTTTCTTGGAGGCTCCGATTATATATACTTAAAATGAAATGGAAATTGTAAATAAAGTATTTAAATATTGCTGGTGTTTTAATAGAGAAATGTGATTATCACGCACCACTGCAAAAGGCTAACTGAATTGGAGCATAATGATGATAATAAACAGCTGATGTATAATGAGTGAGGGAAACACTTGATGATAATGCAAATGTTCAAGTGAATGAGGAAATCGAAAATTAATAGATGTGGTTTTGTTCCGCAATAATATAAGTAAAACAAAAAAACTTTGCCCAAATTTTCGCCTACTCCTTTGTCTATTCCTATTTTTTGGATGTTATGATGACATTGCGGAAGAATCTTAATGTAACTATTTCATTGTAAACGAAAGGGCTCCTGGCCCACTATGAATTTTTGACACATATCTCTGTAGTGGCCAGCAAATATTTGCAAAACATGGTCGAATAAGGAAAATTTCTCTGGGCTGCTTTAGTAGAAAGCTTTCTTCTAGTAAAAATGATTCCTATTTTATTAATTATAAAATTGTCATGGACGCTAAACTTCAAAATTTCAGTAATGTAACTTCGGCCCAATTGCGTGCGAAGAAAAAACATGATAAGAAAAATATAACAATTATTTACAAATAATTGTAAAATAACTACTATTTATTTGCTGGATTTTTATAAGAAATAACTTTCAGTGGTCCTGAAATGTTCGTTCACTCGTGCAAAGCGATAGGAAAAGTTCTCCTGACAGTGAAATAAAACGTGTACATGATAGAATAAGATAATATATGCAAAAAGACACGCGAGATGATTGATTGTCTGCGTCTCACTTCGGGTCCATCCTGAACGATCAGCAGCAGGCGGACCCGCATGCACAAAGCCGCGTTACACAATAATAAAATACTGTACTTAAAAATTACTAATCATGTTAAGCAGGGCATTTTTTAAGGCATTTCGACTAGGTGACCATTCACTCGAGATGGCATTTTTGGACTATGCGCTCAAGACTGCAGTTCTCTTTGAGTACTGTAGCTCACATTGATGCTAACTTTGATGACATTTGTCCCACGTATCCCTAGGTAGGCCTACGCCGCTTTCAAGCACTAAAAATTAAATCAAACAAACGAGGCCAAAGGGAAGTTTTTCTAACTTCCCTCTCTCGCGCGAGTTCAGATCAGCTGTCATATTACTTTCTAACAACCTCTTTCAACCTCTCCATGTTGAGGAGAGAGGTATAGCTTTATCACCTTGTAAAGCTACCAGGAGAAGGAATTCGTTCTTCGCGGCTGCAGCAATAATTGTTAGTATAATACTTGAACTGACTGAGTAAACATTCATGTTTGAACATTTCCTGATCATTACATTTGATCTTAAGGCTGGTTCACATTAATTGTACTTTTGAAGTCTGCGTAGTTTTGTAGTTTGAAGCTTGTAGTAAGTAAGGCTGGTTCCCACTGGTTGTAGTTTTGGAGTCAACGACTTATTTTTTTGTAGTTTGTAGTTGGCTACTACATTGACTGTCGTCAACTACAAATCGATCTGTCGCTGCCAGTTTGTCGTCAACCAATCGCGATGGGAACAGCCAGTAGCAATGAACTACATAGCGACGTAACTACAAGTAGTTGAGCGTTTCATTCAGGTTGAATTACCAGCGACTGCCGCCAATATGTCAACTGAGCTGTTTAGAGAAATTGTTAGAAAGTATCCTGCGATATATGATGTATCATGCAAAGACTACAGCAATAAAGTTTTCAAGGAAAACTGTTGGAGAAATGTTTCATCTGAATCATTCGATCGGATAACTTCGTCGCTGACGGTCGGATAAGCAAGCAGTTATCTCAATACCATATAACTGTGGCTATCTATGCTATTTTGCTTAATCATATATCCAATGTGATATTCGTAGAATCATGGATAGAATGTATTATCGAAATGAAATACTTAATTTGCAAAATAAGCCATGTGTATGTATCAATAGAATTGCCAAATGAAAGCTCAAATACTTTGGCATTTACGTCCAGCATATACCAGTTGTAATATCACGGCATAAAGAAAGACCTTCAATTCCAAATAATACAGCATAAAAATTTCCAAGAGTTGTCAAAGGGATTTCTAGTGGTACTCATGCCATTCCTGTTGATACGAAGGATACCAAGAAACACAAGTTTCAAATAAGCTGTTTAAACGCTCGATCAGTGAGGAACAAAGCAGTGGACATTTGTGAAAGACTTTCTCATGATAAGATCGATATTTGTGTAATCACTGAAGCGTAGCTTTGTGATCACGATAATTTTGTAAGAAAAGAAATGACTCCGTCTGGTTATTCCTTATGTGATTCTCATGAAAGAAAAGGACAACGAGGTGGTGGTACAGCACTTGTTTGCCGTTCTTCATTCAATCCAAAGAAACTGAATGCAGAGGGAGTAGCGTCATTTGAGTATTCTATTTGGAAACCTGATCTTTCAAGTTTTGGATTTCATGTATGTATAATTATCATCTATCGCCCTCCAGATAAATCCATTTCGCAATTCCTCGTTGACTTGATTGAAATCTTGGGCAAGTATTCCTACAACACCAATCTTATTATTATGGGAGATTTCAATTTGAATCAATCATCTGATAGACAAAAATTGCATGATGCTTGCGCACCATTCAGTTTTGAAAATATTGTTGATTTCCCTACTCACGCAAGTGGCTCAACTTTATACCTTGTTCTGGTTCGAAAAAGCGACCCTATTCAAGTTACTGAATGCTCTCAAGGAGAACTTTTCTCCGATTATTATATTCTAAACATCACTGTATCTGCACCTGAAAAATCTAAATGGGAAAAGAAAAGAATTGAATATCGATCATGATTTGTCAGTTGAATTCGAAAATAAAATCGCATCAAGCGCTGACCTGGATTCCTTAGTTGATCTTTATGATGATGTCGTTAAAGACGTAATAGAAAGAAATGCACCACTTCAATCCAGAAATAAAATTATACGACCTTCAAATAAATGGTTTACTAATTCATTATGAGAATTAAAAAGAGAAATGAAAAAGGCAGAAAGACGCTATCGGAAGAACAAAGTACAAATCAATTTAGATGATTTCAAAACCAAACAAGTATTGTATCTTGATGCACTATCTATCGCTAAAAAGAGATATTATGAAACTCAATTTGAACAAGCTATTGGGAATCAACGAAAATTATTCCAGTTAGTCAGCAGCTGTACTGCCGAGATTTCAAAGTGTTCTGATCCTGATTGCTCGCCAGATGAAATGGGGGAATATTTTCAAAACAAAATCTGTCGCATAAATTCTTGGCTAGAGACCATGCGAAATCAAACGCAATGAGAGACGAAGGCGTTGTTCCTACAACCTCGAATACTTTGACTTCTTTCCGTGAAGTTAGTATCGATGAAATTCGTTGTCTTATTATGGAAGCACCAAATAAGCATTGTATTCTTGATCCATGTCCAACATGGTTAGTAAAGAAGTGTGTCAATACTTTCGCTCCCATAATTACGTCAATTGTAAATCGTTCATTGAATAGTGGTGTCTTTCCAAATAAATGGAAAACTGCATCTGTTACACCATTGATAAAAGATCTGAAAAAGTCTCGAACACCGGATAACTACAGACCTGTTAGTAATCTCTGTTTCATCTCGAAAATAACTGAACGTGTTGTTGTCAAACAATTAAATGATCATGTTTCCAAAATAGACTTTGTACCGCAACTGAATTCAGCTTATAAACAAAACCACAGCACGGAAACAGTCCTATTAAAGGTTCAATCGGATCTTCTTAAAGGAATGGATGAAAGAAAGTTGAGTATTCTTGTTCTTTTGGATAATTCGGCCGCGTTTGATACAGTTTCACACATAGAGCTACTTTCTGTTTTGCGATCAGCCGGGTTAGAAAGTATATGTATGAAATGGTTTCAATCTTATTTATCATCAAGAAGTCAAGTTATCCGCATTGGTGGCAACATTTCTAGTTCTTATGGAATGACTCATGGGCAGTGGCGACGCCAGCCGTCTGTTTTCGGCAGGGCCAAGGCAGAGCCAAATAGATTCGTGGCAGGGCCGCATAAATGTATGCCAAGGTCATTCCAAACAATGTTGAAAAGTACATTTTTGGGGTCCCTACAGATATAATGAGAACAGTAAGTCACCAAGAGGCCTGTATTATGTGGCCCTATCACTATGCGAAACGGTAGTAGCAAAATTTACTGATGCTTAGCCAATTATGCCAATTCGTGCTTATATTCTGATGACATGAGGCAGATTTCTACTTCTATAAGCGGCGTCCTATAATTCATATCCCGCAATCCTCACCATCATTTACATATGATAAATACGGAGATAAGCCAACCTCGTATTATGTATAGGTTCCATATTTAGAGGATTATTTTTTTCATTGAGGCAATTATTCATTAAACCATTTGAAGAAAAACAAAAAAGTTCAATAAATTCTTTTAATAGCAGTATCTTGTGAAAGAAAAAGTCATGAAAATCTGAAACTAATCGCTCCAGATAAACGGGAACAAAAAAATCACAAAGCGTATGGTAAAACAGCAGGATATATCGTACAATCAGATAAAACAAGATTGTGTGTACGCGTATTAAATCCCAAATACCCTAAAAAAAATGGTAGACCGAATTGGGAGAAAATAATTACCCCCAAAAAATTGTATACCGGATTGGGAGACAATAACATGAGGTGGGCATCCCTCTGTTTCATGAATATCTTTTGCCTGAGAACTGAAGAGATACACTCATGCAATTTAATACTCATGACACGTTCATGCTCATTTTATAATGATCAGTTTCTGGGGAACTCAACGAGTTTGTTAAGATATGATACACTAAGATGTGCATGAATTCAGAGGGATGCTTGAGAAATACAAAGAAGGTATAAATCCTCTTTAGCTGCCACGCAAGCAATCAATAATTGCGTCAACTCTACTGTAAATGTCTTTGTAAAAGATACTTGTATAAAAAAATTAATGAAGCATAATGCGACAGTTTGGATATAGTGAACCGAATTGGTCAACAACAATGTCAAGATCGATCATTTTCGCTCTCGATTTGTGAGCAGCAATAATTATGATGTCGGACAACCTTTCAGTTGACATGGTTGTCCGGAGGTAAGACTTTACCAATCTCAATTTGCTGAAGCTCCGCTCGGCTTCTGCAGACGCTACAGGGATAGAGGCTGCAATTTTGAGCAACCTCATTGTCTCGAAGAACGCATCTGCGTACCTATCAACAAAAGTCAGCGTCTCCAAGATTGTCAATGGACTGAATTTTGAAATCTCTTTTTTGCGAGATATGATGCTCTTTAGTTGAAGCAACTCGATTTTCAGAAGCTCCAAGTTTGATTCGTAATGCTTCGCTAAAGGAGATAACGACTCAAAGTCCAGGAAATTATCACTGACTGGACACAGGGCTTTTATTCCCATGAGGACATTCATATTGTCAGGAGAAAATCGCATTTTCAATTCAGCAATGGCGGTGTCAATGATTGGGAAGTAAATGCGTATCGCATGATTTGTGGCATTCGTAGGTTGATCTGACCGAAATTCGTGCACATGCTCATTGTCCTTGGGTATGGATTTATCGGTCACGACCATGTTTTTCAGCTTTTCTGGCATTGGCCTTTTCCGCTTCGCAGGGACACTGGCGGTGTTGAGCCCGACTATCTCGTTCTTGGAACATATTTCATTTGCAGCTTCAATGAAAGAATCGCACTGTTCCTCACTGCGCATTTCTGTTAGATTCGATTCAAGAACTTTGATGAGATCAAAAGCCGCATCCATTGATATCGAGCGACTTTGCAGGCTGTCTGATACTTTCGACAAATGGACCAACAACTGGCGAAAAACCAACAAGCAAAATACAAATTTGAAATCGATCAGCGCAAGAATCGCTTTCGCATCACAGGCTTCGCATCACTGTGTGATTCGTTTGAGATATTTTCCAGAAGTTTGATCAAACACGAAAAACGTTGGTACACAGCATTGCAAGCAGCAACCTGTGAAGCCCATCTTGTATCAGAAAGAGACTTCAACTCGATCGGTCTTTCAGTGGAAAACATCACCTCTTGAAGATCAAGCCACGCAGAATGCACATAAGATCCACTGATGAAGTTGTGAATGCGACGTAATGTTGCGAATAAATGGCCTGCTTCACGGACAGCTTTGCAACAAGCCACCACTACAAGATTCAAGCGATGCGCATAACAATGAATGTATATTGCCCATTTTGACACTTCACGAATTCTGGCCTGGACACCATTGATATGACCGCTCATTACGGCAGCGCCATCATAGGATTGAGCGATACAATTTTGAATTGGCAATCCAAATTCGGAAATCTTTTCCAGAATGTAATTTGTGAGAGATGATGCAGTAAGTGAAGTCGCTTCCACAAATCCAATGAATTCTTCATGACATTCGCCTTCGAAAATGTATCTCACGGAAATCGACAGTTGCTCTTTTTTTGAGAGATCCTTCGATTCGTCACAAATTATGCTGAAAAATTTTGCTTCAAGTACTTCATCTCTGATCTGATCAGAAATAATACTGCTCATAATTGAAATTATAGCATTTTGGATGTTTGAATGTGTGTATTTGGCATTTCCGGCACCATTCAATCTTTCCTCTATGACAGGATCGTGTTCTGCGACAATTCTCAAAATTTCAAGGAAATTTCCCTTATTATGGGAGACTTCAGTTTCAGCATGTCCTCTTTGAGAAATATTTTGTAAGCAGGTCAAACGCAGCACTTTTGCAACAGTCTTGAAATAATGCCGGTTTCGGTTAATCTGTGTGACGTGAGCTGCATCAAGGAGAGTGGTGACCGATTTATTTTCCTTTGTCATGGCTTTGTAATTTTCGAACATTTCCACCGATTTTAGATGGCAATCAGAGCTTGCGTGCTTTAACAGGGCATTTGTCTTTGGATTTTGACCAGTAGCCCGATTCCACGCCCGAAACCCATCCGAAACAAATGTTTCATTTTCACCAGCAACGTGGAAATGTCGACATACGAAACAGAAGACCGCGTCAGCAGACTCAGAATACTCCAGCCACGAATGTCTTTTAAACCACGCTGAATTGAAATGGCGATGTCTGTTGCCCATGTGACGCAATGGATATTGCTGAAGAATAGGTTGTTTAGGTGTTTCAGATGGCAATCGAGACAAGTCTTTTGGACCTACATGTTCCTTAGGTGAAATAGTTTTTGGTAGGCCTGTCACCTTTTGACCTAGAATTTCATTGTCAGGCACATCTTCAGCTGTGTCTGAGTCTGAATCGTTATCACTGTCACTTTCTGAAGAAGTTGGTGACGTTGTGTGTGTCACATTCACATCACAGGTATGTTGTTGCGCTTCTTTGTCACCGGTTATTTTTTTTATCATCGCTTGTGTTCGGGAGGCGCGCGTTGGTAGATTGACGCAACCACGACGAAAGCATTCTCCTAAAAAAAAAGAATGAAGTTATCATCGCCGTCACCGATATGTAAGATATAAATAAGAATACTGACACAGAAGAATGTTAAAAAAGTAATGATATACATCGGCGCTTATACAGTAAACAATGGCACAGTGAAATGGCTACTTGTTTACGGTCTGTATTGATTCATTGATTGGTCGATTGTACATAAGGAAATATACATGTTAAATATTATACACTCTTCAATAATACTAGGGCTCGCAGGACGTTTCGTATTCGCAATTTTTGCACGCAGTCATACCTGTATATTACGGGTATGGGGTGCTTTCAGATATTAACCCTTTCAGCACGAAATCATTAAGATACCTGTCCTAGTGACACGCACAGTGTGTCATGCAATAATTATTCAACGTAACAAAATTTGAAAATTAATCATTGTTCGATGTTACGATGACACACGATGCGTGTCGTTACTATCATTGTCCACTGTTACGGTGACACGCCAGAGGTGTCAAATAGGTATATTTTCTATATTTTATTTGTCCATTTTATGTGATTTCGAGGTGTTATTGCAACAGATAATAGCATTAGATCTTGTCATGATGCACATGTTTTCTCCGGAAGAAAAGACGGAGAAAACTGCTACAAGGAATGCAAATAGGTGTTCTCAAAATCTTTGGGTGTTTTAGAGTTGACTTGACTAATAAGTACAGTACTATGCGATGATAACACCGTAAACAGTTTTCCTTAATTTCTCATTTCACACAGTAATAATTCTCATTACGACCACAGTAAATAATTCTACACATTTTTGCTAATCTTTTTAAAACAACACAATCTATTTCGAGCTTGTATTATACACATTATGGGAACCAAACATATAAGACATATAGGCTTATATGCTTGGTTCCAATTTCCCAATCGAGTGTGCCATGAAAGCTTTTTGAATAAGACTGAATAAGATATACCTCTTATGTTTTCCTAGAAATTGTGCAATTAAAAAAGAACCGATTACCAATTACCAATTACCGATCATATAAATTTATAAATATTTTCGAGCGTATAATTTTTTATGTTTATTGCAATGTATTTGCACATCTTTTATTTACAGTCCACTCAATATTAATCACTCATTTTTCATTTCAATTTTATATTTACTCTTTTAATGTTACTTTACTTTTAATTACTTCTGCTTTTGCACCTCGAATGTAACGGAAAATCAAAAGCCATTTACTGCTATTACTACAAAATATATTCAACGCAATAAACCCATAATACGTTTCGAAAAGTTTCAGGTTTACTCATGATATTTTGAAAAACAAGGAGCAGCACATAGACCAGGTTGTCCAGGGCAATCAGCACATCGGAAGACAGTTTCTTTCCGCTTTCCGGCTTGGTAGCAAACACGGCATCTCTTGTGAGGTCGAGGTTCTCCTTCCCTTGCTGGTATGCGTTCAAGTTTATGTTGTGGATTCCGTTCCTCCAAGCATCGATTGTTTGTTGATCGTGGTACCAGGCGAGGTCTTCCGACAGGATTTCGTCCAATACCTGTTTGTAAGACCAAACGATTGACAGATTTCATGCAGTAATCTAGGTAGTTCATTTTACCATCATTCTTCCTGTAGAGAATCCATGAATTGTAATGCATGATTTGAATTAAGTGCAAGCAGTACTTTACAAACCATGTATAATTTTTCCGATTGATATCGTAATGATGAAGTGCGGCATCCAACCGGTCGACACCGCCCATATGGGCATTGTAATTCAATACAGATCGTGACTTCTTCACCGTTTCGTGGTGTCCACCTTTGACTATGCGGCTGACCTCAACATCTTCAGCAGCAGCAAACGTATCCATCAAGTAAACCGTCTTCTTTCCAGACGACTTTTGATCCACAAGTTTTACGCAAAGAACTTCGCCGTTGCGGGAATAAGCTTGAGACTTAACAGGCAGATTTAAGTGCTTTAAATCGCTCGGAACGCCCCGGTTCGCTTTTACAGTTCCAGTCATAAATGTACCATTGCGAAACAGATATCGGGCTAATCTACAGGAAGTATAAAAGTTATCAAGATAAACGTGGTAACCTTGATTAAACAGGTCGTGTGATAATTGTATCACAATTCGTTCCGTAACTGATAATGTTTCAGCACCACGATGAGACAATCCGACTGCCCGATTTTCAGTACTCAGACCATGAAGCATCATCTTCCAAACGTAACCCGACTCGGATTCTGCCAATACATACGACTTTATTCCATACCTCCTACGCTTGCTTGGGATATATTGTCGTATTCTTAAACGTCCTTTGAACAGCATGAGTGTCTCATCTATAGAAATATGACGGTTTGGTAGGTATGTATTTTGGCATATATTATTAACTTTTTCCAGAAATGGTCGTACTTTTGCTAAATAATCATTTTCCAAATTTTCTGGGTCTGCAAAGCGAATATAGTTCAAAATTAACTGAAATCTGTCACGGGATAGAGATTCAGGTGACGAGAATATCTCTTGACGAAACACCAAATCGCCACTCCAGTATGATGCAAGCGTAGGCTTCTTGTTCAAAGCCATTAAAAATTGCAATCCAATAAACTTTCTGATTTCATTGACTGTAACTTGTCTGCTGTTTTGTAATTTCTGGCTTTCAGGATTATCAACTAATTCTTGCCAAAGTCTGTTGTTTGTGTAGTCGCATATATCTTGCATTAAGTCGTCAGTGAAAAAGTGATTTAAGAAAAACATATCATCTTCTAATTCATTTGGAATCTCTAAGCGTGGATGTAGTCCTGTAGTTCCAGTAAATTCTGGTCCACGTCTGACGGAATCAGTACCACTTTGGACAGTTCGCCATTCACCAGTGCTGCCACCTGCATCTTCGTCAGAGCTGCTACTTGAGTCGTTATCTCGCAAGTCATTATCTTGTATTTCATCTTCAATCTCACTGCCTGAACTGCCATCTTCGTTTGTATCAAATCCCATCAAATTCAACGCATCTGTCATGGCAGAACGCCGGGGATACCGCCGACCACTTTGCGTGCTCATTATGATATGAATGCGCAATTCGAACAGCAACAACTATCAACAAATTCTGTCGGTGTGAATGATATTCAAAGATCTGTTCAATAAACGAAATCTTACGTAATAATTCGGTGAACCTGTCCTTTGAGAGTGATCATAATTCAGAAACATTCACCGATGGTTTTATGACAGGCTCTGCGTGTCACGGTATAATCGTACTATTGCATTGATTCTAATTCCGTTAATTTGTTAATAGATACATGACACGTACAGCGTGTCGTCCGTACTGAAAGGGTTAAAGCAAACAGCTTGTCTCTAAAAAATATACTTTTAGACGAAAAACTGTTTGCGTCAATAAGAAACTAATTCTGAAGCCATCCCTAGATATGTAAGTGAGTTGTTTATGCTCGTACGAACCCCCCACCCCTATCCCCCCTAGCACAGCTAACGCCATAAATTGCAAAGGTTACTGATGGAATAATAAGATACATGTATAATGAGTATAAAATGAATATAAAATGAGTATAAATACAACAGTAAATGACTAGGATAGTAACATGTCTTTTGAAAGTCATACTGAGTTGGAAGCTGATTCCACCACATATGCGATCAAATAAACTCCGTGAGCGATCTTGGGTGCGAGTGCGTTCAGTAATACTCGTAACGCGATAACATCGCGGTGTACGTCACTGAATTGGCTCTTGCAAAGACTTTCAGCCTGGAAAGACTCGTTGAGCGAAGAGAAGTACATGTATTTGCAAAAGAGATTGAGGGAAGCCACATCTCGTCTGACAGATAATGAGTAGTTTGTTAGTATGCGACTCTCTCATCAGGTGCTTAAAAAGTGCTTAGAGGCATTCTGTACATACGATTTCCACGTCAAGTTTTGGATTTCGGTCGTTGAGGTTATGTAGATAATACCGCGAAGACGTTGTTTAGAGCATCACATCAGGAGCTTTAATTGAGTTGTAGAATTCGTTTGACAGGATTCTTTAGCAAAACTTTCCAAATGCTAATATGGTCTTGGTCTTGAAAATTTTTATGTTTCATTTTTCACTTTTATGATAGACGCTTTTTAGATGGTTTGTAATGTTGAAAGTCAAGTTTCCGGTAGTTCATTACTGTACTACTTAAAGTAGCTTAATCACAGGTGTTATATACATACGGTAGTTTGTCATTTCAACGAAAGTGAAGGATATGCACTAAAGAGTAGGTTCTATCATTTTATGAAAAAGTTACATTTAGCGTCCACTGGAGCATTGTGGCAGGTGTCACAAGTCACAACTTAAGGTTTGAAGACCTGCAAGAAATTCGATAAATACCTGTCACGGTAGTCGTACATTTTCTTTGTTCATCGCGTCATTGCGTGGGTGGAGCATTTTTGTAATTTACCTGGCTACGCATGAAAACAGAAAGATGGTCGCTTTTCCTGAGTTAGGCATCGCAACTAGTCGCAACTAATGAAATGCTTCACAGATTGATTGGCCGATGCAGAATTGGTTATACTGTAGGCCTATTACTGGCTTGAAATGTCAAACCAAAACAAATCACAAAATAATCAATAATGCCTTGGCGCCCCTTTTAAGTTGGCCCTCCTGTGCCCCTTTCAATTCTAAATTTTAACTACGCGCCTGAATAGGACTAATTAGACTAAGCATGCATCAAAAATTTCCAAAATGACTGTCTAGTCGAACCGAAATATTTATAAAAGCAGCGTCTGAATATGCTTAACGTGGATTTTGACACTCTTGATACTGAATTGTGTGGAAGAGGCAAAATTTACATCGGCTTCTAGCGGCCACATTGCTAGAATCGTCCATATCCGCGTCTGTAACCTGCGTCCTCTCACTTGTAAACCAGTGACATGATTTCACAGTCTCTGATAGCGTACCAACTCTTCCATTCAGGGCAATTGATAGCCAAACATTTTCGTCTCACATAACTACCTACCAGTCCTTCATTTTACAGAATTTGACGGTTAGACTTTCTGTGGCACCTAAGTGGCTGAGGCGCTGTCCAATCACATACCTTCCTTAACACTGCACTGCCAGTGACATCTGTTCTTCCATTTATTCAATGTTACTGTTTGTGCCAAGAATTTATAAACTATTAGGCCTAACAGTCCTTCGTTCTATCCACCCTGATCTAGAAGAGAAATGGTGCCATTTTCTTTGAAAGTAGAATTTGCTATTTGATTATTTAGCTGGTCACTATCTTCTTTCAGTCGAGAATGAAAAACACTGGAACAGTTGAAAGCTACGGACCATTGATAACCCCATTAGGAAATGGTTTGCAGGTCTGTCTATCCTTGAGAAAAGAAACAACCAGCCTGCAACGTTGCCTGGTTGTATTTTCGTCAAAATATCTTTGTGTCAGACTTATTTGAAAAACTTAGAAATTAAATATCCTGATCAACTGAGCGAGTCTCACCTCGCATATCTAGCACACGGATGATGTGCTCTGTCACATAAAAATAAGATCGCCAGTATAATGAGAATGCCGAATGCTGCCGTACTGCAGGTGTGAGAGAAGTGTTTTTGAAGCTGAGTGTTTAATACATTAGGCCTAATTAAAATCAATCAATATAAGCATATATATAGCATTTTCAAGTTACACAACATAAGTAACGCTTCAAATTTGGTTACCATACTTCAAATGTAGAATTAAAAGTAGGCCTATTATCTTACAACATAAAAATCTAAAGGATAGACCCTATGCGTCAATGATACGACCTTTTAAAAAGGTTGCTCTAACATAATGCGTATTTCGCAATACTATTAACTACTACTGTAAAATTGGAAATACTTCCTTGATTCTGAAATCTGGTCAATCTGGACGTCCGCATGAAATCCGGACTGTCGGCAGCCCTGTGCCAAAAAATGAAATAAATAAGATTTTGGCCGTATTGGCCCTCCGATAAATATAGCGTATCAATTGTCCTAATTTTCTTTAAAATTGTAATTACGAATTCAGTTTATAGTTATAGAGTTTATTTTATTTGCATAAATTAGGTATTGGTGAATGATTAGCCTAATAAGAGTGCAAGATGATAAGAGTGTAAAACAATTTGAAAAAAATATCACAGCTGATCGTTAAGGTCATGGACATCCAATTTAGATTGTCCGTTTTTAAACAAACCGATAAAAATAATTGGTTTGTCAATGGAGTGAGAACAGCCGTCGTTACAACAAATACGTGTCAAATATTTCATCTGTATTCTCTGCAAAACAACCATACCAAATAAGAATAATACAAAAAAATGAATAAAATATTGCTACACTGTTAATTTACGAAATGTTCAAAATTCTCTCAAAAAGTTGGCAGGGCCACAGGCAGGGCCAGATGAAATTTGGCAGGGCCGCGGCCCTGCCTGGCCCGCCCCTGCCGTCGCCCCTGCTCATGGGGTTCCTCAGGGAAGTTGCTTGGGGCCCATTCTGTTTGTACTGAGTCATACGCGTATCGGCCCCCTAAACTATTTTGCCAGTAGTAAGGGAGTTGCCACAAAAAGTGCATTTTCTCTCACAGATACATGTAAATGTGGAGGGTGAAAGTGTAGAAACACATGTACAGCATGCATGCATGTCTTCCTTGTACATGCCATTCATGTTTTTCGCTCACTATTGTCATTGGCGGAACTCTGACTGCAGTTATGAATTCTGTAACTCAAATTTTTATCAGAAAGCATGCATGCACATGTACATTGTAGCTGCATACCGTGCATACCGATATGCGAAAGTCTAGGGATTCACTCATAGGTACAGCTCAGCCTAGGCCCCCCCCCTAAACTAAAATCCTGGATACGCCTATGTACTGAGTATAGCTCCTCTGTATCATGTCGTTTCGAAATTTATGGATATTAAAATTCATGGATATGCTGATGATCACCAGTTGTACATTACCTTTCCCCCTGATTATTCATCACAATTGAACGCCGTCAGAAAAATAGAAGAATGTATAACAGCTATCAGGAGTTTAAAAATAATGATGATAAAACTGAGGTTATGGTTATCGGATCACGTCAACAACTTAAAAAATCCATTATTACGTCGGTGACAGTTGGGGAAATCCTGATCCCAGTAAAACAGCGGGTACGAAATCTTGGACTGGTAATTAATCAAAATTTGACGACTGAAGATCAAGTAGCAACAATGTGCAGAAAAGGTGTTTTTCATCTAAGGAGATTACAACCGATTGCGAAGTTACTGAATACTGAATTATTGACAACAATTATTCATGCTTTTGTTACTTCCTCCTTGGACTATTGCAACTCACTACTCATTGGGGCACCACAATGTCAACTGCACAAATTACAAATAATTCAAAACTGGGCAGCAAGACTAATATTAGATTGTAGAAAAACGGACATGTATGTAATTGAAATGATGAATAAGCTCCATTGGCTTCCTGTTCGCAAACGAATTGAATACAAGGTATGTCTTCTTGTATGGAAATGCTTTCATAGGTTGGCTCCTGATTACTTAATCAAAGATCTTACGGTCTATCAACCATCACGATCTGGTCTTAGAAATCATGATGATTTGTCACTATCACAGATAAAAACATCAAATGTAACGCATGGTGATAGGAGATTTTCTGTTTTCGGAGCTATGGTATGGAATAAGTTGCCTTACAATATTCGCTCAGCAACCTCACTTGCAACTTTTAAAAAACTATTGAAAACATTCTTCTTTTGTAATGTGCTTAATATATAGCCGCTTGAGACTTTTTGTAAAGCGGGATAAAAATAAAGGAATTATTATTATTATTATTATATTATCCTGAATGGAAGTCGACGATGCCATGAAGAGATGGAAAAACCTACGAGACCAGTATCGTCGCTGTAAAGAAAAGGTGAAGGAATCAGAAAAATCAGGATCAGTAGCCAAAAAGTTTAATATATGGGAATTCTATCACTGCCTGAAATGGCTTGATACTTTTTGCAAGTCTAGAAGGCGTTGTAGCAATATGTCAAATGATACAATGGATGAGCGTAGTGGAGCGGATTCTAATGATCAGGAGATCTGCAATGATCAGGAGAATTCAGAAACAGCGTTAAGTGTAGAAGCTGGCACGGAAAACCAACCGACAGACTCGTACTTTGAATCTTCTGTGTCTCAATCATTCGTTGAAAGCATGGGGAAAGGAATTCGTGGAAAGCGTTCATTGAAAGAATCATCCAATATTGATGCTGCTATTTTGAAACTCCTCAATAATGAAAATAATGAAGATGAGCAATTTGGAAATTATGTGGCGATGGCATTGAAAAAACTGAAGCCGACTACTAAATCATATGCTAAAGTGAAAATTCAACAAGTTTTATGTGATTCGGAAATTTCCGATATTAAATGTGGCAACGATGAACATAACAAAGAAAATGGTAATGACCTATTGCAGCTACTTCTTGATGATACCACAGAAACTTTTAATAAATAAATAGAACTCTATTTTAAATTCCAGTGTTACATTGTAAAATTGATGTGTATTGTTCAATCATGTTATCATTTACATATACATACATATAAATGATTTATTTACATATAATTTTTACACATAATATTTATGTAATTTTTAATTTACATATAAATGATATCATCATATCATTTACAATCACACATATTACACTGCTTACTCCGACTGGTATTCTTATTCCTTACATTCGGAGGCTTCGTTAAAGGGTTGATAGGTTTCGAAAAGGTAACTATAATAGTTCGCTTTACTGATAGATACAGTGCGCGACAGCCAGTTGTAAACTTGGCATAAATCTACGGACACGTACATTTTTCAACACCTTCTAAATTTTTTTGCTATTAGGAAATATCGATAAATTTATAATCATCTGAAAGAGAATTTTCGGATCTATCATTTGATTGTTGTTGAATTAATTGTATTTGAAATTGGTGGTTCCTAGAGGCCCATAAACCCGAAAGCCCCAAATTTTCTTTGACTTGTTTTGACAAACGCATAGATCAATTTGAAACATTCTCCTTGTGATATTCAAAACCGTCACAAAATAGGCTTTCAGAAAATATATAGTTTGAAAGTGTTTTGTCGAAGTTTATAGGCAATATTTTGAAAGTAGTATAGATAGAAAATGTGGCGATTTTTTCATTTTCAGAATATTTCTTCGATGGGCCTTGAATTTACCCAACAAAAGCTGAAAACACTAGTTTTGAGGTAAATAAATGCCACCAGTTAGTTAACAGCGTTATTTCTGCTATTATCGCAACACATTCTGAAAATGAAAAAATTGCCACATTTTCTATCTATACTACTTTCAAAATATTGCCTATAAACTTCGACAAAACACTTTCAAACTATATATTTTCTGAAAGCCTATTTTGTGACGGTTTTGAATATCACAAGGAGAATGTTTCAAATTGATTTATGCGCTTGTCAAAACAAGTCAAAGAAAATTTGGGGCTTTCGGGTTTATGGGCCTCTAGGAACCACCAATTTCAAATACAATTAATTCAACAACAATCAAATGATAGATCTGAAAATTCTCTTTCAGATGAATATAAATTTATCGATATTTCCTAATAGCAAAAAAAATTTAGAAGGTGTTGAAAAATGTACGTGTCCGTAGATTTATGCCAAGTTTACAACTTGCTGTCGCGCACTGTATATATTTATGTAAAACGAATACTTAACCTATTAGTGTCTAAGCGTTTTCCAATGTAATGAGTCATTCATTTCGAGCAAATTTTACGTTCTTTTAATGAAGTTGAGAGTTGAGAAGAAAAACAAAACCAGTAATCATAAGTACTATAAGTCTTGTATTTATAGTGACCGTTAAGAAGGTTAAATTCATTTATTCAAAATTTTAAAGCGAAAACAACATGATTTCAATTTCTATTTAACTAGATGTTTCCAAGGTATTTCAAGAAATTTGTTTTGATTCTGTTCGTTTCACATATGACTCCTGCCACGACACTTTTCCGGCAGCGGTCAAGAAATATTCTGACATATCTTTTCTGAACTTTTCTGCTTCTAATGTAGATCGATAGCCACCCATACATGTAACGGGTTTTAAACCCGTGTCATCATGAGTGATATTTCTCCATTCACCACGTTGAATAGTCCCGTCATCTTTTTCTCTGTCTACTAGCGTTGTCGTACAGTATGATTCATCTTCCCGTTTCAGAAAATTATGTAAAACACATGCAGCCTTTACAATATCGACTACTTTATCAGGGTGCATAATGATAGGCCGGCGAAAGATGCGAAACTTCGATGATAATATTCCAAACGAGTTTTCTACAACACGTCTAGCACGAATGAGGCGATAGTTGAAAATCCTTTGTTCAAACTCCAACTTGGTTCCAGGATATGGCCTTAGAATGTTTCGCTTTAAAGGAAAAGCCTCGTCTCCAATAAAAAATGGTGGCAGATAGACTTTAGAGCTAGGCAAAATTTTCAGATTTGGAATACCCAATTCATTTTCTTCAAGCTTTCTATAAAAGTCAGTAGTAGTATAAAGATAGCTCATACTGTCCCAGGATTAGTACATTTTGAATTGGAACCTAAATGTACCGAACAGGATTAGTACATTTTGAATTGGAACCTAATGTACCGATTTGTTTTCAAACTTGATCTTGTGGTTGTAGTCGTCTGCTATTTGAAGTGGTGATTGCGAACACAAGTGTACTGTTTTGTGTTAGTTGTGAAGAGAATAGTGTAATGTGTTGATGATGTGAGTTCGGTTAGGTACATTTAAATGTTCTAGACTTGTTAATTTGAACATGAATGGCAAAGTGTGAGGATTGAAACGTTGAGGATTGCTCTAATTGTGTTGAGGATGAGTACTCTAATTGTGTTGAGGATGAGTACGCAATGTTCTAATTGTGTTGAGGATGAGTACATAATGTTCTAATTGTATTGAGGATGAGTACGCAATGTTCTAATTGTGTTGAGGATGAGTACGTAATGTTCTAATTGTGTTGAGGATGAGTACGCAATGTTCTAATTGTATTGAGGATGAATACATAATGTTCTAATTGTGTTGAGGATGAGTACGCAGATGTTCTAATTGTGATGAGGATGAGTACGCAGATGTTCTAATGCTGAACTTGTTATTTTTTGAATGATTATGTTGAAGGCTATCTATATATCTATGCATATATATTATATGCATGGAGAATTGTTTATTATTATTATGGTTTTTGTTCGATTGAGACAATTGTGACCATTGTGACCATTGAATCCTTCATTTCTATTTTGTGTTCTTTTGTCAAATTTCTATCAGACTCTATATATATATATGATGAATGGTCGTCCAACATCATGGATTGTTGCAAGAGATCTTGGTTTTTCATTGCGAGCTATAAAAACAGTTAAAACTTTAATGAAACCATCAGAGCTGGCGAACTAATTGAGCGGTTAATGGATTTACTTGAAAGTACTACAAGACTAAATTTAGATCACAGTTGTATAGAAGATTTTTCGCCATCAAATTATAATGAGATACCTGAATTTAAGACAGCAATTTTGAAACAGCGAGACGTGACTGGGAGATCAGAAGAGAGACATTCGTCAAAAATTATTTCTCCAAGTTCTTCGGCAGACCGTGGAATTCATTTGGATGAGAGGCGAAAATTGGAAAACGAGACATTTAAATTGCTGTGCGAAGTGAACTGTGTTGAATGCTTTGAACGACCAAGGTCCATTCTCTTGGTCCCATGTGAACACTTTGTTTTATGTTCTCATTGTTATCATAAACAGAATAATAATATAAAGAAATGTCCTCTTTGTCAAGGGTTTGTAACATCATATACGAATGTGTATAGATCATGATGACTCATCAAGCTCGCTTTTCATTGGTCATTAATGCTTTAGCCTGGCTATAAGAGAGAAAGATAATGGTTCTCGTTTCACTCATTCATTCATTCATTGAACAAGATTGAGCATGACCTTCAGCAGCTATATCCCTGTAGCACTTGTTCATCAAGGCAAGAAATTCAAAGGATTTATATTTTATTGTAGTGACGACGTAACAGGTTACAAAGCTGACTTAGTAGATTTGATGGAGGACATTGTAAAATTCTTCAAGTGTGAAGACAACGTTGAGGTGCAGAAAATCCTAATGAACGCATTGATTGAAGTGCTGACAAGAGTGACCAAATTTTGGCTTCAAGAAGTGTTCCAACCACTAAGTGGAACTGAGACAATTCCTGCTCATTCTCGCTGTTATTGCTATAACAGAACGCGATATTTCAACACATGCCTGCATGACCTGATAACGTTCAGCCATTATGAAGAAGATGGTGTAAAATTGAAAGTTGACGTATTTGCTGGTCCACCATCCGTCAGCATCAACGTGGCGGCGTTGGACCGAGATGACACTGCTAAGTTTCGAGCATACTATGCGAATCTTCTGCGTTTGTACGCCCAAATGTCATGTTGTAGGTGGTGTCCCCTCTCGATGGACTTAATGAGTGATCTTAAACAGTTGATAATTGCAACGAAACAAACCTTAAGTGACATTGATGACTATAAACTACCATCTGTCAATGTTTGAAGTGACATCGTGTATTACATGTATGTATGTATTGAGCAACAATGCTATTTGTAGTTTGAATTACCATCATTGTATGTATTAAGCAATAATGTTATTCGCTTTCTCCTCATTCATTGTTGTAAAAAAAAGAAATATGGTTGTACAAAGAAAACGGCGGTCTTTTCCCCGAAAGAAACGGTCATTTAAACCTTCAAGTCAGTTTAAGAAGGCATTGCGGAAATTGAATAGAATACATAATAATCGGAGGAAGTGTGAATTAATTCAATACGTGATGACTTCATACGTGATTTGGCCTTTACAATTCACAAGTGTCTTCCAATATACAGGCCTTTGTTGAATCCGACGTCTATCAAAAACATTCGCAAATTTTCGAATCCTAGGGGCAGTGATAAAGTCAGGAGAAATATGATTCAACATGGAGGTGGTGGCTTTATGGATATGCTAAATGACATTAGTAATAGTATTTCCAAAGTGCTGGACAGTCTTCTAGGAAGAATTATTACAGGTGTTGCACTACTAGCATAAAGCCAACAAATCAGAAGTCGACACGTCATCGATTACTCATTGACATTGATTGAAGTCTATATAAGATAGGCGTGCGAGTTTTCAGTAGTCATTTTCAAGTGATCATCCGTCAGTGTGAGTACAACAGCAAAATGTCTCTCAAAATGCACATAATTAAAGAAGAGGGCGACGCTGTTGATCGCGATCTCTTGAAATTTAGACCAACGCGTAAGGTTCAAGGAATCGGAAACACGCTTTATTTTCAAACGCTTAATTATGGTGATGATGGATTATATTTACAAGTTCCATTTTTTCATAGCAATGGGATGTCATCGTCTAGCTACAGCAATCTAAGACAAATGCGTGTCACATTTCCTAAATGGCAGCAAACTATACTAAAAATGATTGATTCATTCGCAAAGGAATGTGTCGAACTACCTGACAGTGCTCCGGTACATTGGAAGAAGAAGTTAGAGGAAGGGAGTGGATTCAAAGATCTACCTGAGTTTGATACTCTCTTCTTAAAATAATCTGACCATTTCCAAGCGTTTGATGTGCTGTCAAACCCAATGGATTGTGATGATCTCAAGCGTGGGCGATACATGGGCTTGGTACACGTTACTGGACTTTACATTGGCGCTCATGGTTCAACTGGTACATTGGCTTCTCTTCAGATGAAGGTTCTACAATTGGTTTATGAACCATTACCAATTGACAAGTGCTTAATTCATATTGAAGACATTGCTACACCAAGTGAGCCGAAAGAATCAAACGATGGAAAAGAAGCCAAGGAGGTTGATGAAAGCAAGAAAAGGACGCGCAAAACGAGGGACAGCATGAAGCTAAAACTGAGGCGACAGGATACACAAACTGACTTGAAGAGTTCCTTCGATTCTACCCTCGATGAAGACACTCAAATGTGGTAGATTAAAACAACTGTTTATCGTTTCAATAAAACTTGTTTGGAAATAATTTACATGTTTTAAGTTCTAACTAAGCAAAATGATGAGTGTTAGTAAATGATGATGATGATATTGAATGACTCTGAAATGACAGATTTTCGACTATTCATTGACCGTACAATGTGTGTGGCCGGACCAAGTCAGTCTGGTAAAACAACTTTTGTAACTCAGCTACTGCAATACAGAGATGAGATGTTTAATAAGAAAATAGGACAGGTTAAATGGTACTACGGTATTTTTCAACCAGATCTGCATTCTGCACTTCGACAGCAGGGATACGAAGTAAAGCAGGGGCTACCACCAACTGAGGATATCCGAGCAGGTGATTTGATCGTGTTGGATGATCTACTTCTCGAAAGCAAATCTTCAAAAGATGTAACCGAAATGTTTATTCAAACACCACACCATAGACAAGCTTTTATCATCTACATCACTCAAAATATCTTTGATGGAGGAAAAGAGCAGAGAACTAGAAGTCTTAATACACACTATTTGGTGGTTTTCAAGAATCCAAGAGATAGTGGTCAGATACATCATTTGAGTCGACAAATATTACCTCAGCAGCCTAAAACTCTTTCGAAAATATATGATGAAGTGACGAAGAAGCCACATGGCTACCTCTTCATTGATTTAACGCAAGAATGCCCAGAGCGATTTCGATTTCGAACTAATATTATACCAAACTCTGGAGATGCAATGATAGTATTCACTGTCAACAGTTAGTTAATTGGACCAATGACAGTTTTAAGCAATACATATGTGCTTCAGCTATTATGACATTTTCAATATGAGTTTTTCAAAAATGGTTGTCATTCCCTAAGAGGAATATCTACAACTATCAATGACAAGAAATATTCAGGAAGTCAAAAATGTGGATCAACCGGTTACAGATCAACTTAAGCAATTATCTCAACAGGATAGGGAAATTCAAAAGATTGAGGATCCTTATCGACGAATGCAGTTACAGGCTGAGAATTTAGAGGAAAGACGACATACTAAGGAAAAGCTGTGCAAATTCATAACTCTTTCAACTCTTCGAGCATATCGCATGCGAGCTGAAAGGTTGTTTGATTTTATTGATCCCCACGTAAAGTTCAATGAGCGAGGAGAAATAATAGAAGAAAACGGTGATGTAATTAGGAACAGTCACATTGATGATCTTCTACAATATGCTGTGAGAGATGTAAGGCGAAAGCTGGGTGCTCCACAAGGATGGGAATACTTTCAAAAAGTGCTATCTAATAACAACGTCCCCAATAATATAATCGGAGGACCAACTATAAATGAACTGAATAAAGTGTTGGCAACCGATTCTTCAAAAAGAAAAGTAGTTACCACAGTCAAGCGAGAACCCATTGTTTCTCCTGCTACGTCTCCAACTCCGAAGAGAAGAGGGAGACGTTCAACACGAACACCGAAACGTTATAGCAAATATTAGGCAAATAACAGTGAAATTGCTTCCCATATCATGTCTATGTAGAAAATTTGCTGCTGTTTGAAGTCTGCGCTCGATAGTAAAGGAGAAGAGGGTATAGAAGTTGATATCAATTGCGTTAGCAGTTGCTGTACAAGTAATACTCGAGCGAGTCGCCAGAATAAGGAGGATGAGCGCAGCGGAAAAACTGAGACAAATCTACTACGACATCAATCATCCCGCAAGCTTCAGTCGTCCGAGCGTTTTAGCCCGTGCAGCAGGTGTACGAATAGAGACAGTGAAGAAATGGTTGAAGAGTCAACCAACCTACACGCTACACAAGGATGCGAGGAAGTGGTATCCAACTAGGAGATATGTTGTCAATAATATTGACAGTCAATGGCAAGCAGATTTGGCTGATATGCAGCAGATATCTCAATACAATGACGGTTACAAGTACATCCTAACCGTAATAGATATTTTATCACGATATGCTTGGGTTCGCGCCTTGAAATCCAAGAGAGGAGCAGAAGTTGAGACGGTTTTTCAAAGTATTCTAAATGAAGGGAGGATCCCACAAAGAATACAAACAGATCAAGGAAAGGAATTCGAAAATTCCCACGTTCGTGGTCTACTTGAGCGATATGACATTGAACTGTTCAGTGTTAAAAGTGCTTACAAAGCTGCGATGGTTGAGAGGTTCAATCGTACACTCAAGACAAAGATATGGCGGTATTTCAGTGCTAAAAATACACATGACTGGATAGATGATTTACAGAAGTTCGTGAGAAATTACAATGAGAGCTATCATCGGATTATAAAGATGCGTCCAATCGACGTCACTCGGGATAATGCAATGGATTTGTGGCTTCGTCTGTATGGCAAGGCACCAAAAGCAACTACCGATAAGAAGAAAATCAACGTTGGTGATAGAGTTCGCATCTCTAAAGTGAAGTCTACATTCGAGAAGGGCTATCTACCGAACTGGACCAAAGAAGAATTCTTTGTTGATGAAGTAAATAAAAAATTTAAACCAACAATGTATTAGTTAATAGACTATCATGGTAATCCAATTGAAGGGAAATTCTACTCATATGAATTAGAGGTTGTTGATCGGAGTGAAGAAGTGTATATGATAGATAGAATAGTTAAGAGGAAAGGACATGGTAATCATAGAAAATATCTCGTCAAATGGAAGGGATATCCTGACTCGTTCAACAGTTGGATAGCCCATCAAGACTTGAGAAATGTGGAAGTAGGAGACATTAGAAGCTTTTAAGCTAATATTGGTGAATGACTACTGATCCCACATTATATCCAATAATGTCGTCTGCTGAGTTCAACATCATTCTCCCGAGCAACAGCAATCCCAAGATATTTCCAGAGAAGAAACCATCAAAGTATTCGGTTGAGTTTGCCAAGCCTCTTTATCTGAGTGGCCCTCACGAAGTCGCATTAACTGAAGTCACATATTACAATGATATTAGTTTGTCAACGAATAATTATTTTGAAATACACACGGAAGTACGTGAAAAGGATGATTGTTTTCGCCTATTTCAGAATGGTCTACATGGAACATGGGATTTTCATCATCTTACTTTACATCCTTTCTCACCATCGCTACCGTCAGTCAAGAACATGATCAAAATTGAAAAGGCATATGCAACGTCTTCCTTTAATTCTACAGTTCCCACACTCACCTTGTAAGATACAGAGAATGAAATTGGTAAAATGTTCCGACGAATAAACGATCTCTTCACTCTCACTTTAAATAGATTCTTCAAGCCAGTTGTAAAAGGCTCAACTAAACTATTGAAAGAAGGGAGGAAGCATGTTCTGCTAATATTAGGTAGAGATTTGGCACACACTCTAGGGTTTCCCAGAACTACATTTTCATCTCTGCATTGGTATAATGGACTTGGATGGAAAGCTGAGAGAACAGTTAGTGATTTTCAATGTAGAATTGCACCGTTGTATGCACTACAGAAAAGGAGTGTCCGCGTCAAGGAAAAATTTGAAGTTATTAAAAATATTGAAGACGTTGCAAGAAAGTTTCAAGGATCAGTGCCAGAAAGTTTAATGACTTGTGAATATAAGAAAGAGAAAGTAACTCTTTTTACTGCTGAAATGGAGGTAGAATTTCTTGTTTTCACTAAAAAGACACCTTTGGAAAAGTCTAATTCCGCTGTTATTGAATTCGGATATGAAATTCAGAGACTATTCAAGCATCCTGATAGTCCACCGTGTTTGACAGAATTAAATGATATATATAAGATTCAGTTGAATTCCAATAAACTAAAGACAGCAATGTATATTCCGATAAAATACTGGGTGACGAATTGAGTACCTCAACTGAGCTAGTAAGGAGGGTCAATTTAAACGTTGAAGATCTAAACACACCATCGGAAATTTGTACAAAACTGAATGAAAATGGTGCACACTACCTCAACGCAGATGAGTACTTCTTTTCATATGATCCCTTAAAGAAGCGAATGGTTTTAAAAGTAGGGGAAATTATCTCATTAAGCTCGACAAGATGTTGGCAACAATTCTAGGGTTCTCAAAATTCACAATAAATGAAGGTACAACCATTGGTAATTCAGCACCTTCATTAGAGAGAGACATCAGTAACTTATATATTTACTGCAATATCGTTGAGTATACTAGAGTTGGTGACATCCAGGCTCCATTGCTACGCACATTTCCCCTATCATCCGTCCGGAAGCAGTTAATCAATAGTGAATTCATCAACAAAATGTATTTACCGATCAATCGAAGTGTTATCAATAGAATCGACATTTCAATTCATGATGATGCGGGTGAAATTGTACCATTCTATGGTGGTGTTACTGTGCTGACATTACATATTAAGAATCGAGACTAAGGCTATTGTGAAATTCTTTAGAATTCAAAATTTACAATGACAGGCTTTTATAGCAGACCATCATATCAAAGCGGATATCCCGTATTTGCTGGAGGTAGGCGACAAGTAGGAGGAGGAATATTTGGTGCATTAAAGCGTGCATTACTTCCTGGACTTAAACGCTATGCGTTGCCAGTGATGAAACGCGTAGGAAACAGAGCTTTAGATTTTGGTGAAAATGTTGCTGCGGATGCACTCCAAGGAGCGGATATAGGAGAATCAATGAAAGTCCGTGCTCAGCAATCAACCATTGATGCATTGGATGACCTAACAAAGTCGAGACGACCTGTTCGTAAGAGGCGCAACAAGACAAGTTGGATCCGGTCGAGTTACTAAGCAAAGACGAAGAGTTAGGAAATCTAGATCGAAGCTTCCTGTGAAGAAGACAAGAAAGCGAAAGCGAAAGCGGAAATCGAAATCAGTTGGAAATAAATCGAAACGAAGGAGATTAACGTATTTCTAAACTGAGCGAAATGCAATCGATTATCAATTCAGCTTTGTGCTTTTTTGATGCATCACCCCAGCAAACTGACATAATTTCGTCGAGAATTGTTGACTATTTTCCCTCAACAAATATTGTGGGTAATGACATACCTATTCAGTTTGATGTTATTGCTACTGCTGACGACTACATCGACTGTCAGTCTATTGACTTGGAATTGTGTGTACAAATTAAAAAACTGATAGTACTAACATTGATTCTAAGGACAAAGTGGGGTTGATTAATCTCCCAATTGCCAGTCTCTTCTGAGATGTCACTTTATCACTAAATAATAAGCAGATTGAAGGAGGAGATTCATCATATCCATATGGAGCTTACTTATACTTATATACATTGACTCAGTTTCAAAACCAGGCCAAACAAACGCACTTACAAGCTGCTGGTTGGTTTACAGATCAGTCTGGTAAGTTCGATGATTTCGCTAATAATGGTTTGAAAAAGCGTGTGGAATTAACTGCTGATTCAGCTGAACTACATCTAAAAGGTCCTGTCTATCTTGATTTTTTCCGTCAATCGAGATACCTCCTATCTCAAGTACAAATGCGATTGACATTTGTTCGTGCTAAATCAAAATTTGCTTTGATGTCATTCGGACCTGCTGCATCCTATGATGTACACATAACGGAAGCTGTCCTCAATGTAAGGCGAGCAAAAATGAATCCCACAGTCATCAATTAACATGCTGTAGGACTGAAGAACCACAATGCTATATATCCAGTCAATCATAGTGTACTAACCACTTTTACGATTCCGGCGACTACCTCGTCTTTTGATTATCCCAACCTCTTTCCAATTGCCCTACCGAAGGCGGTGTACATCGCGATTGTAGAAAATGAATCATTCTGTGGTAACTTTCAGAAGAATCCGTTTCATTTTCAACATTTTGGTATCACGAAACTCGGTCTATTCGCAGATGGCAATTCAGTTGCTTGTAAGGCCTATCAACCGAATTTTAAGGAAAACAATTTTGTTCGCGAATATTGCTCTACTTTCATGGCACTAGACATGTTCAACACTGACGATTCAAATGGTATTACGATGGATATGTATAAGAATGGCTACTTCTATATTTTATGCAACCTCAAAGCAGATTGTGATAATACTGGGGAAAATGTGGATGTTACAAAAACTGGTAACATTCGATTGGAACTCACATTTGCGGATCCTTTGAAAGTTCCTGTAACCGGTTTACTTTACGCAATCTATGACAGCAGCATTGAAATTACTAGATTGAGCCAACTATCAGAGATGAGCAACCTCAGTAATGTGGAAATCTTAAACTTAATGAAGAAAGCTCATCCCTATTCCAAGAAATTGTTTCTCAATGTATTCCCAAGAGATGAACTACCTACATCAATTCAGTCATATCCCTGTTCTCTGATTATAAATACAGACACGGTTAATCTACGTGGTAAACATTGGGTTGCCGTGTACATAAATCGCAATAGAGTAGCTGAATATTTTGACTCTCTCAATCAGCCGCCATTACATGATATATCAATATTGATGAATAGATTCTCATGGACTAGAAAGAAAGTGACATCTTTCCCACTCTAAAGTAATAGATCCCTCATGTGTGGGGGCTACGTACTATATTTTGTTAATGAACGACCTTTGAAAAGTGACTATAAAAGTGTTATTCGATTATTCTCTAGCAATTGTGCTAAAAACGATGTAATTCTCAACAATTATATGAATTCAGTCTTGTAATAAATTCATTATATGTGCAAAATTCGTTTTATTTCCCAGAGCGTAATGTTTAGAGGGAGAGCAAAGTTTCACAATTGAAATGTATATTTACAAACATTTTACAAAATAATTTTTCAAATCACTTATTATTTGGGATACAACTTTCAAGTCTTTAATGCCAGTTATCACAACATTCCCATTGTGGAACACGTGAACGTGATAAGGATGCCAATTTGTCATTTGCGCAGCAGGAAATAACTCCACCTCATAAGTAAGATTGGACGTAGAGGAAACTTTGCGAAAGTCATAGCGATAATTCAATTCGCATAACACTGTCATGGTTTTTACTTTCCAATTAGGTAATTTATCCCGTAATAGTATTTCCAACACGGAGTGTAAGTAATTGAGATCACAATCATCGAAGCACACAACACACTGCACTGTTCCATTAGGAAAGAAAAGGACAGTCATGGATTTCTCCTTCTTCAAGATTCTCCATGTCAACATTGTGGGTCGCCTCAGATACAAACTCGTCGTCGGCTTTCGCCTCTTCTTCACTATTAGCCATTGATTTCTGTTGGGTATGTCTCGCTCGATTTGATGTAGATTGAGTTTTGAGTTTGCTTTTGTAACCACCATGCGATTCACCACTTTCATCTGACTGATGTCGTCCATCTCTGACGAATGAAATTATACTTGGTAGAATCTCCTTTATAAAGGAACACCATGTGACGTCACTAAAACGAAAAAATCGATGATCAACGTCTTTCCTCTTGGATGAACATACGTAAAGTTTGACAGTTGAATCATATTTTATCCATACCTTTTCATCCAGAGGAATCTTCATCCGAGTATCATGTCGCTCAATCAGATTAGCAAAATCTTTAAGTGAGGGCAATGCGTCACTACTAATAGAAACACCACGATGATTTCTACTATTTGTTACAGAATGTCGAAAAACTATTTTGCTTGAATCTGTTAGGTGAATTTTTTGTCTGTCACTTAACTTCCATGTTCTGATATAATGAGGCATATTCTGAAGTTATTCTTAATGTATATATTATAATCTGATAATTGCCTAAAGTTAGTTTATGTTTGCAAATCAACATATCGGAAGGATGCTGAATGCTGTTATGTATTCAAATTCAATTTCTACATATCGGAAAGATGTAGAAATGTACACTCAAATATTTACTTCCTACGTGTTATTTTTTATTGACTCTACCGTTGCTCTATCCGCTATTCTACATCACCTGCGGTGGGAAGACATTTTCGTCTTTTTGACGGAGGAGGAAGTCCAAGGCTATAGTGTCCATATGGTAGAGATAAGTTCTTATTTATCCAGCAGCGCTTATCTTCCCAAAGTGAGAGCCCTCGCTTTCTAAACGTTTTTGTTTCAACTATGTGGTTTTTTGAATTTATGACGGTTATTTTCTCATTGGTATCTTTCTCAGTATAGTAAACATTTCTATAGTCACTATGTTCTATGCGTCTAACCACTGCTCTCTGTATACCCTTTGCTCGCCTAATGCTATGATGTGTTGAATCTAGAAATTTCATTGAATACATTTTTGGTTTCAAAAAAACCATCTCCTCAAGCAACTTTCCCGCGCACTCATCCTTAAAACAACCGAGTCTAGCCTTGTTTGTAATTGAATATAAACGGTGATTCACATCATAATTTGAGGAATCAAATTTTTCACCGAAATACAGGAATATATCCTCTAGACGAACAGATGGTGAGGTGTATAGACAAAGGAAAAAGCTATCGGTATCACCTCCACAAAGACGTGCTCTATTTATCAGTGGACATCTAATTAAATCTTTATAATACAACTGGTACATTTCTAATTTACTATAGTCAAGAACTGCTTGACCAACATAAATTAGTTTCTTTAGAACTATTGAAGGTTTATACAGTTCCATACCAACTAAATCTTCATCGAATATCTTATGCTGGACATATAGGGGATGATTGGCCAATTTAGATAGTTGCAATGTTGTATTTACTAATTTGAAGTTCCTCCGACGTCTCACATTCTCCATAGTCTTACCAAACAGGGAGTTGTTTTTTAATTTATAAAACGCTTTTTCAAAATCAGATTTTGATTGAGCTCTTTTCTGCGAATTCAGATCAATACATTGTCTCAGCCACGATTTTTGTGTGAACTGGATTCCAGCATGGACCTTCTTTATCTTCACTCCCATAGAGAGGTAGAATTTTAGAATCGAGTAATGAACAACATAATTTTCTCGATCGAACTGATGCAGCAACAGTTTCTTTGTGCTTGTGAAACACATATTTGGTCTTAAAGTTTCATAGAAATTTTTCATATATGTAGAAAACATTTTTTGCTCTACCAATTGCATTTCTGGAGCTAATGGAAAATCAGCTGTGTCATCGTGAATGTCTGAAGGATATTCTAAATCCAAATCAAAGACATAACCTATATCAGCCTCATTATCAATATTTTGAATGTTTTCCTCATTTGAGAAATACACTACTTGACCTTCATCAAGCCATTTGAAGTTTGAATGTGGGAGATTCTCACTTAGCGACGAACCGTAAAGGTTGTTGACGTCTAAATATGCTAAATGACGGCTCTCTTGTGAATTGTTTTGCAACTCTGAAATACGAGCACGCGCTCTATGAATATTTGTAAACGTCATACCTCATCGGATCCCCCTCTCAAAAAGATTATACATGCTCTCATCTTGAATGTAGTGTGGGGGATCATTCGAAGCGAAATTCAATGCTGATGTGAAGATAAGGTGAGGAAGGCTAACAAAATGAACTGGATCTACTTGATCTTCATCCTGACTTAATTTCCTAAATGTCTCAAAAATGTCTGCCAACAGCAAGACATCTAACTTGAGGTATGCAAGCATGTAGTCTCCAAATGTTTTGCAATCAAACGCATTCCATGCTTTTTTCGCGTGCTCATAATCTATATCATTGCAATGCTCAAGAGCAAGATGGTCGTAAAATTCCCTTTGAGGAGGAAGACAGAGCTCCGTTAGAGTTGCCAAACTACTAAAATATGAGTACGGAAACACTCCTTTTTCGTAAAGAATATCATCAGTTAATTTTGGAAATTCATTTCGCAGCGCTTCTACATGTTTGTAGACTTTCAGACTTTTGGCTAATTCAGCAAGCGATGCACTCAGAAATTGATATGAGTCCAAAAATTTCAATTTAAAATATACAGGCTTTCCATTATATTCGCTTACTGGAATTTTTGATGATAGAGTAATATATTTCTCAGCAGTAGCTGCAATAACATCTAACTTCTAAGATTTCTTTTTACCAATTGCTTTATAACAAACAATATGGCTGTCATAGTTTTTGAAATTGTGAAAGAAAACAGGAAGCTCTCGTCGATTCAATCTTAATCGCAAATTGCACTTTGAACATAATGCTTGCCTGTACTTTCCGGTTATGTGATCGTGATCACGAACTTTTGATATATCTTCACTAAATTTTATCTTATATTTATTGCAATTTTCTGCATTTTTATGAGCAATATCTTCCACTGCTGCCAATCGCATCGGCATTCTGGTCATGACATTTTGATTATCATATAAATTTTGGACAACGTCTTCTAAATGATTTAGGAACTCAGCGATGCAATTTTGCCCTTCAAACAGATAATACGTGTTCTTATAGGTTGACTGAAGTGCCTCATGCCAGACGTGGTACACACCTACAGCCGCAGGTTTATGAATTTTATTTTCTATTAAACACTCGATATCGGCGTATATGACTAAAGGTGGACTGAGTTGGTGCTCAGTAGTACTTATCTGAACTTCTAAATGTTTGGGCATTTTTTCTATTTGCGCCTTACCACGACTACAGAATTGAAAATGTCGTTCTAAAACGCTTCTCTTTGAAAAGGATTGAGTGCATCTTTCACAAAAAATATTGCGACTTGTGTAAAATTTGCTATATAACCTAGATAATTTTCGTATGCCGCAATAATGGGCAAAACCGTTATATAGCACTAGCAAAATATTAATGGTTCTTTTGCCAATGAAATTGCTATTGTATCTTACTCCCTTGAGACCATTTTCATACAAGTGGATATTTACTTTTATATCATTGTTTTTCTCAAACTTAGGAATGTCCTTTATTGACACCGGTGTGGAAATGCCATCCATAACCAATTCAGATGTCCACTTTCTATATGAGTTTATCTCGTTTATCTTTGAATGAGTAACTTCATCGTAGTGAATGATTGACAAGATAGAATACATGAAGCAGTCATTTGAATTTGAATTTACATTTATTACAGCTTTAGAACTTCTTAACTTTTTAGGTAAAGTATTCATTTTACCACCAGATAGTAGAGGAGTTGAAATTAAATTGAATTCTACATTTACTACTTTATCAACAACCCAATTGCTTCCTCTATTTGCAAAAGTTGAAACATGATTTGATAAACTATTTAAATTATCCTGAAACCATGTGTCAAAGTCATACATATAATTTGATGATAATGAGGTGAAGTGCGCGAGAAAAGTTTCTTCCTCTTGAGGATTAGAACGGACATAGCGAATTTGAGCAATTAATCGACCACGTAGTTGAAGACTAGTTCGCAAGTCATTAACTAAATTTTCTAGTAGGGTTCGCATGTTGAATAAAAAAGATGTTACATCTATTGTTTGAATGGTTGGTGTAATGTCATACACGCGAGCACGTCCGCTGAAGGCGCTTTCACTAAGGGTGAGTGTTCCATAATTATTGTGACTACTCATTTCAATGTTAATATCATGTATATTATTGTGTTGACAGAATCTACTTGTGCTATTATAATTCTTACCACAGTGAGAGCAGCAATGCCTAAAAGCTTCATTATTATTTAAAGCGCTATCTGGAATGTCCCTAACATGAGTACTACAAGTTGATAAATTAGTATTATTTGTCCCTATTCCTTCTTGACTGCAACATATGAGATTGTGTCTTTTTAAATTATCTTTCCTACTGGTTTCATATGGACAATTACTACATTTATGCTTTATTCCTAGCTTGCAAAATTTTTCATGACGCGTTAAATTGCTAACAATTGTAAACTTCTTTCCACACGTTAATCCTCAACCATGATGATCGTTGAGGATTAACAATTTGCGTCTACTTATATACTGTCTACATACTACATTACGTAACCAGTGACGTCGACCAATGGAATTTGTTCTTAACCTCAGACTTATATTTCCACTTAAATACATAAATAAAAAGACATACAAAGTGTACAAGTAATTATTTTTTTCCAAAGGTAAAAGTCAAAAAAGAAGTCAAAGAGATTGACACTTGATAATGTCACTATGCGTCACCTTGACGTGAGTACAATGTCCATGACACCTTGAGAAGTCATCGACATGTGTCATGCGCACTTTGTTGATAACTGCCGCTTTCGATAGCTCAACGTGCATTATTGTATCACGCTTCACTATCGATTGCGACAGTTGCCGGTTAGCCTGCGAAATGTTGCGGAACGACTCAAGCAAAGACTTGTAGTCAGCGCGAAGAGCCGTCTCGCGTTCCTCTTGTTGGAGCAACTTACGGTCAAGGTGACGCACTTTGTCCTCCGTCGAACGAGGTTCGACCACCTCGAGCACAGATTCAACTGTCTCATCGAGGTCGCAGTTGAACGATGGATCACAAGTTGGGAGGAATACTGTCGGTGTTGGGCTGTTGGGCATCGGCGTAGGAGCAGGTGGTGACGATGGGACCGAGTTGTTAGTCATTGGTGGCTGAGGTGGAGTTGGGACGCGGTGGAGAATTGGAGACGGTGGGAAGCAGACATCAATATTGGGTGAGGCGCGGATTTGGGAGAAGGGAATCTCCTCTTCCGGAACAAGTGTCAACTGTTGCTGGAAAAAAAAGAGATTTGAATTAATGAAAGGGACATAACATCACGAGTTCGATGTACTGACATGATAGTTAGGATTATTAGCCTATTCCTATGATTGATACTTACATTTTCTTCATCTGAAGAGGACTCCCGGATGGAGTACAGGCGCTCCTCATTTTCCTCCATCGACGATGTCGTTGCAGGAGTTAAGCCGAGGAAGTTCGATCGCCTGCTCTTTTTTAGAGAGAGCGATCGGTAGCTCTACAAGGGAAAATACATTTTAAATTCCTCTCGAATTTGAATGTATGCATGTGACCTAAGTTAGTAATCTAATCATGTTATTTCATATGACTAAAATGATTTTCTATTACTTACTCTCTGTGAAGGCGGCGTAGGCTTCGCAGCCCAGCTGCTACATGCGGACGTACTAGCGACTACCTGTGGATAGAAAATGAAACATAGTTAAAATGTGAAAAACGGAAAATACATATGAATAGATAAATTGCTGATTTGACATTTCAAACTTACATTCCTTTCAGGAACCGATGGCTTCTGCCCGACTTTCATCTTCTTGACAGGTGGCTTCTTGATCTGAAATGGTGAAACGAAATGCACACTATTATATATGAAAAACAAAGCAGAGGTCAACTTTCCCTATAAGGTTTGAACTCTAAATATTTTCTTTAAATTATGTTACTGCTAATTTTCTAAATATGAACTCACCTCAACATCACTATCCGAGGAGTCGGAATCGGTTTCGATATACCCGCGGGACTTGGGTTAGGGTTTCGCCTTCGCTTGGGGCATTGCAGGGGTAGAGTCCTCCTGGGCTTGCCTGAGTATGCCCTCAAGAGGTCGCTCTTTGGCGAACAGCCTCTCGACTCTCTTCTTCTCCTGCAGACAAGTGAGGCTTCGGCCCTCCCGCCCGTTTCGTAAGGCGCACTTGGTGTGGGTGGAGATAAATCTCTTTGGATTTTCGCCTTTTGCCTCCATGTCCGTTAAAAGGTATCTTTTACACGATAGGCAGTAAAGGAAACTGCGGTCCTGTCGTAGAGTGCAGCCCTTATGTTGACTCTTCATGGAGTGGCGGACCACCTGCTTACAGGTCTCACAATAATGAAAAATTAGACGTTGGCGTGGTTAGCAGCTGGGACAAGTCATGTCTGTAAAAAATTAATCCATATTTAAAACACAAAATAGCTTAAATGTAAATTTTGTATCTGTAGGTGTTAGAACATATTGATGTACATACTTACACACTTAGAAAAAGTAGCATTTAAATTGTTCCAAATCACATCGTAGTAGTGAATATTATGCGAAGTAGAACACCTAAAGTCTTTAATAAACTTAATAATCAAAACTCAAAGTCTATTAATTTTGATCAAGTCTTTTTCTATCTCTCTAGTTTAGAAAATAATAATGTTCCTAACTTTTAACACTAATCCAAATTAACATTTAACTATTTCCAAACTCACTTAATAATATAAAATAATATTTCTTACACATTAAATTAACATCTTAACTAAAATACTTCTCTCAACAACCACCCCATCTATCCTCCATCAACCCTAAAAAACACATTCCCACCCCCCTCAACAACTCCCAAACTCACATCTAACAAATCCAATTCACCAACACTTATAGAAAGTCGTCTGCAACATGTTCCTTACACTCAAAAAACCCCTCAACCCCCACCCATATACCCTAATACCCAACCTAACAAAACAAAAACCCACCAAATACCCATCTACTGAGAACCAACCTCTGCACTCCCCAAGCTCTCCACCCTAGAGAGAGATAGAGAGTAATCGCGTAAGTCGCCCCTCACTCCACTCTAACTCGCTACCCTCACTATCACTATCAACCAATCACTGTGTGGCGTGCCGCACTCTATATAGTGCTTCTATTCGGATTTTTGTTAGAATGCCGCTATTGATCAAATAACAGATAGAATCGCTGATCGCCTACACCCACATAGTAAGAGAGATATGAGTATGCTACTGCTCACAACACAATAACAAACCACCCAAACCCAACATTATAAACACAATCATTCATCATCATCTTCATAAAATATTTCACCCCAAAACCCAAATTCAACACCCAATATCAACCCCCCTTCATATCTCACATCTCAATTAACTTTAACTTTACTTTAACTTAATTTAACTTTTACTAATCTCCTTCCCTCTACACATTCTCCCCCTGCCTCATTTACTCCCACCCAAACTCTATTTACTCTCCCATCCCCAACAAACACCCACATCCCCAAATCTTTCTCTCCTCATCCACCAAAATTCTTCCCAACTCCTTCTTATATATCATCCTTTACATCCTAACCCTTACTTACCCCTTATCTTTAAACCCTTACCTACAATATCACCCAAATCTAATACCCCAAACATAATTCTAATTCCCCCCCCCCCCACCATCCCCAAACCTACCAAAAAAACTCTCCCCCCATTCCCAAAAAACCAAAACCCACCCTTTCACCCCCCCCATTACTTATAACACTCACACTTTTATCCCAAAAAAACACCAATTCCCTCACCAAAACCAATATCAACCCCATTATACAATAAATCATCATTAATAAACCACCATACTATAACTTCTATTTAACAATATATTTCAATAATCCCCCCACAAATCAAACAAAAACACAAAATAATCCCACTATATAAATACTTCCTGTCAATTACCACCCCCCCATCATAAAATTGAGGATTGGTTGCATACCGTATATCATTCGAAAGCTCTTTTCATTCTCATTCTAATGGTGTATTGTATGCACTATGTATGACACATTCCAGGGGAACTACATGTCTTTCCATCCTCATATGTAAATAGATGTTATTTCAAAACTTTAATCCCAACTTCCACTCAAATCTTGGAGGCAATACTCCTTTGAAAAGAAATCAAAACATCAATTTTGTACTCATAATAACAATCATATTTTGAAGATTACAAAAGAGCGTTACGATACAGAAAGCTAGAGTCTACAAATTGTCCAAGATCGGGAACGGTGGTATCTTCCGCAGGTCCACTTGCACACTGACCTTCGTCTTTCGCTGCGAATCGGGATATCGCCTCGGAGTTTCTGCTTCAATAAAGGAGAACTCTATCAAATTCTTTAGTTTCTCGTCGTCAGGTTCAAGTCTTAACTTCAGCCTCTTTGTGTGCACTCTTTCTGGAACGTTCCACACCTTGACACTAATGCGTGCTTCCATCGGTGCTGTTGTCTGATCTTCGCTGACATGTGAGTCAACCAAATCGAATATGTTCGATATCGATCCCTCGGTTGGAACCGGCGATTGAGGTGGTGTGTTGGGGCCTACCATCTTGACTGTCTCTTTCAATTTCACAACAACTTCAGGATTGGAATTGGTACAATTTCAGGACTTATATACTTTCTAAACAAAAGAATTCCCAACAGCCAATCAGAATTGTTCTAATTCTCCCTCCTTTGGCTATATAAGTCGTGGGATAGTTCCAATTGTTATCTGTTCTAATGCTAACTACTACCATGGCAGGAAGCTCAAACAACATTATCTTATCGGGGAACACAACGGAACCCATTAAAGGCGGTAAACTCGATGCGGTGATTGGAGAAATAAAAGATAAGTCCAGGAGTGGTGAGATATTCTTCTCTGGTACCGCCTCTGGGATATTCCCCATTTGTGGAAAACTGGACATGGTTATGAGACTATCATGTGGCTGTGAAGTATACTTGTGGAGAGTACTTGTAGTGACGGCCCTGCAACTTCGGAGCAGTCAGCCAGTCGTTTGCCCCGTCCACATGAAGCAGCATGACTACTCAAATAACACTGCTTTCCATCAGTGGGGAGAGGGCTTTCTCTCTGAGATGGCCATCATGTACCCTAACGTATTTTCGCATATATAATTAAACATACATAGTAAATGTTGTCTTTTTCACTTTGTAAACTATTATGGAATTTGGGGAATCATATTATCAATATTTGACAAAAGAACACAAAAGAACACAAAAGAACACAAAATAGAAATGAAGGATTCAATGGTCACAATGGTCACAATGGTCACAATGGTCACAATTGTCTCAATCGAACACAAACCATAATAATAATAAACAATTCTCCATGCATATAATATATATATGTATAGATATATAGATAGCCTTCAACATAATCATTCAAAAAATAACAAGTTCAGCATTAGAACATCTGCGTACTCATCCTCATCACAATTAGAACATCTGCGTACTCATCCTCAACACAATTAGAACATTATGTATTCATCCTCAATACAATTAGAACATTGCGTACTCATCCTCAACACAATTAGAACATTACGTACTCATCCTGAACACAATTAGAACATCTGCGTACTCATCCTCAACACAATTAGAACATTACGTACTCATCCTCAACACAATTAGAACATTACGTACTCATCCTCAACACAATTAGAGTACTCATCCTCAACACAATTAGAGCAATCCTCAACGTTTCAATCCTCACACTTTGCCATTCATGTTCAAATTAACAAGTCTAGAACATTTAAATGTACCTAACCGAACTCACATCATCAACACATTACACTATTCTCTTCACAACTAACACAAAACAGTACACTTGTGTTCGCAATCACCACTTCAAATAACAGACGACTACAACCACAAGATCAAGTTTGAAAACAAATCGGTACATTAGGTTCCAATTCAAAATGTACTAATCCTGTTCGGTACATTTAGGTTCCAATTCAAAATGTACTAATCCTGGGACAGTATGAGCTATCTTTATACTACTGTCAGTCGTTTTTAGAATTCCGGAATCGTTCTAACGTCCACATGCTCCGACATCAATGAATTGGAAACAATAGTTTGCGTCAACAATAGCAAGTAATACGATGCTGAAAGTTCCTTTGTAATTGTAGTATAATGAACCAGAATTACTTGGAGCTTGAATCACGACATGCTTGCCATCAATGCCGCCACAGCAATTAGGAAAGTTCCACATTTTCCAAAATTGGTTCATCACTTTATCCCAATCTTTTCCAGTAGGATTTGGCATATAGAGAGGTTGGAATACTTTCCAAATAGCTTCACAAGTTTCATGTATAATTTTACATACCGCAGATCGCCCAAGACGGAAATTAAAAGAAATAGTTTGTTGGGAATCACCAGTTACAAGATGCCTTAATGTTACTGCCAATCTTTCTGCTGCCGATATGCTTTTACGAAAATTTGCGTCTTTCTTTGAAATATGACTTTTGATATTTTCCAGTAAATATCGAAATTCCTTTGGACCCATGTGAAAATATCGATAGAAATATTCTTCATCATCGAAATACATTTCTCTCACAAGACTAGCAAATTCTCCAAGTTTGTATCTCCTTAACAAAATCGGTCGAACCCGGAATGTTCTCTGGTTGAGGTGCTTTTTACGTAAAAGATACAGTAAAATAGCCAATCGTCTGCGCTTCGTAAATGTTGGCATCTTCAGATCCCAGTCAGTATTTGCAAACGACTCTCTGCAGTGTGAATGCATTGATTTACTTCAAACTACAGAAAGATAAACTACAAACTTCGACTACTCAACTACAACTACAACAAGCAGCTGAATACAAACTACTTTTTAAATCAACTACAAACGATAAACTACAAGGTCGCTAGCTACTGCAATGAGAACCAGCCTGTAGCTTTGTAGTTTGAAATTTTGCAGTTTGTCGCTGAGCGACAAACCTTAAAGCTGCATATAAATGCACTGGTTCACATCACAACAGCAGGAAGCTATTGAAGCAAGAAGAGGTTGAAACTATATTGAAATTTTTTTTGGCTCATTTCAACAGAGGACAAAAACTAGCTGTGCTGCTTTATCTTAAAAGACGTCAACGTAAAAGAATACAACGAAGATGGTGGGTGAGGCCTATAGTGAAACAACGGCGGAATCAAAGCGCCTATGCCAATCTAATTAAGGAAATGTTTTCACATGATGATGAGTACTTTTATCGATACTTTCATATGACTCAAGAAAAGTTTGACCATCTTAGAACGCTCGTGAAACAACATCTAGAGCGAAAAAGAACAATTTTTCGTGAACCAATATCTGCAGGAGAACGTTTAGCAATGACACTTCGGTTTCTTATTTCTGGGGACTCTCAACAATCAATATCATTCAGTTACCGTGTTGGAAGATCTACAATTTGTGGAGTGATAAAGGAAACATGTGATGCAATATGGGAGACCCTGAAATATAGACCTTCCTGATCCAACAACTTAAGAATGGGACCAAACTATGTCTGAATTTTGGCAAAGATGGAATTTTCCAAATTGTTGCGGAGCGATGGATGGTAAGCACGTCTTATAATTCAAGCACCAAAGAAATCAGGATCTCTGTTTTTCAACTACAAAGGAACTTTTACCATTGTCTTGCTTGCCGTCGTTGACGCGGACTATTGCTTTAAAATCATTGATGTTGGGGCCATCAAAGTGATGGTGGTATTTTTAAGAACAGCCTGTTTTACAAAAAATTGGAAGACGGCGACCTTGGACTTCCAGAAGACAAACCACTTCTTTCTACCAATCAATTTTGTCCAGTGACTTTTGTGGCAGATGAGGCTTTCCCACTAAAAAATATTTGTTGAGACCATATCCAGGACGAAATTTGGATATAGAAAAACGCATTTTCAATTGCAGGTTATCGAGAGCTCGCCGCAGTCGAAAACACATTTGGAATTTTGGCCTCCAAATGTAGAATATTTCGCCGGCCAATGATACTTTCTCCTGACAAAGCTTGCAGTGTTGTAAAAAGTGCATGTGTTCTTCACAACTTTTTAAAATCAACAGATAAAAAATACTGCAACAAAGAACTAGTAGACAATGAAAATCCTGATGGAACACTTAGAGAAGGAAACTGGCGGCGTATTACTTCTGGAGATACTGGTTTAAAATCTACAGAAAATCATGGAGATGCAAATCGCTCTTCTACATGTGCACTAGAAAACCGTGATAAACTGTGTGATATTATTTCATGACTGAAGTAGGGAAACTAGATTGGCAGGAAGCTTACGTAACTCGTGCAAACAAAGTTAATTCATGTTAACTATGTGTGAATGAAAGATATTCTGTATCAAAAAACGAAATTATATCCAATTGAAATATGTGTTTTCTATTCAATACATGCATGCACATTGAACAATGAAGTACTATATAAATTCACTTGAACACAAGGTATTTATACTAGAGATGCAAAAACAATTTCAAATTTCAAAAGTTGTCAGTGTTTATCAAATCGTCTGGATATCCACCATGTTCTATAGGCATAATTCGTTGCACATGAACCGAGTTCTTCTCAATCGTGGCAAATTCTGCTTCATAGATAACCTGAAGAAGAAAAAGGAGCAGTTGTTAGACTGATGAGTGAATCCTTGGCCATCATTATTTACTTTTGAGAGACTATACAGTCATCTTGGGGACAGACTATTGCCCCCCTCCGACAAAGCTTTTACAAATTATTTAATAGCCCAATAACGGCAAAAAAGTGTGTTAGCTCAAGTCAAAAAACTGTTGAAATCCAATTTGTTAGCTTTGAGATGATAAGTAACAAATTTGCTCACTACAGCTCGGTGCAAAGTTCTAGCACTAGAAGCAAAGGAGACAAAAAACTCAAAATTCAGATTCCATCGAATAATTGTCAAAAACGCCTTATTAATCATGACAGAATTGAGTCATTCATATTCAGTCGTTTATGAAATGGAATGAAAATACTGTAGTCATATTCATTAATCAGTTATATAAACAAATATAAATACTGGATATTGATATCAGTGCCACAACTTTTGCACCGTGCTGTACATACAAAATATCAAGCTATCGAATGTAGAAATTTTGAGCATTTTGCTTGTAGGCCTGTGCTCATCAATTTTAGCCATCATTTAAACTTAATGAAATCCATTGTTTTATTCTAAATAACTGTGTAGAAAATTCATTTCCATAGTTAAATAGTGCCAGAAATACATGACTTCCTCTAGTGATTCCAATGCAATATTCTATCTAGTTTGCATGGCTAAAATTTTATCTAGTCCGAGAATAATGCCTCCAGGAATTTGCGAAACACTAGTTACAACCATACATGTTGAATTTTGTTCTTCGTAGTTGCCTTCGACAGCGGTGAGAGATTTTTCAAAGATCTTGCGATATACTTCCCAAAGAGATCATCTTCGTCGTCCTCATTTGTGCAAATATTGAGTATAGCAGCGTCAATAGGATCCATTTTCGCACTTTTGCGACTTCGCTTGGGAGCTGAACTTGGATATGCATGCCATTCAATAAAGATTGATCCCCTGTCGGTGAATTTTCGGTCTCATCAAACTCTTCGTTTGATAATAATGATTCATTACCAATATTTTCTTCTTTTTCAGCAATCTATCTGTAAGCGACAAGAAGTTTTGTAGCCTCGCACGCAGTTGATTAATTTGTCGCTAACAGCGTTACTATTGGTTCAACTACAAAGCGTCAAACTTCAAATAAACCAATCGCTCAGCTACTGCCGCTCTGTTGCTGGCTTCAAAACTGCATAACTACATGTCGCCAGCTACAGACTACTGCCAGTGTGAACCAGCCTTTACATTTGAACAACATTTACTTTTTGTTAGACTGCTTCCGTGGACCAGTCACTAATTGCACCATTTTTGTTAATGATAAAAGCAACAGGATGATTCACAAATATTCATTAAAATTTAGTGGTACCACCTTTGTTAGCAATATTTGCTACAACTCGGGAAGTCATTGACTCAACCAAATTTTTATAATTGTCAGCATCTTCATGATCTCTTGTCCACACATTTATGAAAGTGTTGATCAGTTCCTGTTTGCTTTTGCATCCGCGAGTCTTGAGACGTCGTTTGATTATTGACCACAAGTTCTCGATCGGATTTGCATCCGATTAACTGCGGCCATGGTAAAACTCGAATACCCTTTGTGTTGAGATGGGCCATACTTCGTTTATTGGTGTGACAAGGCGCATTGTCTTCCTGCAACCAACCATTTGCCATCCGGAAAGTAAATATAATATAAGTCATTGATATAAATTTCGGAATTCATGTTCCTTTCCACAATATGGATGCGACCGGGTCCTTGTAAGCTAAAGCAACCCAAAATCATGACACTTGTGGGATGCTTATTCTTTCGGATAAAATGATTCGTTCGGGTTAATGCACCGTCAACAGCTTTCACATATTGAGGGGCTTCGTCCCGTAGTTCAATGGCTTGTTTCCAAATTTATTTCCAGTCATCAGTCGTCCAATGTTGATGGTCTCGTGCCCATTGCAGTCGACGTCTAATTTGGTCATTATTCAGATATGGCCTTCGTCAAGGCTTGATTGCTTTGCAACTGATGCTATTGAGAGTGCGTTGCATAGTTCTTACCGTGCAGTCTCCACAAGCAACAATTCGGTTTAATAGATCAGCAGCTGATGACCTTGGACTTGCAACACAAACCCGTTTGATTTGCCGTAGCTGTCTTTCATCAAATGTCGTAGGTCGCCCACAATTTTGGTACAACGTCCGATAATCCCTGGGGCCCATTTCAATTTAAGGTGCACTACCTTAAGTGCCTTAAGGTAAGGTAAGGTAGCAAAAAGGAGCTGCTTCATAGGTGGTTAAGTCTGTTTCAGTTTTAAGGTGGTTAAAAGACGACACTTCCTTGAGGTACCTTGAGGTGATGAATGAGTCACGTCTTAATGTCAAAGCGGTGGTATTGTTGAGACGCGAGGGGCGTGTGAGGCAGGCATGAAAGCTTCACACTAAGTACAGAGAGATAAAATGAAAGGGAAATCCGAACGCGCTGTGAATTAGATACGGTATCTACGTGTATGATCTCGTTATTATACTCAGTCAAGTGAAATCTCTTATAATATTAACAACAGAGAAGGATTCGTCACTTATAATGCTTGAAGTGCAGATCACTTGATATATTGTTTCACTTGTTTTATGTAAAAACAAATTATGACATTATTCAAGTAATTCCGGTTATAGGAAAAATCTGATTCTTCAATTTGCAAAATCTATCACAATTTTTGTCACTGATGTTTATTAAACGAAATTGAAACGGCTTCACGACAACATGATTGATATGAACGTTGTCGATGTTTTAGTAGAAAAAGTAATGAAAAATCGGTTGAACAAACATTACCGTTACGATGTATTTAATATACTAATTACGAAAGCCTATTTTCAGAAATATCTCTTCAATTTCTTAACATGATTTATATTAGCCTACATATCACACACTATAGGCTTACGAGTACAAATGCAATTATGATTGACAATAGCTATTTACATAAGAGTTTCGTATAACATTTCCGATTCCTGTGTTGCTTGAGAAGCTATCGGACGGCTGCTCGAGAGAAGTTTCACTTTCCATTTCAGAGGGTTCATTTAAGTTGAATTTTCTGGCCATATTATTCATCACACAAGAGGCTTTGAATACCAAGCCAAATTTATCAACTTTGGAACGATCCGGTCGTTGTAGAATTCTGCATCGGTTTTTTAATATGCCAATTGTTTGCTCCACATGAACTCTTGCTGCACACAAACGCCGCTGGTAACGTAATTGATTTGAATCAAGAGGAATATTAGCTGGGAAAGGCGTTAGGCACCAATTCCGACACGGATATCCAGAGTCTCCAATCAGTGAAAACCCATTTAGTTCTTACTTCTTGCATTAATCCAGGGATGCTTGATTCAGACAAGACTCTTGCGTCGTGAGTTGATCCAGGCCAAGAGCAATCAAAATACCGAATAACATAGTCAATATCACATACAACCATGACATTGATACTTGCCCATCCTTTGCGATTGATATATGCTGCTTCGTGCACTGATGGTTGTAGAAGAGGACAGTGTGTGCCATCTATCGCGGCTATCACTCGTCTTAAATGGTATTTCTGTTGAAAGCGAGTAGCCATTATTTGAGCACTGTCGAAGTTAAACCATGGAATCCAGTGTTGTACTACCTCATTTCTACAAAGAGCATTAATGCCGTCATAAATACTACGCCACGCAGTGGTTGTAGAAACAGATTCTTCATTACCAATATTCCAAAAACAGTTTCCGGTGCCCAAATAGTGCAGTGTGTATAGTATTCTCATAAATGGAGAAATACTATTACAATAACAGTTCTTCTCCGGTAAGAAAGGCATGAGCTTTTCGATGACAACTTTTGCTGATTCTTTTGTAAATCGAAAATGTTGGAAAAATAAAGCGTCATTATATCGTTCAAATGGATTACACGGATCACTGATATATCGAGGCAGGCGTGAGAGCACGTTAAAAGATCTTTCGATTTTTTCCGCAGACTCGATTGACTCGATCAAAATAGTTTCGTCCATAGCATTTTAGTTTGAGCTCCTAAAGAATGAAATTCAGGCAAAATAATGATTCAGCAGCGCAGATAAACAATTTATTTCTATGGCTACGTCATATCACCTGCTAAAGAGACTGACATCGGAAGGGTGACAATAAGAACTTGGAAAGACAATAGCCTACATTTTCGAGGGCTAGGGAACTTGGCTGCGTCATCACACGCGGTATTCTTCTAATATAATATCTTGTGAGCGTCATACCTGACAGTCGAATGGTTGATACAAGTTCCGTTACAACGTTCCGATGCAACTGCGATATCTACCAACATGCCAAACATCCTATTTTCAAATGAACAAATCCTATCGATGCTATCCCTTATTCAAGAAAGACGTGATTCTTTATTTTGTAAAATGGATAATAAACTTACTGTGAATAATAAGTCCACAAGCTGGAAACAATTGTGTGATGATTTCATTGATATAACTAAAATGGATGTTGTTACCGTAGAGAAGATACTAAAGAAATGGGACAACTTAAAATCAAAGTTGCGGCAGTATGTCACGAAGATTGGCCGAAGCCGATCAGCAACGGGTGGTGGACCTCCTATGGCTACAGATCCAGTAATGGAACTTTGCTGGGATATCATGGGACGGGATAACCCATCCCTTGTACAGATCAAAGGTGCAACAAGTTCAAATGTACTTGTGGAGGAAGATAAAGAAAACTGTGGTTACAGCGATGAGAATGCGACGTTCACTCAGGACACGGATACTTCTGTCGCATGTAGTGAACAGATAAACTCATCGAGCAATCATTTCTCCTCATCTGACGTGGCAAAACTAGCGTGCAAGAAATTGGAAGAAGAAATTCTTCAAAACCGTAAAGAGCACAAGATCCGAATGGAACTACTTCAGGCGAAGCGAGAGTATTACGTGGAAAAGACCGCTAGGTTAATGAACCATTTATGATTGACGAACGTTATGTCATTGATTTCTATGAAATAAACTATTATCTTGGATTCATGTATTATTATTTATTTATGAAATAACGCAACATAATCTACTCTACTATCAAGCAACAATATTGTGCAATGAATTCATTGGATAAATTATTTTTAATTAGACCTCGGTAACATCTATAAGCGAGAATTAAATTCAGATAACAAGTGTAAATTTCGTGTACTTTAAACCTAAATTGATTAGATATTAGCCTAGTGTATTCATTACGTTAAACAAACCGAATAAGTGACTGACTGAATAGTCCTAAATTAAATGCCAGGCAATTCTATTAATACATAGGTTAAATCCTAGAAATTATATACTCAATGTATCCTTTCATAAAAAAGAAGTAATTATTACCCTTTAAGTAGCAATTTCTTCTATCTATTTGGGTGATAATACAATCCAATAAGGTAGCTATCTTAAATACTTAAAAAAGCATTTAGGTGAGGCTACCTCACCTTGAATTGAAACGTCCCTTGAAGGTGGCTTAGGTACCTTAAAGCAATTTAGCGTGTCTTCCTTAAGGTAGAGGCGCCTTAAGGCACCTACAAAATGACGCACTTCCCTAAGGTACCTACACCTTAAAACTGAAACATACTAAGGCTGTTTTTAAGGTACCTTAAGGTACTTAAGGCTTAGGTACCTTAAATTGAAATAGGCCCCTGGACTCTTGATATCGCTGCCAGGTTCTGCTGGCTGTTTTGTGATCACAGTTCAATCGAGGAGCAATTTCACGCATAGACAATTCTCCATATTCCATCAAAGTAATGATTTGCAATCTTTTAATTATCGTCACGAGCTTGAGCCATTGCTTTGAAATCAATGATATGAAGTCGTATAACCACTTGTTTATGTATTTAATTACGGTAGTTACTATTATAAAGCGGATATCTAGCGTAAATCAATAGTTTTGAACAGTTTTGAAGATTGAAATTAGACCTTGCATGTTACAGGATCAATACGTAGCTATCATACCCGTTTTAAAATCATCATAGTGTGAGAACTATGATGCGAATAAGTTGTAGGATGCGGGGTGGGGAGTACATTTTGTCGTCGAGTGTAGGGTTTGTATTAGACCCACCCGAAGACCTGCTAACTTTAGATTGATAACTATTCCATGCTCATCGGACACCGGTATGCATGAGTTCATTCATGAGTAGGTAAATCAAATGAGTAAAATCCACTTTGTTGTCAATTCCAGCCTAAGCCTTACATTTTAATGGCTGCTACTGTAAATTCTGTAAATTTACTGTACTGCACGAAATATAAATGTATGTGATGACACCCTGTTACTGTAATACAAATAAAAAGTCCCATTCTATTCAAATAGATCATATATTGAGCGACACCTTTTCTTTTTCCTTGAAAATGACTTACAATTATCCAGTGGATAATGCAAGAGAGCTTCTATTGCATTGCTCTACTAGTACGGTAATCGATATTTCAGGCGTTGCAATTTCATCTATAAAACTTGTTCTACAACTATTGCAACTCTTCAAAAATTACAGTTAGGCTTATTGAATGGATTGTAGTGGATCAGGGAAAGCAACGTAAACTTTTTAAAAATTAAAAAATTTGCAACTTCTAAATATTGCTTCCGTATGTCCATAAAAATCTGCTAAACAATTCAAATCTCAGCACATCATGATGTGAGACGGCTCCCATAGAAGTCAGGCATTTCTAAGCATCATTACAGGAATATGCTATTTGGCTAGAAGAAAATAGATAACACAGTAAATTGCATGTTTGCGAAAAAATTGAAAATTTTGACAATATTCACATAAAATCGCTCTTTCTCCACACGGAAAAAATCTATGGTAGATTTTTTAAGTGAGCCATGTCAATGAATATTATGCTGATGCTTGAAAAATATCAAGAAACGTGTAAAACATGTTCAATACAAAACATGCTACAAAACTCCCCATTGTCATCACCCTTCACGGTTCGTCGGAAGGAAAATAAGTGCAAAATAATTCACCATGAAATCTGTCTGCAGGTTATTATTTTGTATAGGTATTTATCATTAGTAATGGGCAAAAGACCGTTCCAGGACACCATAAAATTCAAAAAAATGGTATCTTTAAAAACGACATAAATTCATGAATTTGAACCCTTTTTCAGGTTATTAAGACCTAAATACATGAATTTAGTCCATTCAAAAAGTACCATTTTTTCAAAAAATGGTATTTTTAAAAACGACATAAATTCATGAATTTGAACCCTTTTTCAGGTTATGAAGACCTAAATTCATAAATTTGGGCGTTTTTAAAAATACCCAATTTTCAAATTTTTCAAAATCTCAAATTTGAGAATTACAATTTTCACCCCCAAAATCATGACCGTTCCAGGACACCGAAAAAATCAGAAAAGTTAAGAATCTCAAATTTGTAATTGTGACATTTTACTTTGAAAATCATGACCGTTCAAGGACACCGAAAAAATCATAAAAGTTAAGAATCTCAAAATTTGAGAATTACAATTTTCATTGCTTAAATCATGACCGTTCAAGGACACCAAAAATCATAAAAGTTGAGAATTTCAAATTCATGAATTTTATCCATCTTTCAGGTTTTTAAAATATATCATGTGACTAATAATATTTCTTTAAAAGTGGAAGAAAACAAAAGTGGAAGAAGCCGCAAGAATATATCCTTCAATATCATATGAACGTAGTTCTACTACCCCCTCCCTTCTAACTTCTAGGGGTCCCTTCTGACTTCTAGTGGTCCCTTAAGAAATTTTTTTATTATAAAATGAGCAACATAAATGAGTTTTTGAAATTATATGGAACACAAACGACAACGAATTTCGACCTAAAGAAAATCGCTAATCGATTAGGAATAAAGAATTTTCATGTTCTAATGAGAGACGAATTACAATTCCTAAAAAATAAGCCAACAGGAACCTTCAGTTCCCGGAACAAAGTTCCATCAATAACTGTAAATTTCGTAACCAATCTTCACACTTCAGACCAAAAAGGCGTACATTGGTCAGCAGGCGTTAAAAATCATCAGCAGAACTATTATTTTGATTCATACGGTTTGCCCCCTACAAATGAAGTAACAGAATTACTTGGAACGGGAACATACAATACGTTTCAAATTCGAACACCAGGCACTACCTATTGTGGACAATTATGTTTATACGTTTTGTACAAATTACAAAAAGGAGTACCATTTCTAGATATAATGTTAGAATTGAATAAGGGAATTGAACGAACCGTAGGTTCTATAGCTACGCCTAACAAGGGAATTTCATTCCCGAAACGTTAGTTCCAATAATAATGATAATTAAAAATCAGTTCGTTGTAATTCATTTTGATAAAAACGGCCTCTGATATTTTCGTCATCTAAATCTTTGATTTCATAAGTAATCGGATAAGTTTGATTTATTTTGCAAACTTCAAATATTTCTTTAGTCCAATAGCCAACAAAGCCTTTTTTAAATTTATTCTTATATTTAAATATTCTAACTCTATCACCAATTTTAAATTTCGGCTTAAGTTTCTGCAAATTCGGATTACTCTCATTCAAATTATTATTCTCGAATATTTTTTTTCTTATCAAATCAGGGTCGATAGAAGCATTCTTTGGAGTTTCTTCAATACCAGAATGAACTTTATTATTGTACTCTTCTACAATTCCTGGTAATATCTTCAACCATTTCTGATTTCTTTGCTCAGTAAATTTCTTGAATAATTTATTTTTTAACGTCCGATTGAATCTTTTTATCACTACAGCTTTTCCTGCGTTTTCAGTTGAATAAACAGTTTCAAATAGTGGCTGAACGTTTCTGTTATAAAATTCCGACCCTTTATCAACAAACAATTTCCTTGGCTTTCTATTACTTTCTTTAAAGATTTCTTCAAACGCATATTTAACTGATAGACCACTTTTATTTTTTAAAGGCTTTACCCAATCATATCGTGTATATAAATCTATAACGGTCAATGCTTATTTGTATTCCCTTTCATTCGGCATATGAATAAGATCAGCACTCCAAATATCATCTTTATTAAATACTTTTACTTTCAATAAATATTTAGGCCTTCTGTATTCTTTATGAATTTCAGACGCATAGCGGCTTGGGTCATTCGACATTTCGGACGCGTAGGTTCGAGCGTTGCTCTCAGAGTTATTAGTTTCATTTAAACCCTGTTCGAATAATATTTTAGCTTGTAAAGCTTTCTTAACAAACATTCTTTCAATTTTTTCTCTAAATGTTGGATTTTGAATACTATCTAATTCTTGAATCATCTTCTTATCAGCTGCATGTCGAGAACTTAGATCATGATTTCGATAAGCTAAATCATGCCTGTAAGCTGCGGCATCTACTCTATTTATTGGTTCTTCACCTGGTTTCGGATTATTATTCTCATCTAGTCTTATATCTAATCGAGTTCCTGGACCGGTATATGAATGACCAGGAAGATGTTTTTCTTTCGAATATTTACTCCAAATAAATCCAGGAAAGTTTTCTAATGTTTTTTGTATATCACCACCGAAGTGGTATGGAACTTTGTTCTTGTCACCTCCAATATGCTGACAATTTGAGTTTTCATTTTTGTTTAATAGATAATTCAATAAATGTAAATTAGAAATTTTTAATTTAATTTAATTTTCGGAATTTGTAGAATTCATTTTAAAAGATAAAAAAAATTTAAAAGATAAAAAAAATTTAAAAGATAAAATAAATGTTTTACCTAATCGGACCAAAGGTCCTGAGGCTTTAGCCGATCGAACTTTGTTCAGAGGCTTTAGCCGATCGGACCAAAGGTCCTGAGGCTATTACCGAATCATACTAGGACTTAGATATATTCCAGAACCATCTTTAGTTTCTTTAATTTCAATTAAATCATCAACATTGTGGAGAATATTTTTAAGAACTCGTTTTCCTTCATCAACTAATTTTAATTTACTAATAAAGTTATCTACTACTCCTTCACCCCTAGCAACTTTCTCTAACTCTCTATTATGACGTTTTTGTTCTTCTAATTCTGCCTTCTCTGATTTATTTTTATTTACTGCTTGGACAATACCAGCTGTCCCACCTGCAGCACTTCCTGCAGCTGCTATGCCACCTATTATTAGGGGAATTAACGGGAGAATCCCGCCATTCTTTTTTTCTTGTAATTGAATATTCTCTATCATTGGTTTATTTATGTAATACTTTTTTTTGTTAATCGTAATAGTTTTAGGGGTATTTTTGTCAACAATATTACGTAATTTTAATTCAACAGTTTTATTATTATTACTTTTCGGTTGCGACATTTTTAATAAAAAAATTTTAAGTTATCAAAAATTTAAATCTATTCTAGTTATGAAAAAATTTTAAGTTAAGAATTTTTTTAATCTATTCTAGTTATGAAAAAACTTTTAAGTTAAGAATTTTTAAGTTAACAAAAATTTTAATCTATTCTAGTTATGAAAAAAATTAATTAATCGACGAAGTCTTGGGCTTTAGCCTATCGGACCAAAGGTCCTAAGGTTACTAACCGATCCTAGTCATCTTTCCATTAAGAATTTCAATAGAATATTTTACATCTTCTAGCAATAAACCATAAGCCATCAATGAAGTTGTGGAATCTTTCTTTTCAATATTAATTGTTACATCACAACCATTTTTAATAATATCTTCAGATTGTGCACTTAAATCGAAACAGAAAATTGGATATAAATGTCTCCAATCTCCAGGAGTTAATTGTGGTTCAACTCCAAATTCTATACAAAGATTTCGATAAGAATCATATCCTTCCATAAATTGATTATTGGTATCATCGAATCTTAATGGATCAATTGGATATCGGGTTTGATTTAATGAAACTTGTAAACTTCGAATTGTATTAAAATGGAAGAGATTATTGTTCTTATCAAAACTTGGAGAATTATTTCTTTGAAAAGTTAGTAATAAATATCTTGGAGTATTCGCAGTTCTAGTAAAATGCCAGTTAAATCTTTGTTCGGAAAAAGTTACTGAACTAGCAGTACGCTTTAGAAAATTTACTGGAATTGGTTTGTTAGTGTTTAATCTTTTTGCAATGGCTGTTTCAATCTCTAAACTAGGAGTAATATGCTTAATCCACCATTCAAGTCTATCAATTTTTAAATATGCTTTTTTTCCAGTCTTACCAAAAAAGATTAATTCATTATTTGCTGTACGATGAATTATTAATTTAAATTTTAATTGATATGATATTTTGTCATAATCTAAATATCCGAATAATGGAGACAATGACCAATTAACTGTCTGTTTACTTTTCTTGTTAAATTCACGTCTTTCTTTATATGCATCATTATTTGTTTTATTTAAATGTTTTGCAATATTTTCTACATCTTTCGCAATTCCTGCTGCATCTGTTCCAGCGTGAGTTAAATCATCAACAATTATACCATCATTAGTATCAGGAAACCAACCTTCGATTTCATGCTTTTTATAATTTTCACCAATTGTTATAAATCTAAGCATTGTATCAATTACACCTGGAGAATCACTTATTGTTTCTATATTTTGAGTTGCAACATCTAAACGCATTTGTGTAAATAATCTTGGAAAAAATTATTCTCTAGTGCAATATTATCGGTTTCTGGTAATGGTGTTGTAAAATTAGCATCACTATATAAAGAATATTCACAATGTAAAAACGAATCAGGTAAATATATATAACTCTGCTGATTATCAACTTCAAAAATTAAATCACCTCCAGTATTTACTCTACTGGAAGATCCGGGATTCATAGCAATTCTTATATAGTCATTCTTTTTTTGATTATTACTGACGAACGGAGGATCGTCTAATCTAAATTTATTTTCGATAAGCGAAGACATTTTTATAAAAAATAATTTGATTTGACTTTTTGTTTTTCTCACAGACAGAAAAAATTTTTACTAAAAAAATTACTAAAAAATTTTACTAAAATATAATTTTAGAATTTTGCTAGACCATTACCTCTTATTTCTTCAATTGTTTTTTCATTATGTTTACTATCAGACGGAGCTCCGCTCCTCAAGGTTTCCCCAACAGCAATGTTAGCAATTTTGTTCTTTGTTTCATCTGAAAGTTTTTTTAATTTTTTTAGTTCTTCGGAATCATTCCTAAGTTTACGAATAGCTTCTAGTTGTTTTAATTCGTTTTGAGACTTGACAGCATTTGATATTGCACTAGCTGTACTACCTATAGCAGCTGCTCCTTTTGCAGCAGATGTAATCAAATCTTTATTATTTTTAATTAAGTTAACGATACTACCAATACCAGAGAAGATCCCAGCTCCTTCCGTGTGAACGGCACCTGCGGTGCCTAGGAACTTTTGTGTTCCGACTGTTTCTCTATTATCATAATGATAAACAGGATTCATACGTGGTTCATGAGCAATTTTTTGATTTGAAGCAAAATGTTTAAGATTGTGTTTATAAATTATAGGCATTTTTTAGGATTAAATTTGACTTTTGAGAAAAAATATTTACGATCGGCTAAAGCCTCGAGGAGCTTCGCTCCGATTGGTTAGTAACCTGAGGAGCTTCGCTCCGACCAAGATTTACGCTAAGATTTGCGTTTGTGAATGGACAACAACTTCGAGATAACTTTATTAATTGATTGTTGCACTTTATCTATTGCGTCAAGCAGCGTGTGATGTACTTTAATTTCTTTTCTATTAACTTGCATTTTCTGCTGATTAATCTTCAATGCCGTTTTAAGAGCATTTAACTTAATTTTAAGAACATCTAATTGTCTTTTAACAGAATCTAACTGTTCTTTATTTTCTTTAGAGTTTTCTTGTAAATTTTTCTTTAATTCATTTTCTAAATTGATTTTAAGAGTTTTCATTTTATCAACTCTTTGATTAAGTGAGTTTACTTCATTTATTATTCTATTCATCTTTTTCATTTGTTGAGTAATTTTAGAACACAATTCATCAACACTTTTTTGGAATGTAGTTTGTAACTGCTTTAAATTTTTTTTAATTCTTTCAGGTAGATTTTCTATTTCATCTTCTAATTGTTCTTTTAACATTTTTATCTGATGTTTATTTTTAATGACAGCAGATTTTAAATTTAAAGAAAGTAATATTAAAATTTTTGATTGTTCTGAAATCTTTTTAAAAAGTTTTGCTATATCTGCTTCTAGCTCTCTATCCTTTTTATCAAGTTTTAATAATTTTTCGTTTAATGATTTGTCATTAAGTTTAAGCAACTTCAATTCATTCATCAGTGGAACCAAAACATCGTTTATATATTTTTCTTTTAAATCATTGATTTGTGTATCAACATATTGTTTATTTGTTAACTCTGTATTTTGTTGCGGAAGAATAGAAAGATGCAATGGACCAGATAAAACGTCTCCAGTTTTCATGATATAATTTTCTATCTCTATTTCTAATTCACGATTATTCGGGATATATGCACCTCCACCAACATTTGGTAACATCATTTTTTAACAATAAAAAAATTAATTTTTTTCTATTAAAAATAAAAAAATGGAAACCCCAAATTTAAAAAAATTATATTCGTCCGCATCATCCTGTTCTTCTTATTCGACGAGATCAACGGGATTTGAAAATAAATGTTTTGATAATAATAATAATAATAATCCATGTATAGATGTTAATCTTTTGTTTGAATTACAAGCCGAAATATTTAGAGAACAGACTAAAGGTTTACCTTCTATAGAAACTAACTATTGTTTATTTCCAGGAGACCCGTTTATAAAATTTATGGAGATTGTAAGCAAATATAATGATGTAGCTTATGTTGAATTAAATAAAGAAAATATGGTTATAATAGGTCATAATAATGTTTTCGGTTTTATTAGAGCAGTTTTGCCGATTAGTAATACTGATTGGATAGAAAATAAAATTATTAATTATATCAATATTAAAGAATTAGTTAAAAAATTAAAATCTTTTTCCAAAGAAAAAATAAGATTATTTGTTGATGAACAAAATCAATATAACATTCACATAGAGAGTAAAAAACATAATGAAGAATTATTATGTCAAGTTTATTATAGAGACACAATTTATAAACAAGAAACATTAGAAATGCCCCAAAGATATGATGATGATACGTATATAGGATTATATTCCAACTTAAATATTAATTTATTAAAATCTTATATAAATGGTTTAGCTCAACAAGAGAAAATTTATATGTGGACTACACCTTATACTATTAACAATGACCATAATCATAATAAACGAACCGAAGGTTCTAGGGCTTTGCCCGATCTTAAAGAATCTTATGATAATAATGATAATAATATAGATGATGATTCAGAAATATCTGAAAATGGTGTAAATGGTAAAAAAGATTATAAAAATATTAGTAATTATAAAAATTTATCTAAATTTCATTTTCTTACAATTGAAAATAATAATGATGGTATAGTTGAAGATACTGTTAGACAACTATGTGTCGGGTCTACAAAATTTAAATTAGGATTTACATCTAATCAATTTAAAATTTTATCATCTTTAATAAAAACTAAAAGTGATTCAGATTATAGTGGTGTTATTAAATTTTCCAAAAGAGAACAAAGACCAATATTTTTCTCTATTATATTATTATCAGATAAGAAATGTAATTTAGAATTAGATATTCCTATCAGGGAATGGTATCCAATCCCAAAAAGTGTAATTTATGATGATGATGAAGAATCAATTTATGATGATGAAGAATCAATTTATGATGATGAAGAATCAATAGCTAGTGAAAATAAATTTAAATTATCTTTTGATAAAACATTATATGATGAAACTTAATGTGATTAAACTTAATATGATAAAGAAAAAAAATAACTAAAGAACGTGTAATATATAATAATATAAAATAACACTCAAGTCCTTGATATTAAAATGTTTATATCTAAAATTAAAACACAAATTTTTTCTTTAAAAATTAAAAAAATGGAAAATACCAAGTTTTATTGTAACTTATGTAAAAAAAAGTTGCAAACAAAAAGAAGTTATCAATCTCATCTACAAAGTAAATTGCATTTACAAAATGTAGAACGAGTTGATGAAGAAAATATATTAAAATTAAATAGTTATAAAAACTATCTAGAAACATTGTCTACTGATATAAAAGTTAAAAAAATGTTTGATGATTATTCACATTCGGAATATAAAAAAGTTTTTAATAGTGAAGATGAGACCCTACCAGATGGAAGATATTTATTTAGCGATACTGATGAATTTGATGAAGCTGAACGAACCGATGAAGCGGTAATAGATATAAAATATTTATTTAATGAATCTGTTGAACATAATGAAACCGATGAAACTTTTTATAATGTATTAACAAACTTTTATAATATATTTAAGAAATCTTTCAAATGTTATATGAATGTAGAAGTACTTTATACAAAAAATGGACCTGATGGAATTCCTGAAGAAATAATACAAGGACATTTTACAAATTCACAAGAAATTCATAATGTAAATGATATGCAACCCATATTTGAATCGATGATACTTAAATTAGAAAATTGTATAATTGAAGCCCAGTTACGTGAATCTGGTTGGAGATTTGTTAAAATACTATCTAAGAAAATAGTAATTGATAAATATAAAAATAATACTGGTGGTAGTTATGTTCCTTTGCCTTTCAGTTCACCACAAATAATCAACATAAAAAATGAAGATGATTATTGTGTTCTGTGGAGTATTATAGCACATTTACATCCTGCAAAATATCACAAAGAAAGACTAAGTCATTACAATAAAGAAGAATACATAAATGAATTTGATCTTTCTGATGGCTTAGATGAATTTCCATATGATTATAATAGGTTAAAAAAGTTTCATAAAAAAAATAAAAATTTAATAGAAGTAAATGTTTTTGAATTAAATGTGAATTATGTTTCTATTGGTAAAATTACTCCACTTTACTCAGATTCAAAAAAATTTTATTTGAATAATAAAAATTTATGTCAATCAGAAATAGTATATAATGATAGGGGAAATTACATGCATCATAATATTTTTTACCAAGGAAATATAATATGTACTGAAAAATTTGAAATTATAAAAACACTATCACCAATAATGATTAGTCATAATAATTATAAAGGACGTAATTATAATTATGATTATGATACCGATTATTTATCTTTATCTTTAGAATATCAACAAAAATTATTAAATTTAAATGAAATTTTACAAAATTGTAAAACAGAATATTATTATCAAGTAAAAATGTTAGTACAAGAATATCACCATAAATATCAAAATAAGATAGAAACGATTCAAAAATTTAATGAAGACAATAAAGAATTAAATAATGAAGAAAATGAAACCAATCAAAAAATAAATGAATCTTTAAAAAAATGTCTACAACAATATAAAGAACAATATGATAAAGAATATGAACAACAGCTACAAATATTAAATCAAAATTTTCATCGAAATACATTTAATCTTGCAAAAGAAATTGATGAAACACATGAAATATATCAAGATAAATTTAAAAAATTAAAACAAACAAAACAACCAGCACAAGCGAATATATTATATTATCAGGGTCATTTTATATTGTGTAAAGATGTTTCTATATTCACAAAAACTTCAGATAATGCCAATTTTCCTTGTCTCCAATGTATGACAAGTTTTAGAACTAAAGAAGAAATGAATAGACATTTGGAGAATTGCCAACAAAATGAAGCAGTCAGAAACACATTTCCTAAAGATGATTATTTAGAATATAATAAATGGCATTTTAAAAATAAAGTACCCTTTACTATTTATTGTGATTTCGAAGCATATAATGTTAATATAACACAAAATCAAACGGAAAGTTCCAGGGCTTCACCCGATTCTGAAAATGATAATTCTGGAAAAAGTGCGCCTGAACAAAGCAAAGAAAAATATTTATTTGAACAAAAACCATTATGTTGGGGAATGTACATTCATTCAAATTATCCTGAATTATTTAAATCAGAATATTTTCAATACTATGGTGAAGATAGTTCAGAAATGTTTACAAAGAAACTAGAAGAATTACAAAATTATTTTTCACAATTGCTTGAAACAAATATTCCAATGATGCCATTAACAGAAAAAGAAAAATTAAATTTTATTAATGAAACAAAATGTTATTACTGTGGAAAAGAATTTACAAAAAATTATAAAAATGGCAAAGGTAGATATCTTGATAAGGTAAAAGATCATGATCATCTAAATGGATTATATAGAGGTGCAGCACATAATTCTTGTAATCTTAATGCGAATAAATTTAAATATAACTTTGTTCCTCTATATTTCTATAATGGTTCTAAATATGATTTCCATCTAGTAATGAAAGATTTATTTTCATCTGAAAAATTACAACAACAACAAATAAATGTACTATGTAAAACAGAAGAAGAATATTTTTCAATGCAATTAGGTTGTATTAGAATTTTAGATGCATTTAGATTTTTTACTCCTTATTCATTAGATGTTATGGGAAAAACTTTGAAATCTGAACAATGTAAAATATTAAATAAATATAATTTAAAACCTTTAAAAGGAATATTTCCGTATGAGTACATAGCCTGCGGCTCACAGTCGAAGACTGATATAACTGGAGATAAAACCTGTGGTTCACAGTCGAAGACTGATTTTAATTCTGTGAATAAAATTATGGAAGAAGAACAACTTCCTCCAATAAATAAATTTAAATCAACATTAAAACAATCACAATTATCTGACGAAGACTATGCAGAAGCTGAAAAGAATTGGAGAGAGTTAAATTGTAAAACAATGTATGATTATACAATGAAATATCTTCAGATAGATGTATTAATACTAGCTGATCTTTTCGAAAACTTTCGTGACATGTGTTTAGAATATTACGGAATAGATCCATGTTATTGTTATTCTACACCAGGTTTAACATGGCTAGCAGGATTAAAACATACTGGTGTTCAAGCCGATGGCTCTAGGACAAAGTCCGTTAAACTTAAACATTATAAAGAAAATACATATGATAAATTATTATTTTTTGAATCTGGAATTAGAGGTGGAGTTTCATCAGCTTTAGGTAATCGTTATGTACAGTGTTACAATAAAAAAGTAAATCCTGATGATTATGGAATAATGAAACCTTTATCTCCAGAAGAAAGTGATCAGTTTATAAAATTGTTTAATCAAAATATAGAAGGACTTATATCAAATGAAGATAGTCAAGCAGCAGTTGATGAAATCATGAGAGAAAACTATTTGTTATATTATGATTTTAATAGCTTATATTCTTCTTGCATGATACAAGAACTACCAACAGGTGAAATGTCATGGTGTAATATTCGTACGACATCAGAGATGTCTACTAGGGCTTCGCCCGTTCTTGATTATCAAAAAACATATGATGGAAATTATAATCATAGTTATATATATGAAGTTGATTTAGTATACCCTGATGAAATAAAAGATAAAACAAAATATTTTCCTTTCTGTCCCGAAAACAAAATTCCTAATATAGAAGATTTTTCAGATTATCAAAAATCTTTAATTCCTAAAAAATACAGACCAACAAAAAAACTTATGTTAACACAAAGCAATAAAGGAAAGTATGTTGTTGAAGGAAGAATGCTAGATTGGTATTTAGATCATGGAATGATTCTCACCAAAATACATCGAAAACTATTTTATCAAAAATCTAGGTGGTTAAAAAATTATATAGAGTTCAATATTGAAAAACGCAAAATAGCTAAAAGAAATAAAGATGATTTTGGAAACGTGTTCTTCAAATTAATGAATAATGCATTTTATGGTAAGACTTTAGAAAATGTGCGTAATAGACGAAATATTGAAATAGTTTATGATAAAGATAGGTTTCAAAATTTAACAAGGAAACCTACATATAAAAGAACTACTAGATTTAGTGATGAACTATGTGCTGTACATTTACGTCGAATTAGCGTAAAACATGATAAGTTTAATTTCATTGGTTTCACTATATTAGAATTAGCTAAACTATTTATGTATAGATTTATATATGATTATTTAGCACCTGCTTATGGCAAAAACTATAAATTACACTTTACAGATACCGATTCTGTTTTCTTAGAATTAACAATACCGTATAATTCTACACTTGATGAAGAAATTAATAAAATAAAAGATATCATTCATCCTTCTGATTTATGTAAAGTAAAAGATGAATTAGAAGGAAATGAAGATTTCATAACAGAAGCTATATTTTTAAAATCTAAATGTTACTGTTATGATACAACTAATAATATTAAAACACATAAAACATTAAAAGGAATTTCAAAGGCATCAGTGGCTAATCAAATAACATTTCAAGATTATAAAAATGCATTATTTAATAATGAAATAAAAACGGCATGTAATTATAGACTTAATTCAAAAAAACATAAAATGTATTTAAAAGAAGAACATAAATTAGCATTAGATCCATTTGATGATAAAAGAAAAATTTTACCTGATGGAATAACTACTGAACCTTTTTAATTTTCTAATTTCTAAGATAGACAAATTTGATATATACATGAAATAAAAAATAATAAAATATTATAACACTATATTTGTATATTTTTTATCACTCGGTAAACAAATGTTCTATAACTCTATCATGAATTTTTTTATCAATATTAATTGTAATGAATCCATAATCTTTTGACCAAGCATTGTTACACGATTGTTTAAATTCATCTTTATTTCTTACACATAAATCTCTTAACAAATCACTTAAGTTTCTTACATTTATTTCAAATAGTATAAATATATTTGCATTCTTTCTAATAACACTTCCGTCTAATGAATACATACTTTGTGTTAAATAAAATACACTACAGTTATTATGTCTACCTCTTGTGAAATAATTTCTCTGAACTGACTGATTTCTATCATTAACACAATCATCAAAAATTACACAATGTTTCATTGTTTTATCTAGTTTACTAGGATCTTGCATTTTACCACTATCATCTATTAGTTGTATCTTTATATGCTTATTTTTATTGGTTTCGACTAACTGATTATTTTTTGTTGCTTCTTCACACCACGAACTTATTTCTTCTTCATCTTCAGATTTTTCATATTCTTTGAATAATGAAGCAATTGCTGTTTTTTTAAGATTATTTTCAAATCCATATTTTAAAAATTGATAGACGGGTTGTTCTGCCGTTGTTGTATAAATTATAAGATTGTTATAATCCAAAAAATTTGGAGTCGTTAAAATTTTAAATAATAGATATGTTTTTCCACATCCTGATCTTCCACAAATAACTGACAAAACTTTATTAGATAAATTTGGATGATGATTAAATTTAAGTTTTTTTTATTTAATGGGGGTAGTTCACTCATTTTTTAATAAAAAAATTTTATTTTTTTTATTTTTTGTTTCTAAAGAAGAAGAAGAAAATTAGACTTCTCTAGCTTCGCGTAGGAGTTTATACCTCTCGAACGGGAGTTTATACCTCCCGAACCAAAAGATCTATCATAATCTCTTCACCTCCAAAATTTATTTCTTGTCCTTTTTCATCAGTGATTCTAATGTTAATGTTGTTAATAGTTTTTCTTGTAATAGGGAAATATATTAATGTTTGGGGAAATACATTTAATCTATAACCAATGGGTACAGTAAAAGCTGGAAAACTGAATATTAAATTTGATAATTTACCATTTATATATCCTCCTTCAATAATGTCACAATGTACAACAATTGAATTTATTTCAGTTATTTTTGGAATCTTCTCACCTAAATGATAACCTTGACTATAGGTTTGTTTATTAATTCCTAATAGCTTTGACAATGATCTATCATGATTAAAATCAACTTGATGATTTTCGTCTAAAGTAAGAGAAAATTTATTAACTGCCGGTTCAACTGCAAAATGTAATTGTTTCTTATCTTTAAATGGTATACCTAAATGTCTCTTAATTTCATTTGATATTGATTCAACTTCGTAAGAACCAGGAAGAAAAGTTAGTACTTTCCACGTTTTGCCTTTATCAGTAGAATATCTAAATTGATCATTCACATCTTTGATAACGTTTTGAATAGTGTTAAATGTAGAGTAACTAGTCAATGCAATTTGATAATTTTTATTTTGTTCCAAATGTAGAATGGGTTCTAAATTACAAGTGTGTGATGAAGTAGTTGTTATAATTTTTAACGTCGTACTAAATTTTGATGAACCCAAAATCTCTATCAAATTTTCTAAATGATTATTAATTTTGTCTAAATCTGCTGAACACATTTTTTAGTTAAAATTTTAAATAAATATTTTTTTAAAAAAAAATTAGAAACAACATATTTCAGCTACGGGCGAAGCCCTGGAGGACATCAGAGATGTCCAGTTACACTTTTATAATCCTCTTCATTTCGAATCTTCTTTTCTAACAGTCTTTTCAATATAGCATGAATTTCATTGAAACTAGAATTATGTCCTTCTTTTATTGCAGATATTAAAATATTTAATCTATTTAGTAATTCTTGTGGATCATCTGGTAAAAATATGGTTGTTTCTGTTTTCTGTTTTTCAGATAAACCTTTTCCTACTTTAACTCCCGTTGATAATAAATTTTCTAATTGTTTATAACGTCTTAGAGATTTTACTGCACCAACTCTGTCTAACATAGCTTTATATTTTATAAGATCTTCTACAGCATAATTATTTAAATCTGCTCCTCTTAAAAGATCAACAAAATTTCTATCTATATTAAAAGGAGATTTATCTGGTGAAAAGAATAAACCTCGAAAAGGTTGTGGAAATATTTCTTTTTGTCCGAGATAAAATCTAGGTATTGTTTTTCCATCTATAAATGAGATAGAATGTTCAAATTGCATAGATTTTGGTAATTTCTTATTAATGTTTGATTCTAGCAATCCATAGTCATCTAATATAGTTTTGTGCTCTGGATCTGTTATATCAATTTGTTTATCATTATTTGTAAGTTCTTTTTCAAGAGTTTTAAATGGTTTCATAGTTTTTTCAAAATCAGTTTTTATTTGCTCGGTTTGTTGCATTTTTTCAAACATATCAGATTGAATACCAGCTTTTATCATTATATGTTGAAGATGATTTTCTTTCATAATATTTCTTTGTTTTATTAACTCTTCTAATTGTTTTATTCTTTTAAAATTATCAGCTCTAATTTTATCCATTTTTAAAATATAATATTTGAATTTTGTGGTAACATTGGAATACAACAAAGACATTTTACTGAACAAATTATTTTTTTATTGCTTTGTTGTCTGACATCTTTTCGTTTAAAGTTTTCTCGTTTTAAGTTTTGTTTAATAAAGTTTTGTTTAATAAAGTTTTGCTTAAATTTTCGCTTAAAGTTTTTAGCTCTTCTAAAAAAATTTTGTCATTTTCTTCATTAGAAATTTTACCATCACTAGAAATTTTACCATCCTTTGTATTTTTATCATCAACTTTTTCGGACTGTAATTGAAAGGTTTGATTTACTTCATTAGCTATTTGATCAAATTTTTCAATCTCATCTAACGTAATAACATTATCATCACATACTCTTTGAAAGTAGTAATGTAGTTTATCATAGACTTCTTTAATATGTAAATGCTTAGTTTTCAATGATTTTCGTTTCTTAGTTATTAAAGATTTATCTAACATTGTAACAAGTGAAGTTGCAAAAACACCCGTACGTGTTAAAGCTGTAGCAACTACTGGAATTACTAAAACACCAGAAGATATAACAATTGTCAAAGCACCTAAACTTATTGTTAAGAATATGCCAATTCCTTGTGTTACATTCTTAACTTTGGTCCATCTCTTTCTTAATTTTTTATAATGCTCTAATCTTAATAATAATTGAGATTCCTTATCTTTCATATAACGTACTCTATCTTTGTGTTTTTCTTTATTCATTTTTTCAATGTCCATTAAAGTAGAACTACGTTCATATGATAACGAAGGATATATTCTTGCGGTTTCTTCCATTTTTAAAGAAATATTTTGAATAAATATTTTGAATAAATATTTTGAAAACAATCTTCTGAAATGCTATTTAAATCGAAATGCGTAGTTGTTTGTTTGTCGTATATTTCTAAGAACTCAGTCATGTTATTAACCTGAGGTAATATATCACCTATATTACTCAGTATAACTGTCGGATTTTCATCATTCATTTTAAATGAAATAAATTCCAATAACTGTAATAATGTCTACTTCTTGTACAGGAAAATGAAAACAACGGCAGTGTATTTTGCATCAATTATAATAATACAACAATCAATCTTATCATACAATTGTACAATGTCAGTCTTCTACCATGAGACTGGAGAACAAAAGAAAATAGAATTACATTTCAAAATAATCCAAAATGCAATACTACTAAGTTCCATGAATCATTCTTAAATATCAAATATAATAATACAACAATCAATCTTATCATACAATTGTACAATGTCAGTCTTCTACCATGAGACTGGAGAACAAAAGAAAATAGAATTACATTTCAAAATAATCCAAAATGCAATACTACTAAGTTCCATGAATCATTCTTAAATATCAAATATAATAATACAACAATCAATCTTATCATACAATTGTACAATGTCAGTCTTCTACCATGAGACTGGAGAACAAAAGAAAATAGAATTACATTTCAAAATAATCCAAAATGTGTTACTACTTATAAAGAAGTCTTCATAAATACCAAAGATTATGTTACATACTGAAATATAGATCTATACAATGTCAGTCTTCTACCATGAGACTGGAGAACAAAAGAAAATAGAATTACATTTCAAAATAATCCAAAATGTGTTACTACTTATAAAGAAGTCTTCATAAATATGTATACATCAAATATGTATGTACATTGCACATATCTTAAAAAGTGAAACAACACAGTTAATGTTCATTCATCTTGGGAACCAAACCTCATTTCTTCTATAGTTGTCGGTTGATTCAATTTTTCTATATAAATTTTGATTTCTTTAAAATGTTTTCTAACAAAACTAATGGGCATTGGTGAATTTAAAAATAATACGTGTGGTAGAATTAGATCTGATAAGTTCATCAAGAAATAACAATAACTTACGTTATAGGAAATTCTAAATAGTTCCAAGTTTGCCACAAATCTGTTTTTTTTATTGTCACTCAATTCCAGAATTCTTTTAAATCCATAACCTTGATAAGCAGCACTTCTCAGCAACGACCCATGGTGCACTTTATCACTTGCAATCAGTTTTGAAATCATAGTAGCACTATCTTCGATGGTAATGAAATGTTCTTTTGTAACATTGAACTGAGGAATTGTAGTAGTGTTAAGATACTGTTCTATTTTTACTGTAATATCCTCCACTTGTTTTTGAGAGTCCAATTTGTTCTTCTTTCTCGATTGAATTTCTAACTTCCACTCTTCAAAGTATTTATTCGCAGTTTCCTTGTGCTCTTCTTTAATTAAGTTTAGTAAAATCGGCATGTAAAACGAAAAAGCTTCTGCGGCAGTACGTTTTGGCATTTTGCAATAAGGAAAGAAAACAGTCACTAGTTATGATTAATGGAATTGTAAATGAAGTCTTACTTCCTACATGCTGCAATTATATTCCACGTCTTACAAATGAATAAGTGGGTGTAGCAGCTGTTTGTTCTTTCATACATTGTTTCCTTTCAAATGTTTGAGTTGGAGGTCACAGCTCTTTACACTGAAATGCCTTTTATTCATAAATGCGAGAAGCAGATGTTCTCTACAATTGAGTGATCATCTGAGTGCAAAGCAGTAACAATAACAGGCATTGTGAGAGATTGTGTTACATTCTTAAAGAAATATTATTAGTCACATGATATATTTTAAAAACCTGAAAGATGGATAAAATTCATGAATTTGAAATTCTCAACTTTTATGATTTTTGGTGTCCTTGAACGGTCATGATTTTCAAAGTAAAATGTCACAATTACAAATTTGAGATTCTTAACTTTTCTGATTTTTTCGGTGTCCTGGAACGGTCATGATTTTGGGGGTGAAAATTGTAATTCTCAAATTTGAGATTTTGAAAAATTTGAAAATTGGGTATTTTTAAAAACGCCCAAATTTATGAATTTAGGTCTTCATAACCTGAAAAAGGGTTCAAATTCATGAATTTATGTCGTTTTTAAAAATACCATTTTTTGAAAAAATGGTACTTTTTGAATGGACTAAATTCATGTATTTAGGTCTTAATAACCTGAAAAAGGGTTCAAATTCATGAATTTATGTCGTTTTTAAAGATACTATTTTTTTGAATTCTATGGTGTCCTGGAACGGTCTTTTGCCCATTACTATCATTATGTGAGTTCACATTCGGATTCGTTGTGAGTGTAAGTGTTAGTGTTTACTCCGGAGTCAACTCTGAGCTCGAGTAAACGGAGTAAACACTAACACTTACACTTACACCGGACATGAACTCACCTAGCGTTAGTTAAGACCAAAATGAAATTTTTCTATCGAGCCAATTTTGAAAAAATTGACTTTTTAGAATCGGCGTAATTTATTCAAAAATTGCATCCAAGCTTTCATTAATTTTTCATTATACGCTGCTTCCAGAGTCAAGTTGTGGGTTTTCGATGTTGATTTTTTCGATGAACGTAGTTTCAAGGCAATCCCAGTAGTATATATGCCTGTATTGTGCTTCATGATTACAAATATGCCCCTTACATACTAGGCCTACTCATGAAATTTGTTTGTACCTAGATACAGATATTATCTCAATTACAAAAAACTAGGTATAATGATAACGCTGGATTCCTTTTTAAGTCAATTTCGTTCACAATCACTAGCGTTTGCTTCATTTTATTGTATTAATTTACTCTTATTTGAAACTAAATAAGTGCACTACAAAGTATATTCATTAAACTAAAATGTATTTGACTGGTTTTATATAGGCCTACTTGTCATTGTGTTGGTACATGAAAAATACAAAACTATTGTTTTCGAAGATTCAAGTTTATTGTACAACTAATATGCATGTACAACTGAAATTAAATCAAATGCACTGAGAAATGTAGTTCTACACTGCTCTTAGCAATCAAATTAAGACACGACACGGTCAAAAAAAAATTCGAAGGATCCAGGAAACGGAAGACGCCAAAGTTAAACAATTACCCTAGTGGAGAATCCTGTAAATAATTAGGTAATTAAAAGTCATGAATGAATGAATTAATACTGAAAACATAGAGTAACCTACTCTAGTATAGAGCAGGTACTGAAATACGTATAAAGGCAAGTCTACTCAACTGAAGATGGTAAGGGAAATAAATTAATACTTATAAACGATTTAAATTTTTTATCAAATAAGAACTGTAACAAGAGTTCGTCATGGACCTGACGAGAAGCTAACTAAAAATAACAAAGGTGAAAATTAGAAACCTAAAAAACCAAAATTAAGTTTGCTATGTATGGAGTCATCAGGGAGGAACCATGTGGCTGCATAAAGCAAGGTTTCGGCCCCTAACCTCCAACCTATACCACATGGCGGGGCCAGGCCAACCATATTGAATGTACGATATGGAAGGTCTCTCCAAGTCTGAGGAAACATAGCGGAACCAAACCGAAAATAAATTTTTTAATATATTAGGACAAAAGGACGCACTTGAAACTAGGAGAGGTTATCTTAGCCCAACATGCCAATGATGGATGGCATCTGGCGGGGCGAAAAACAACCAAACTTAAAAGCGAGGAACCTATTCTTGGAGAAGGACTTAATGCAAGAATTAACCAGCAAATTATTCTTATAACCCCGTCCTTTAAAGATATCAAAAATGCCCTTAGCTCTTGATATGAAGGCGGAAGCATCAGATGAAATCCTAGCGAATCTGATGAGTTGGGCAGCAAAGATGTTTAAGCCAGTGTTCAAAGGCATGTTACTCTCGGGGAAATTATACAGCACCACTGGGAAGCTGAACTCATCAACCTTATGGTAAACCTCTGTGATGTAATGGCCACCATCTTCGATCCTGATTTTTACATCCAAATAATTAACACATTTGTTGTTGTCCCCGCTTCTGCTTGCCAAGAGATCTACCGGGTAGATTTCAGGAAGGATCTTATCAAAATGTTTGAAGTTAAACACACAAATGTCATCGACATACCTAGTGGTACGAGAGAGAAGTTTGGCTAAGCCAAATCTCTTACTCGCTAGGAGCCCCCTCACAAAATAAAACTCCCTGTAAGCCAAAAACAGGTCAGCTAAGAGCGAGCTGGAATTCCCACCCATAGGTATGCCTCGAATTTGCTTGAAGACAAGTCCCCCGAAAGTGACAAAAGTGTTATTCAGGATAAAACTAATTGCATTAAGGAATTGGGTTTTGGACCAGCAGTGATACCCTCTGTATGTTTTATTCGAGAAGAAGGTTCTATAATAGCCAATGCAAATAAAGCTCTTGGAACTGCTAAAAATTAACTCACATAAGTCTTTCAAGGACTCCATAACCTGGTCTAAATTAAGATTCGTATAGAGTGTGGAGAAATCATATACTTGTAAGGAGTGGCAATTCAAACACGACATCCTGTCAAGGAATTCCCCAGAAGAATTAATGCTCCAGAAGGCGTTCACACCTGAATTATGCTTGATGGAAAGGCAATAACTGCTAAACTTGTCCCGGACCAATTGCAAACCTTTGTTCACCAGTATGGCCAAATCTTTGGAAGTGCTGTTCCTGGCACCAGCTATGAATCTACTTTTATACGGATTCTTGTGCAATTTAGGTATCCAGAAAAGTTTAGGTAAAACCATAAACTTATCTTTTACCGTTATGCCAAAGGAATCCTTGAGGGTGGTGCAATGTTCGGCAATTATGTCATTAATGGAAGAAATTACTGGTGCGTAAGTCTGATTACCAACAGCATTGAAACTTCTAAGGTCAAAGCCTAGTTCGTTCAAGAGGACAATGAGGTAATACTTCCTACACACAATGACAAAATTGTTGGCGGCCTTATCCCCGGAGTAATGACGTAATTCTTCTGAAAGTTTGAGATGAAGTTTTTACACTCCTTAGATCTTAGTACCTCGTGCGAATGCAAAGATGGAAATCTAGAACTTAGGAAGGAAATGCGATTTCTAATTATCTTAAGGACAGCCTCCGACCAATTCTGGAAGTCAGAATTCTTAAGAGCGTATTTTCTGCAGGACTTTTCAATAAATGCAACTAGTGCATTTTTAACACTGACCCTAACAAAATCCCAAGACTTGTGAATAGGCTCTCTATAATTAGTGCCCTTAGCCATCAAATCCCTAAGTTTAGGGTTGGATATAATACTCAAGTCACCAGTAACCACGTGTGAAGCGGGCTTGTAGCAGAAGATAGAATCAGAACAAAGACAAGGCTTGCTAATAAATTCTCTGATTTCATCAATAGAAGCATTCTTCAAGATCTGGTTGTAATTGAAGAGCTTCCGACCAATAGGGGTGGTGTATTTAAAGAAAACCTGTAGTGGACATTTACTACGAATTGGATTAGGCAACATACTGTTAACATGTGAATCAGCGAAAATGGAAGAAACTTTTAAGAGATCTACTTCTTTGCACTCAAAAGGGATAATAATAATTTCCCTGTCGATCTTATCAACGGAATCTTCGACTTTTAAGAATCTCGAACAGAAGGATTCGACTAGATACGAGCAGGTACCCGGCTTGCTAAGAGTAAAAGCAAGAAGTTGCTTAAGTGTGGTACGACTAAGAGACTTCAAAGTGATGTAAAATTCGTAAAACATGTTGGAAAAACAAAGGCTATTAATTTTATCGGAGAGAGACTCCAAGCATTTAGCCAAGACATTTCTCTTATTACTGCGAATCCCATGCCCTCTAGGTCTTCTAAGGACCGGAGAAAAGAAGTACTGCTTATGTAAGGAACCTTTGGAGACACAAACAAAACCTTGAATTCTATCGTTCAAGCCGAGTGGGAAGATTGTACATAGTGTTTTAATCCAAAAATCCTCCTTCTTCAGAAGCTCCCTATCCCTAAGGTCAGAATTATCAGAGAAGTTGGAATCTACATGGTCTATAATTTGCAATTTAATGTTGCAAAAATTATGACCATCTTGCCTAAAGTGCTCATAAAGGAAAGTAGTGGGTTTTGAGGATGCATGGTGACGGTGACCATTCAACCTAGCATTTAAAGATTGGGTGGTTTTGTCAACATATTGGAACCCGCATTCGCTGCAAGAAATGAGATAGATTACAAAGCTGGATTTGCAATCGAAATAACCACTCAAATCTATGAGAAAAGCCTTTCTAGTGATGTTTGATACGAAAAAGGAAGATTTATGTATGGACCCACAACACAAGCACCCTTTTCTATTACAACTGTCAATAGAAAAGGAAACCGTGCTATCGGCTGCATAAGCCTTTTTCTTAATACTGTAAGGGTAATGGTATCTAATTCTAGAAGCCGCAAGCAAAGTTTTATTGTTACCCCTTGTCGAATAAGGCAAAATTCTAGGACTATGTGCTCTCAAAGCCCAAGGGCAACAGGCCGGACTGTAACCTATTGGCGAGGGGCTGCCTCGCTGAGGCGGGCGTTAACAGTCAATGGATCTAAACAGACCCTCCCACCTTCACTAGCAATGCCTGGCGATTAGGATTTCGGCCAAACTCCATAATCTTATAACCGGATCAAAACTAGCAGCTAATACAATATTGAAGGCAGTAATAGCTTATCACCTTAATACTTAGAATAACATGGAAGAAAATTAACGTCGAATCCTAAAAAATGCAAGAGTGAACGAAGAGAAAGATTGATAATAAAGCACTTCAAAGAAGTGCTGTATGCTGGGTTTGTCTTGTTGACCTTAAATCTACTCTAAGTGTTAAGAAAATCCGAATGAACAGATTTAATCGCTTGCTCGCTCCAACGAGCTAAACCTTCATTTCTCGGTTTACAAAAGTCGATTATTGGTAAAACACCGCATGTACTTTCGGTGTTACTCGAATCTCTAAATCTGCAAAACATTCTCTGAAGATGCCTATGCGTCTCTCATAATCTGATGATAAATGATGACCGCAACATGAATCAATGACACCTTTCATAGCAACAAAGCATTCAACATACTTCAGAGCTGATAAATGACAGATGGATCTCAGAATATCAGTACTTCGTAACAATCTATGGCAAGCATTACCATTAAAAGAGCCACCGTGTAGCGACTCCTTCTCTACATAGCATCTCGTGACCACTCTGCAGAGCACACCTGAAACTCCTTTTCAAATGCCTAAAATATCGTGTTTACTGGTCCCAGAAGGAGGAAGTTCAGGGGGAGGAAGAAGGTTGATGACCAATTCATTAGGGTCGCCTTTCAGTATTGGCAAGTGAATGATGCTGCCAAACAGTTTTGCCGTTTCCTTCTGTCCTCCTGCCTCAAACCAACTCCAAAATTTCTCTGAGTTCTCCTTTGTCATGTAAATTATATTTATGGATATCACACCAAGTGCAGGGATGGCTACTGCTGTTTGACATTAAACCCAAGAGAATGTTAGCCTCTTTCAAGTCTGTTGCAATAACTTTTTTGGAAATCGAAAGGTAAGGATTTTGACCAACTAGTTGTACTTTGTGCCACATTTTGAGAATATTGATATAATTCTCTGACACATCAGGAGATATTGCAAGAAAAGAAATTTTCTTGACACCACTGTCTTTCATTTTGCTAAAAGCGTTGTCGGAATAAGAGGGTCGTGATTTCTGTTGGCTTTCTGTGCGACATTATGTGACGAAATTCTAAGGCATAGATTTAGGAAGCCGGCCCCACTATCAAGACACAGTCTAAACATCAAATCTGGGTTCTCACAGTTTCTTGAAGCTATAATGTAAGAAATCAAGCTATCAAGATCTCGACAATACACTAAGAGACTTGAAAAGAAATGAGAATCATCTACAGCCTTACCGGATGCTAGGAAGTCCATGGTATCAACTTCGAAAAAATCGTCAAGAGAGTGGTTTATATCTGACAGCTTCTGTTTTAGATGAGTCTCAAAAACGCTCCGATTTTTTTTGTTGCAGTCCTTATATGTGACGCCAATTTTTAAGTCGAGTTGGCGACAAGTTTAGATGAATCTGCATTGAGGTAACTTGTTCTGCAGATATTTTTGGGGTTGAGGTACGTTTAGCATCTTGCGCACACTAATTGGAAGAGGTCTACCTGAAGAAGACCTAAGCAAAATTGACTCCGATTGTTGTTGCCTGGTTGTTGCTTAGCAAGGTCTCTCGCGAGCGATGAAGTAAAACCTTTTCACTAACATCACGTGCGGTCGAAGCAAAGTTCGGGACATTCTCTATGCGAGTGTTAGTCGTACAGTGATGTGGCTTGCCTCGTTGAATCTGGCTGAGACAGTTAGAGCTTTGATGTACCTTCATTGATTTGAGAATTTCGGCGTTCTACATTTGACGGACGACCACCACGTTGATTGATTTTCTGCTTAGGTGAAATAGTATGGCGAGCAATTTTGCAAACGGTGCATTGACAGGTACAGTTGGAACGCGTGATTGGAAGACAAGGTCCGAGTGAAGCATACTCAAATGTGTCAATTGAAGTTGATAAATCGTCTTTCGAATATTGGGTGATAACAGAACGGCAGGTACCAAACATGAAGTCGGAAGTCTTGAGTCGTCAAAATCACATCCATTTATAACATTGTTCAAGAGCATCTTGTTGCCCAGAAGTTATTTGTCTAATTTCTTTCGCTTTATTAAAACATATTAAACGCACAACTTTTAAAGACTCTTCATGAGTTCTTGCAGATGTCTTTTTATAAAGCAAAGAAAGTGCCATTGCAGCAGCTCTGAATATAAATAGTCACTAAAGATCACAAAAGAGAATGAAATACAAGAATTCGCAGCATAAGCATAGCCCACGAACTGACAATTATTTGAATTCAGTATCGCAAATCAAAGCATTTTTATTCCACCGAGAATTCGAGGTTTGTATCATTAAATCGATTATAGTATATATATACGAGGGGTGATTGATAAGTTCGCGGCCCGATATAGAAAAAAGCATATTTCGCATACGATATATATTTATTTTTCGACATAATCGCCCCTACAATCAACGCACTTAGCCCAACGGTGCTGCAATGCGCGGATCCCTTGCTCATAGAAGTGTGAGTCTTTGGAGTCCAGATACTCCTCAACGGCCTCCATGACGTCACTGTTGGATGCGAAGTGCTGACCACTGAGCTCCAATTTTATTTTTGGAAAGAGATGAAACTCCGATGGTGCCAGATCAGGAGAATACGGTGGATGGGAAATGATGTCAAACCCACAACCTTGCATGGCAGACATGGCAGTAGCGGAGGTGTGAGCAGGCGCGCTGTCTTGATGGAACAGCACGCCTTTCGTGAGCTTCCCTCTCCACTTGATCTTGATCTGCACTCGTAACTGCTGCAACAAATGAGCGCAGTACTCGCCAGTAATTGTCCGACCAGTCCCTAGGAAGTCCAACAACAAAACTCCCTTCGAATCCCAAAAAATGGAGGCCATGACCTTTCCCGCGGACCTGGTGACCTTGGCTTTCCGCGGGGTTGGTGATCCTGGGTGCTTCCATTGTTTCGATTGTTCTTTCGACTCTGGCTGATAGTGGTGAAACCAAGTCTCATCCATCGTAATGAACCGATCCATGAAATTTTCAGGATCTCTTACGAACAGCGCCAGGTTGTCCCTTGAGATGAGAAAGCGAGCTCGTTTGTTCTCTGGTGTGAGCAGTCGTGGCACCCATCGAGCGGAAACTTTGTTCATGCCAAGTTCATGATGGATGATGTTATGGACACGCTCTTGTGAAATCTTCAGTTCGAAGGCAATCTTTCGCTCGGTTGTACGGCGATCATCAAGAATAATCTTTTGAACATGATCGATCACATCTTCTGTGCTCACTGTCACTGGTCTTCCACAACGGGGATCATCTTCCAAGCTCTCTCTTCCGTGCTTGAATTCTGAAGCCCACTACTTGACTGTGGTGTAGGACGCAGCTTTCTCACCAAGTGTTCCAACCATATCATCATGAATCTCCTTTGGTGTGAGTCCTTTCAAGCCGAGATAACGAATGACAGCTCGATTTGAAAAGTGATCCATCTTACGCAACACTTATCTGACTAACTGACTGATAAGTTAGTAACTGAAGTTAAGTAGCTGTGGTTTACCAACAGTTCACCGGATCGACTGATCACTCGTCATGCGCCGTCAGCACATTCCATTGTATCAATCCACATGTGTATAATGGCCTGGCTTTAAGCTTTCTATGTCAGGCCGCGAACTTATCAATCATCCCTCGTATATATATATATATATATATATATATATATATATATATATACCGGGTGTCCCAAAAAAAGTGACGAAAACTAAACGCTTGTAACTTCGTCAATTTCCATTCGATTGAGCTGACTTAGCATACAAATGTAAAATACCCATAAGTTTTTGTCTGTATGTTTTTGTCAAGTATGAAGCTTGAACATTGAGCACTCTTAGAGAAAAGCGGGCATAAGCTCGGATCTTGTGTATTTCCAATGGTAGAATACAAGATATCGGACATAATGATATGCGATTTCCATCCATCAATCTTGATCATAGCACGTTTTCCAGCATGATTCAGAAATCACAGTACGTTAAAGATTGATTCACTAGGTGACATGCCACGCGTAATTACGGAACACCCCAAACGTCCGTGGTTAAGGATATTCTATTCTTCTACGCGGGTACATACGCCCTGCACTAAGAGTCAGAAATCACTTGATCTGATGCTGTTGAAACATGGGAAATGTTTATGAATACGCGCGGGCGAGCGTTTATAGTTTGTGCGTCGTCTACGGTTGTCTGTGTTGCCGCTTGAACCACGGATGAACCGCTAAGCATGTTCTGTCTTCCCTGAGCATGAAATTGAGATCCTATCACATTGTTTAGCCTCTGATACATGCAGACACATGAGACGTAAAGTCTATGTAACAGGACTGCCGACTGATGTTGCAGCAATGTCACGTATAGCCACGGATGTTTAGGGTGTTACGTAATTACGCGGGGCATGTCACTCCGTGTAATAACTGTAGCTACGGGTCGACAAGTTGCAACCATAACACGCTTCAACTGCAGGTTAATTAAAGAATATATTTTTCGGTAATTCATAAAGATGGCGCACATGCAAAACCTGGTTTAGGGCGCGTGTTGCATCTGCAACACTTGCAACACCCTTGTCAGCGTCCCTACCGAAAGCCCTTCCGTGACTTTTCATGAATTGACATAGTGAAGTCACATGTAAAGTTTGGACTGCCAATTTTTATTTGTTTCGATCACTATCGGTTACATGCCACGCTCAATCACGTGTAATTCACGCGTAAACCACGCGTAATTACACATAACCCTAAACATCCGTGGCTATGCGGGACATTGCTGCAACATCTGTTATACAAGTTAGTAGTTAGATTTGCGGACGCACTCTTAGTGCATACGAACATGGATAGGAACATGTTCCGAATTGCGAATGCGAACATGGATATGAACATGTTCCGAATTGCCAATGGATGCGAACATGGATAGGAACATGTAAATAGGAACCGCGTTCCGATTGATAGGCGAATTGAGATCATACTTAATGATTCGGTACATTTATTTGTGTGTTGGGATCGGAACGGCTTGTTCCGAAATTGAATTAGAGTATGAATTAGAATAGGGATGCGAACATCTATTTCGGTACTTAAGCAGGTGTTTGTTTTGAGACTGCTTGCTCAAATGCGACAATTGTGACCATTGTGACTATGATGACAATTTTTATTTTCATAATGTGTTTACAGATCAGAAATTATGTTATGAATGTTCTATTATTTGCTAATCAGAATCCCATTTACAGAATTTGCGAAATGAAAACAAGAGGTTTACAATGTAAGTGTAATTAACCATAAAAAATGAAAGAAGGTAAGTCACGTCCCTCGGGGGACTCCGTTAACTTCAAGAAGTCCTCAGCCCATTCGAAGAATGTTGCGTTTTTTGTGAACTCGTGTTCACACTCGTGTATAGGACACTTCGCTGGCAGTCTTTTTCTCCTTTGGAGTGCTGTCACTGTTAGAGTCGTCCAGAGTTCCACCTCGCATCCGCAACACAAATTAACCTTCGTATCCAACGCTCCACCCATAATTACTTGGCTTTCATTGTGGTAACAGAACAGTTGTTTCTGGGTACTCATCATGAAATAGATTCGTAATAGATTCTTAATGTCTACTCAAGTCACAAGGATTAGAACTTGCTTAATTGGAACAATGTCATCCTTATATATCCCTTTAGGGAAAATCGGAACCTCTCTGATTGGCTGTTGGGAATTCCTTTGTTTAAAAATTATGTAAGTCCTAGCTGTGTACCAATTCTCATCAAAGGTTCTAATCCTCAAGTACCATATTATCAGCTATCTTATCTATATTATTCTAATCACATTGAAAATGGAACGTATCACAGCACCTCCCACTTCTCCTGTTGAAAGGACGGAATCGCCATGCGAACCCAAAGTGTTCGTAAGAAGACCTGTAACTCCTGATCCAATATCATCAGAAGATGAAATGTTGGTACTACAGAGGAGTGTCATCGAAACACCGGTGGAAGCTGTTATAACAGTCAAGACACGTAGTGGAAGTCAGGTTCAAAATGCTCCACGAAAAACAAACATGAAGCGGATATGTGTGCAATTAGAGCCTGAAGAAAAGAATTTAACAACTGCGCTGGAGTTCAGCATAATGGATCCAGCCACGCCTCGCCGCTGCCCTGGTGCCCCCAAAAAGACAAGAGTATGTGTTCGAGTTGACCTGAAGAGACTGATTCCTTTCCCCAATATTGACAATATGTAATTTTTTATCTTTAATAACACTTACATAAATGAACAATCTTGTTTTTATAACTTCACAAATCGAATTTCTGATAGGATTTGAATGGGAACTGGGGATAGATATATTCATCTCTGAAATAGCTACCTATAAGTATTTCTAAGTTTAATATTTCGAAGATATATATTTCAAATCACTTGTTTGAGACTTTGAAACAGCACCGAACATACTAGAACAAATTTGAAATGAATATTAATGTGTAATTCAAATGATAGTCAAATTGGATGAAAGTTTGAATAGATTTACAGTGTTTTTGAATGCACTTTTCACCTTAGGATGATATCATACATATTGCATACAATACATCATTAGCTAGAGAATGAAAGGACCTTTCTAATGATATAAGGTATGTACCCATTCGATGAAGAAATCCCTGTTGTATGCAAGTGTATGCAGGAAGAAAAATTTATGATTTCAAATTTCTAAGTTTCTCAACTAAATTCTACCTATCTTTCAAAGGGCTATAGCTGCTTCGGATGGTGTCATACATATTGCATACAATGCATCATTGGAATCAGAATGAAAAGAGATTTCGAATGATATAACATATGTACCTATTCAATGAAAAAATCCTTGTTGTATGCAGGTGTATGCAACTGGAAAAATTCTAAATTTTTTCTCAAAAATAACTAAGTTTTCAAGTTTTTTAAAATTTTCAAAGTTAAAGTCTGATCACTCGAAATGACCATAATGCATAAACCTCCACATGAACTTGACCTTGACCTTTGACTTGACCTTGACCTTTGACCTTCATACACTTCATACACTTTATACACTTCATACACGGCGGGGGGGCCTCAAAATTTCTCGGGCGCTTCGCGCACTCGAAAATTTATTTACCCATGGGCTCCGGGTGCCATAGCTATTCTTTTTTTGCATAACTAAAACCTAACCCTAACCCTAACCCTAACCCTAACCGTAACCCTAACCCTAACCCTAACCTTAACCCTAGCCCTAACCCTAACCCTAGATGCCTCTAAATTTAAATTTGGCGCGAAATTTGAATTTCGATTTTTGCGCGTTTTATGATGCAGTCTGGATTTAACTTCTTAAAACTTGATGACTTTTTCTTTGTTATTTGAATTTAGATGATAATTCAAATTATATGAAATCCTTAACTTAAGTAGAATTTTAAATGTTTAGAACTGCAGGGAATTCATCTTCATCACATGTTAATTGGTTTAACTTCGCGGTTACATGTACCACTCTAGCATCAAAGACTTTGATGGCACTTTTCTATTTCATCATTAAAATATATCAGCTGTTTAGTTTTGCTTGAATTCAACAGTTTGTTTTTCTATACCAATGTGATGTTATGATGACATCCGGTCTTTGTTCATGGTTCCTTTGTTAGAATCATATATAAAGAAGTTGTAGAGCTCCGTTCTTCACTCATTTTTGAAGTATTCTGTGTGCATAGCAGACCTCTTTCTCCGTCTCTCCGTTTTATCGATTTATAACTGCAATTCTGAAGTGAGTTCTACATTCTTCTATTCACTACTTTACATAGTTTGGGAGTAGGAACATTACTAAGTTCTTATAACCAGATAGTTTAAAACATGTGGCTGGATCTTAAGATAGGAACACTATATGTTATATTATTAAACAGAATTATTAATTTTCATAATTTATTATAGCATTTTCAAAACGTATAAAGCACACAAGCTTATATGATGAAGTGTTTAAATAAAGATAAACATTTCCAAAGTGTGCTTCAAATTTGTAAATAATTCAAATGCTAATTTTGTTTTCAAAGTGATAGTCTGTGGACCATTTACAAATTGAAAGTTGTTTAACCAAAGTCAGAAATGTTTATCTTTTTTAAAACATCAGTTTCGTTTCTATGATTTCATTTCGAAATAAATTAATAATTTATCAGCTGATTTCAAATTTCAAGTTGATATGTAAGCAAGCCTTTTCAAGGTAAATTTAACATTTCGACTATCGGTTTATATCTCGAAAATATTTTTCTAAGTTAAAAAATCAATTACTGTAGAATTACTTTCCAACATTTATGCAATAGTTACTTAAATGATATTCACATTTGCTAACAGATAAAATAATAACAAACGTTCTTCATGACTTACAGAAATGGTTCGTCATGCAAGCCTCGCACGCCAGCGCTTAATCTTTCACTTTTGTGAAACATGTAAGCAACTGGTGAGACATGCCAGCAAGAGTGGTCACAAGGAGTGTACTTTCAAGGAGGGCTGCACCTACGTGTATTGTCTCACATGTAGGTCCTACGTGCGAAGCACGGAAATGGCAAATGATGATAAGTCCAAGGCTTTCATCAGTAGACATGCATCCTGCGCGCAGGAAAACGGTAGGGGTGGACGTAATTTAACCTCGAAGGATGAAAAGAGTAAATTGGCGAGACTTTTCGCGAAGGAGGATAGGGCTGCAGAGGGAGTTCTCAGCCAATGTTCCGAACCCACAAAACCCCCCACAAAAAGAAAACCCAAGTTCAAGTCAAGAGCATTCATTGATAGTGACTCTTCATCAAGCGATCTAGAGGTGAGTGCCGATAACTGTACAAGTTAAATTTAAAATAAAAATGATTGATGTTAAGAACATTTGTTTCGTTATGTATAAAGTAAATTTAACTTTTCAAAAACATTTCAGTGTGAGAGGCCTCCAGCGAAGAAGAAGACAAAGGTTGTCAAACAGTTGCCTCAAATGAAAAATGTAAGACATGTTGATAAAAATTAATCACCCTCAATGTATAATAATGCGTTAATTCTCTTTGCAGCTGTTCAAAATTCTACCACCGGTTCGCAAGCTGAGTGCGGTAGAAGAGTCAAGTACCCCACGTCCCGTAAGTACAGTTGTTATAGTCGTTTTCATAAGTCCCTCTCGTCACTTGTTAATGTATCATACATCATCCATTTGCTCAGTTATCATTCTATCTTTTTCTACCGCTTCAGGTAATGCGATTCCTATCCCTGAAAAAATCCAGGGCTGCTAGCAATTACCTCAACTCCGGCTACTACCACATCAGTTGAGGACAATGAAGAGCGTCCGTACACGATACGGGAGTCCTTATCGGAGTCTTCATCGGATGAGATGTCTACTACGTCATCGGCGACGTTGTCACCCACATCATCTTCTGATGAGGATGACACAAGACGCTCTCTTGTAAGTATCGAACTTAACAATAACTACATAACATAATTATTAACTAAATCTCATGATTTCTCTTGTTAAATGTGGTTCAAAAATTATAGCAGTGATATCTGTTTTGAGAACAATTCGATTCGGGACAATCCATCAAGTGTCACTCCTGAGGTATGATTTTTATCAATTTTGTTAGATCTGTATTGCTCTATCCTCATTATAAGGACATATAGATAGTAGACAATTATTTCTTCTCATTTCAGCATGTGATTGATTTCGCATCTCAAGAGATATCCTTCTCGCGGATCCGGGCGTCGCCAAACTGTAGCGCTCGGCTTCCTTTTACGCCGATCCTCGAACATCGAGGAGTTCTCACACCACCACGAGCTCCTACTACGTCACCTGTTCCTGCTCCTGCTCCCGCTCCGATCCCTTCTTCTAATCCTGCTTCTGCTCCTGCTCCCGCTCCAGTCCCTTTTCCTGATCCTGCTCCTACTCCCGATCCGGTCCCTGTTCCTGCTCCCGCTCCATTACCTCTGCGAGAATATAATGTGGACCTTGATGAAACGCTAGAAGGTGATGAGCGACTGGAGGAGAAACTTAAGTTGTGTCAGCAACGACTTCGGATGGCTGAACAGCGGGAGAGCAAGCTCAGGGAGGAAAATAGGGGTTTGATTGTGTCTGTTCGCAATTTGGCACAGTCAAACTTGCTATTGTCCTCTTCTGTGGCCCGAGGCTATCGTCAATTCGTACGTGAGAGGCTCATGCACATAGTGTATCGTGAAGGTGTCATTTCACGGGTAAGACTGACTCGGATGGAGAATACGTCCGACTGTTGCGAGCAGTGCCATCATGTGAGACTCTAACACAGTGACATGATAAAGTGCCAAAAGTTGTAATTTCTTTACCTTTGACTTTTTAAGTTAATGGAAAAAGAAATTGTTACAAGTCCTGTCTTCTTATTTTATCGTAGATTGGAACAAATGTCATTGGCTAGTAATCGTTGTGACGTCATAGGATGATAAAATATATATATATAGTCTGCAAAATTATAATCCTCACCAGTTTAATAAACATGGTTGCCTGTTCTAAATGTGGAAAAACGTTTACTCTTAATGGTAATTTGCAACGCCATGAAAAGTTTTGTAAGTTAGGAAAAACTTATCAGTGTAGGAAGTGTCCACATGAAACGAAACAGCAGGATAATCTAAAGCGACACAATCTAGTCTGTGATAAGCAACCAAGTAATTGTAATTTAAATTCAAATCCTCGAAGTATCTCAGCTAATGATAGTCAAATACCCAAATCTAGTACTGCTGAATCAACGTCTAGACATATACCAATCAGCGCTTCAAATAATAGTTTGATCTTTATGCAATGCTGCTCCCGCTGTGGTAAAACGTATAATTCTATAAGCAAATTCCGTCAGCATATGAATATGCATAATACAAATAGTGAGATGAATATTCAAAATAATCATGGAACTGTAAGTCTCAGCGAAAGCGCGCTCAACGGTCATGCTCGTGTATACGACATCACACCATCAGCACACACAGTAGATATAACTTCCTTTTTATTAAGTATGCGATCTGTATTAGAGAACTTAGTGTCAAACCTTCTAGAAAATTTTCAACTACGTGGTCGTCTGGTAGCACAAATTCGTTATGTGCGATCAAATCCTCAGGAAGGTGAAACGTTTCTCGCACACTTTACTTCATCATCCACAAACTATATTTATGACTATGATACATGGTTCCAAGATAACTTAAATAGTCTCTCAAGTCATATTGAAGCTTTTGCAAATAAGGGTAGCAAATGGGTTATAGATGAAATACTAAATATAGAATTCAATGTTATTACTAGTCCATTACTTTCTGGTGGAGAAGTATTTAATCTACCAAAGAGTCTGAAAGATTCGAAGGCTGTAATTAATGTACATTCAAATGCAAATGACTGTTTCTTGTATTCAGTTCTATCAATGCTACATTACAATGATGTATCATATTCTAGGAATGAGATAAAATCATATAGTAAATGGACATCTGAACTGAATATGAATGACATCTCTACACCCGTATCAATTAAAGATATTCCTAAGTTTGAGAAAAATAATGACATTAAAATCAACATTCACCTTTACGAAAAAGGATTAAAAGGTGTTCGATATAGCAGCAACTTTATTGGTAAACGAACTGTGAATATACTACTAATTATAAACAATGAACGTGCACACTATTGTGGAATCAGAAAACTATCAAGATTATATAGAAAAATAAATAGAAGATACAAACATTTCTGCGATCGATGTACCCAATCGTTTACATATAAGACAACTCTGGAGCGACATTATCAATTTTGTGGTCGTGGAAAGGCACAAATAGAAAGAATGCCTAAACAATTAGAGAGTAGCACAAGTAGCAGCATGGAAAAATTATGTCCTCCTTTTTAGTTTTTGCAGAAAAGATATGAGTGTCTACATCGTTAATAAAGTACCCAACCGGCAGCATGTGGTTTTTGTGTTATGCATAAAGGCAATAAGTCCAAGAATTCCAAACAACTATTATGTTTTATTCAGATTCAAGTATTATAATTGTATTATGGTACCTAGAAAATATCACCTAAACTATATAGCTCAAACGTCATATTGATAATAAGCGTGCAAAATGTCTCTTTGAATGTATGAAATTCTTCAAAAATGAAAAAAAAATAAAAATAAAAAAAATAAAATTAAAATATTTAAATATGTAAGATAAGAACAAAGATGATTAAAAAGTAAGATAGAGACAAAAGATAATATTTAAAGGATGTATATATACAAACATTTTAAACTAAATAGTAAAAACCTTTGAAACAACATAATAAAAAGAATTTAATAGTCATAACGTTTTTATATCATGCAATTGGAAAGAAGAAGTTCATAGAAATTGGAAGTATAGCAATTAACAAATAAAGGAAGTATACTCTATCCGAACGCCACGTCCCTACAACACGAACAAAAAATAAAACAACTAAGTTAAAATTCTTAGATTCTTATCAATTTTTAAGTGCATCATTGAGTGAGTTAGCAAGAGGATTGCAAGTTTATGAACATGTAGAAAAACTAAGAAATGAATTTCCCCTGCTAACAGATGATATTCTTTATCAAAAGGGAGTGTTTCCATACTGTTATTTCAAAAGTCTAAATACATTGTCAGAAAAATGTCTGCCACCACAATGTGAATTTTATAATGATCTCACTCGTGAACATTGTTCAGATAAAGAATATAAGCACGCTAGTAATGCGTGGTTTGCTTTCAATTGTAACAATTTTGGTGATTACATGCTTGCATATTTGAAACTGGATGTATTATTACTGGCAGATATTTTTGAAGTTTTTAGGTCACTAAGTCAAAGTGAAGATGAAGTAGATCCTGTCCATTTCGTTAGCCTTCCACATCTTAGCTTCACTTCAGCTTTAAATTTGACATCTAATGATCCTCCACACTACATACAAGATGAAAGTATGTATAATCTCTTCGAAAGGGGAATAAGGGGTGGAATGACTTTTACGAACATTCACAGAGCACGTGCACGCATTTCGGAATTACAAAATAATACAAATGAAAGTCGTCACTTATCTTACATTGATGTCAATGACCTCTACGGTTCTTCGCTCAGTAAGAGTCTACCACATTCAAATTTTAAATGGTTGAATGATAGTGAAGTAAGCTATTTTCTAAACGAAGAAAATATACAAGCTATCGATGATGATGGTGAAATTGGCTATATTTTTGATTTGAACTTGGAATATCCTGCAAACATACATGATGACACTGCCGATTTCCCATTAGCGCCAGAGATGCAGACCGTAGAGCAAAATATATTCTCAACTTATATGAAGGATTTACATAGGAAAATAAGACCAGGCACTAAATTCAGCTCAACTAAAAACTCTTGCTTCATCAATTCAATAGGGAAAATTATGTTGTACACTATTCAATATTAAAATTCTATTTATCCATGGGTATGAAAATCATAGAAATTCACAACGGTATAAAGTTCACACAAAAGCCATGGTTGAGAACGTACATTGATATGAATTCATAAAAGAGAGCTCAATCAAGTACCAACTTTGAAAAGTCATTTTATAAGTTGAAAAATAATTCTTTATATGGTAAAACAATGGAAAATGTAAGACGAAGGAGAAAATTCAAATTAGTAAACAGCGTGGAACAATGTCGAAAATTATCAAATCATCCTCTCTATGTACAGCATAAGATATTTGATGAAGATCTAGTTGGTATGGAAATGTATAAACCTTCAATAATGTTGAATAAATTGATTTATGTTGGTCAGGCGGTACTCGACTATAGCAAATTGGAAATGTGCTATATACTACAATGGAACAATATGGAAGTTATACTACAATGATTTGAAAAGATGTCCACTGAGAAATAGAACGCGGCTTTGTGGAGGTGATACCGATAGTTTTTTCATATGTTTGTACACCTCACCATCTGTCAGCTTGGAGGATGTACTGCTATATTTTGGTGAAAAATTTGACTCTTCAAACTATGACAGTCATCACCGACTATACTCAGTAACAAACAGAGCCAGATTAGGTTGTTTTAAGGATGAGTGTGCGGGAAAGTTGCTTGAGGAAATCATCTTGTTAAAACCAAAAATGTATTCAATGAAATATCTAGATTCAACTTGTGATAGCATCAAGCGGGCAAAAGGAGTGCAGAGAGCTGCAGTTAAAAAATTACATCATAATGATTATAGGACTGTGTACTACAGTGAGAAAGATACAAATGAGGAAATGACAATCATAAATTCAAAAAATCGCGTAGTCACTACAAAATCATTTAGAAAGCGAGGACTTTCACTTTGGGAGGATAAGCGCTGTTGGTTAAATAAAAATCTATCTCTACCATATGGACACTATAGTTTAGGTCTTCCTCCACCTTCAAAGAGAAGGAGATGCTTTCCTGCTACAGGTGACGAAGAAGTTTAAGAATTTTAACAAAGTGAACTAACCTATCACTACATTTCTGCGTAGTTATGCTTAATAATATATAGGTAGATTAAATATAAAATGAAATTTCTACATTTTCCGATGTGTAGAAATAATTACTAAAACATAGGTAGTCCTACTATGAATTGAAGACGTAGCACTCAACATCATTCCGATATGTTGAGATGTAAAATAGCAAGCTTTATGCAAACAACTAAATTTAGGTTTATATTTGAAAACATGCCTCAATACAATAGAACATGGAAATTAAATGACTCACAAAGCATTCACATAACAAATTCTAAGAAAGTAGTCTTTCGTTACTTAATAACAAATAGTGGTGGAAAACATCGTGGCGTTTGCATTAGCCTTGACGCATTATCTTCACTGAAAGACTTCGCTGATCTGATTGACAACCATAAGACACGGATGCAGATTCCCCTCGATCAAAAGGTATGGATAAAGTGTGACTCTACCGTCAAGCTATACGTCTGTTCACCAAAGAGAGAAGATATTGACTATCGATTTTTCCGTTTCAGTGACGTCACATGGAGAAACTTTACAAAAGAGATACTACCACATATGATTTCATTTATTAAGGATGGAGGACATCAAGCGGATGGAAGTCGTGAATCGCATGTTAACTACAAAAGTAAACTCAAAACTTAATCTTCAAGAAATCGAGCGGAACATTCCCAATCGAAAGCAATGGTTATTAATAAAACACAAGATGAAGCCGACAACGAATCTACATCTGGGAAGACCCTCAATGTTAACATGGAGGATACAGAGGAAGGATAAATATGTGACTATCCTATTCTTTCCAAATGTAACAATCCAGTGTGTTGGTGGCTTTACTGATGGTGATCTACCATATCTACATTCTACGTTGGAAAATTTACTTAGTGACTCATTATCTGAATGGGAAGTGAAGACAATGACTGTGCTATGTGAATTGAACTATCATTATGACTTTCGTTAAGTCACATCATCAAATAATCTCACTTATGAAGTGGAACTATTTCCAGCAGCACAGATGACTAACTGGCACCCATATCATGTTCATGTATTCCATAATGGAAAGATCGTGATAACCGGCATTAAAGACATAAATGATGTTCCTCCCATCCTATGTGATTTGAGAAAGATATTTGTGAAATCTACATTGTAGCTATGTAAATATTTAGAAAAGAACTACATTTGTAAATACATATTGAAATGTAAACATGTTTTGCTTTCCCTCTAAACCCAACGATTTGGAACATAAAACAAGGATATTTACATATAAAATAAAACTTTATTACAAAACAGTTTCAATATACTTTGTAAGAATTACATCATTTTTATAGCAGTCTTTCGAAAAAAGTTGTAAAACACTTTTACAGTTATTTTTCAATGGTCTCTCGTTGACGAAATATAGCACATAACCGCCGCACATGAGAGATACATTGCTTTGGAGTGGAAACGATGTGACTTTCTTAATCGTCCAGGAGAACCTATTCATCCATAGTGCAATGTCATGTAAGCGAGGTAGATTAAGAGAGTCAAAATATTCAGCCACTTTATAGCGATTGATGTACACTGCAATCCAATGTTTACCAGGAAGATTGTTGCTGTCCGTATTAATGATAAGCGAACAAGGATAGAAAGGAATTGAATTAGGTAAATTATCTCTAGAAAATACATCAAGAAATATTGACTTGGAGTAGGGATGAGCATTTCCCATTTTCCTCAAGATTTCGGTGTTGCTTAGGTTACTCATCTCTGATAGCTGACAGTTACGTCTCGCATTCTCGTTATTTCAACTTTGCTATCATAGATAGCATAAATGAGGCAAGTAATTGTTTTCTTCAAAGGTGACTCAAATGACACCTCTAGTCGTAGATTACCAGGCTTTGTAACTCCTACGCTTTCACCGCCTAGATCTGCATCTGCTGTGAGATTGTATATAATGAAGAAGTAGCCATTCTTGTACATATCCATTGTAATTCCATTTGAATCATCTGTATTAAACATGTTGAGGGCGGTGAAAGTAGAACCATATTCACGTGCAAATTTGCCCTCTTTAAAATTAGGCTCATAAGCTTTGCAAGCAACAAATTTTCCATCCTGATAGAGTGCTAGTTTACTAACGTTAAAGTGTTGGAAATTAAATGGGTTCTTTTCAAAAGCACCAATAAATGACTCATTTTCCACAAATGTGATATACACCACCTTCGGCATCGCAGTGGGAAAAAGATTTGGGTAGGCATGAGAGGATGATCCAGCACCAATTGTGAAGTTTGTTAACACACTGTGATTATCTGGAAATATTGCATTGCTTTTCCTCAATCCTGTCGCATGCTCGTTGATGACTGACGGGTTCATTGTTGCTCTCCTTACATTGAGCACGGCACTACCTATGTTGATTTGATAGTTTGTAACTCCAAAAGCCATTAACGCGAACTCAGGATTTGCACGAATAAATTTTATTTGCATTTTAACCTGTGATAGTAGATATCTAGATTGACGAAGGAAATCAAGATAGACAGGTCCTTTCAAGTATAATTCCTTTGAATCTGCTGTCAATTCCATTCGTTTTTTTAAACCTCCATTTGAAACTTCATCAAATTTCCCTTGCTGATCATCATACCAGCCTGCAACTTGCAAGTGTGACTGTTTAGCTTGCTTCTGAAATTGCGTCATTGTATTGCGTCATGTATGCTCCATAGGGATATGCTCGATCCCCTCCTTCAATCTGTTTGTCATTCAATATTAAATACACATCTGAGAATAGACTGGCAATAGGAAGATTTGTCAATCCCACTTTATCCTTAGTTGAATCAATATTGGTACCATCAGTCTTCTTAATTTGTATACACAATTCTAAATCAATGGATTGACAGTCAATATAATCTTGAGGATTAGCAGGTATATCAAACTGAATAGGCTGTTGGTTACCATCGATATTTGTTGTGGGGACTATATCAACAATAGTTGAGGAAATAATGTCAGTTTGATGAGGCGGTGAATCAAAGAAACACAAAGCCGAATTGATACTCTGCATCGTATTAGCTTTACAAATATGTTGTCTTCCTTCGTTTTGACTTGTTTCCAGTCGCTGTGGAATTTCGTTTGCGCTTTCTTGCTTTCACACGACGTCTTGATTTAGAACGTGCTGCTCTGGTGGGCTTTTTACTTCTCCTACGCCTTTGCTTAGTAACTCGGCCTGATCCAACTTGTCTTGACTTCCTACGTTTCTTCCGAACTATACGCCTCGTCTTTGTTAAATCATCTAATGCGTCTATGGCAGATTGCTGTGCACGCAATTTCATGGATTCACCGATATTCTCCCCTTGAAGTGCATCAGCTGCAACATTTGCACCAAAGTCTAAAGCTCTGTTTCCAACCCGCTTCATGAATGGTACGCCATACTTTTTGAGTGTTGAGAGAACCATACGTCTTAGTGCACCGAATATGCCTCCTCCAACTTGTCGTCTACCTCCAGCAAACACGGGATGGCCGCTCTGATAGGATGGACCACTGTAAATGCCTGACATTATGTCCTGTAGATAATTATAGATCCCACAATAGCGTAAAGCCTTAATCTCGTGTCTTGATGTGTAGTGTTAAAACAGCAACACCACCACAGAATGGTACTACTTCACCTGTGTCATCATGAATTGAGATGTCAATTCTATTGATGACATTTCTGCTCATTGGTACATACATCGTGTTAATAAATTCTCGATTGATTAGTTGCTTCCTTACGGATGAGAATGGAAATGTGCGCAGAAGTGGGACCTCAATGTCGCCAACCCTTGTATATTCAATAATGTTACAATAGACGTATAAGTTACTTATATCACGCTCTAGTGATGGGGCTGTATCGCCTATTGATGTGCCTTCATAAATAGTTGATTTTGAGAATCCCAATGTGGACGTTAACACGCTATCCAGCTTGATAAGAGAGTTCTTTCCTACCTTTAGAATCATGCGTTTCTTATGTGGATCATAAGAAAAGTGATATTCATCTGCATCAAGGTAATCTACATCAAACTCATTTAACTTTGTACACAATTCAGATGGCGTTTTCAAGCTTTCAATGTTCAAATTAACTCTTTTTAAAAGTTCACTGGAAGTAGACAAATCATCACCAAATATGTCTTCGCTGTATACGTGGATATCCCATGAAGCATTTGTTGATGCTTTGAGTTTAGAAGAGGACAATTGAACCTTGAATGTATCATTTAACTCTGTCAACCAAGGTGCGCTTTCAAGGCCCTTAAACATCCCAATCATTTCGGATCCGAATTCAATACCAGCGGAATCAGACTTTTCCAATGGTGTCTTTTTAGTAAAAACAAGAAATTCTGCCTCCGTTTCAACAGTAAATAAAGTTACTTTCTCTTTCTTATATTCACAAGTCATTAACGTTTCTGGCACTGATCCTTGAAACTTTCTTGCAAAGTCTTCAACACTTCTAATGACCTCAAATTTATTTTTTACTCGGATGCTCCTTTTTTGTAATGCATACAATGGCACAATTCTACATTGAAAATCAGTGACTTTCCTGTCCGAATTCCACCCACGTCCATTGTACCAATACCTTGATGAGAAAGTTGTTCTGGAATACCCAAAAGTATGACTCAAATCCTTACCTAATACAAGAAGAACATGCTTCCCTTCCTTCATCAATTTTGTTGACCCCTTTATGACTGGTTTGTAGAATTTATTCAAAGTCAGCTTGAAGGGATCATTCATTCGTTCAAACATTCAACTGATTTCCTCTTCTGTATCTTGCAAGCTCATTGTGGGAACCTTAGAATCAAAAGTTGACGTTGCAAATGCCTTTTGAATTTTAATCATGTTTTGGACAGATAGTAAAGATGTTGAAAAAGGATGTAAAGTTAGATGATGAAAAGCCCATGTACCATGTAGACTATTTTGAAATATGCGAAAGCAATCATCCTTCTATCGTACTTCTTTATGTAATTCAAAATAATTGTTTTTTAGCAAACTGATATCGTTGTAATAAGTAATTTCAGTTAGAGCAACTTCATGGGGTCCATGCAGATTAATTGGATTAGCGAATTCAACAGAGTATAGAGATGGTTTGTTACTTGGGAATATCTTGGGGTTGCTATTGCTTGGAAGAATGATGTTGAGGTTAGTAGACATGTTGACCTCATATATGTAAGAAGTCACATGCTATATTAGCTTAAAAGTTACGAGTGTCTCCCACCTCCACATTTTGTAGATCCTGGTGCGTTATCCAGCTATTGAATGAATCAGGATATCCTTTCCATTTAACTAGATATTTCCTTTGATTGCCATGACCTTTCCTCCTAATTATTTTGTCAATCATATACACCTCTTCACTTCTGTCTACTACTTGCAATTCATAAGAGTATGATTTTCCTTCAATTGGATTGCCATGGTAATCTATTAATTTATACATGGTGGGTCTAAATTTTGTATTTACTTCATCTACAAAAAACTCTTCTTCAGTCCAATTAGGTAGATGCCCCTTCTCAAATGTAGACTTAACCTTTGAAATCCGAACTCTATCACCAACATTAATTTTCTTTTCATTGGAAATGTTTTTCGCTTTCTTATCATACAATCGAAGCCATACATCCATCGCATTATCTGGGCTAACATCAACAGGTTTCATCTTAATGATTCGATGGTAGCTTTCATTGTAATTCTTAACAAATTTCTGCAGCTCACCTATCCAAACATGTGTACTTTTTGCAGTGAAATAGCGCCATATTTTTGTCTTCAGTGTGCGATTGAACCTCTCAACCATGGCAGCTTTATAAGCACTTTTGACACTAAACAATTCCACATTATGACTTTTAAGGAGACTTCGAACATGAGAGTTTTCGAATTCCTTCCCTTTATCGGTCTGTATTCTTTGCAGAACACGCCCCTCATCGAAAATGCTCTGAAAAGCCGCTTCAACTTCTGGTCCTCGTTTAGATTTCAGCGCACGTGCCCAAGCATAGCGAGATAAAATATCTATTACGGTTAAGATGCATTTATAGCCATCATTGTACTGTGATATCTGTTGCATGTCAGCCAAGTCCGCTTGCCATTGACTATCTATATTGTTAACAACATATTTTCTCGTTGGAAACCGCTTTCTCGCATTTTTGTGAAGAGTGTAAGTCGGTTGACTCCTTAACCACTTCTTGACTTTCTCTATTCCCACACCTGCTGCACGAGCTAGAACCTCCGGACGACTGAAACTTGCGGGGTGATTTAAGTCGTAATAAATCTTTCTGAGTTTCACTGCTGTACTCATCGTCTTTGTTCTGATTTGCACGCGTATTACTCCCACAGCAACTGCTAACACAATTGATATCAACCTCTATGCCCTCTTCTCCTTTACCTTCGAGCGCAGATTTCAAACAGCAGCAAAACTTTTGTAGCGACATGATATGAGAGAAGCAAAGCTTAATTTATATTTGCTTAATATTTACTATAATCCTTTCCAACACGCATTGAGCGCCTATTAGCTCTTTTTGGTTGAAGATCATCGGGATCATGAAGCTCTCGCTTGACCGCCATCGTGGGTGTTTTACTTTTTGATCCATCTTGTAAGTGACCCTTGTCCAACTCATTCACAGTCGTTCCTCCAATAATATTGTGTGGCACATTTTGATCAGATAAAATTTTCTGAAAATATGACCACCCTTGTGGTGCACCTAGTTTTCGCCTTACATCTCTGACAACATTTTGCAGAAGGTCATCTATGTGACTATTTCTAATAACATCACCAGTTGTTTCATCTATTATCTCCCCTCTCTCATTGAACTTCACATGTGGATCAATGAAGTCAAATAATCGCTCAGCGCGCACACGATATGGTCGAGGTGTTGACAAGGTTATAAATCGTCGCAACTTATCACGAATCTGTCGCCTCTCATCAATGTTTTCAGCTGCTAACTGCATTCGTCGATAGGGATCCTTAATCTTCTGATTTTCCATATCCTTTTGTGTTAGTTCCTTAAGTTGATTCGTAATAGGCTGATCTATATTTTTGACTTCTTGCGCACTTTGTAATGTAGTCAATTGTATATACTCCTCTTGAGGAATGACTACCATCTTTGAATACGACATGTTTGTAATAATAATGAGGCAACAAAGTACATTGCTTAAAACTAGCTGTGAACTGAGGAAACTGTCATTGGTTCAACGGAATTAGGTATGATATTAGTTCGAAATCGAAGTCGTTCCGGAATTCCTGGGTTAGATCAATAAATAGATAGCCATGTGGTTTCTTAGTTACATCTTCATATATTTTTGAAAGAACTTTAGGTTGTTGAGGTAATATCTGTCTACTGAGATGATGTATCTGACTGCTGTCTCTTGGATTTTTAAATATTGCCAAATAATGTGTATTCAAAATCCTAGTTCTTTGCTCTTTCCCTCCATCAAAAATGTTTTGGGTGATATAGATTATGAAGGCTTCCCTATGATGTGCTGTCTGAATAAACTTTTCAGTTATATCTTTCGATGATTTGCTTTCACGCAATAGATCATCTAGCACAATGAAGTCACCTGCTTTGATGTCTTCAGTTGTCGGTAACCCTTGCTTCACATCATAACCTTTCTGGCGAAGTGCAGAATGTAGTTGTGGTTGAAATATGCCATAACACCATTTAACTCTTTTAATTTCTTTATTAAACATCTCATTTCTAAATTGTAGTAATTGAGTTACAAAAGTAGTTTTACCGGACTGACTTGGTCCGGCCACACACATTGTGCGATCAGTGAATAGGCGAAAATCTGTCATCCTGAAATTTCAAAAGCTTTAAAGACCAACACCCACCAGTTTGCTTAGAATAAAACAAGTCATGTTCCATAACAACTTTGTTTACATTTGGAAACTTTCATTTCACATTCACAGCATTTGTGTTTCCTCATCAATGTCAGCATTAAAATAACTTCTCGCGTCAATTTGAGCATCTTGGCGTTTCAATTTCAACTTAACACTCCCTTCCTTGGATTTCCGTCCCCGCTTTTTGCATTCTTCAACATCCTTCCCATCTTTTGAAGTAGGTTTATCGATGGTGATTAGACACTTATCAATCGGCATTAGTTCATAAACCAACTGTAGAACTTTCATTTGTAACGATGCCACTTTTCCGGTTGAGCCGTGAGCACCAATGTATAGTCCGTTGACGTGTATTAAACCCATGTATCGTCCGCGCTTCAGATCATCATACTCCATTGTATTTCCAAGTAGATCGAATGCTTGAAAGTGATCGGACAATTTCAAGAATAGCGTATCGAACTCGGGTAATTCCTTATAGCCACTTCCTTCCTCTAACGCCTTCCTCCAATGTGTAGGAGCACTTTTGGGCAACACAACGCATTCCTTCGCCAAAGAGTCGATGGTTTTGAGTATTATCTGCTTCCATTTCGGAAAGGTCACTCGCATTTGTCTGATGTTGCTATATGCAGATGAAGACATACCATTACTGTGGAAAAATGGAACTTGAAGGTAGAAACCATCGTCACCATAGCTCAACATTTGGAAGTAACAGGTATTTCCAATCCCTTGAACCTTCCTTGTCGGTCGGAATTTAAAGAGATCACGTTCAAATGAGTCGCTCTCCTCTCTAACTATAAACATTTTTTGAGACATAATTCAATGTTGTACTTATTCGGAGCTTTTCAACCGTCAGCGATAAATGATAGCTTGAAAGTGATTAAAGAGTACAAGCGCGTCTCTCTTATATACATATTCACATGAGTCATCAATCAATGATGACGTGTCAATCCATGATTCGTCGTCTATAGCAACACTGCGGCACCTGCTACAACTTTCCCTAGTGGACTGTTGAGTATATTGTAAATGCTGTTTCCAATATCATTCAACATATTTAAAAACCCACCAACTCCACGCTGAACTAAGTTCCGCCTTTTCATATCACTGCTTCTTGGATTTGAAAATTTTCTAATGCTGTTTAGAGAATCAGTACTCAATAAAGGTTTGTATATTGGGAGGCATTTGTGTATTGCAAAAGCCAAATCACGGATGAAATCATCACTTGAGTTTTGAATTAATTTGCACTTAACTTTATTGTTTCGCATGCTGTTTAACTTTCGCAACGCCTTCTTAAACTGACTTGAAGGTCTAAAAGAACCATTCTTCCGAGAAAAAGATGCCTTTCGTTTTGCAGTCATTTTTATTGTGTTAAAAGCAAAGCATTTATGAAAATATACACTTTTGCTTAGTTCCATGCAACAAAGTCAAACGGTAACAGATGGTAGGTCATTCAAGGGAAAATATATTTCTGCGGATACTATAATGTATTAAAATACAAATAACGCCCGACGTTTCGCTGTCAACCAGCTTGATCACGAGCAAAATTTATAATGGCACAAAGGTGATAAAAACTGGAAACGTGCGCAGAATGGAGTTACACGTCAGTGCGGGATAGTCACGTGATTAATCAAGGTCCCCTAAACATGTTAAGGGGTCTTGAGGTGCTACTATATTTACGATACAAGTAGTAATGCTAAAAGTTCAAAAGCTAAACGAGAAGTGAAGCAAAGTAGTAGCGCACACACATCAGCAGACAGATAATTTCCTACCGATGCAGCCATTCATGAGGGCCGTTGAGTTCACCTCGCTTATACAAATGGCTTCAAGATAGGTCCGTTTATGCCAACTTCTCACATTATGATGCAATACTTCCCATTTGAAATTGTGCTGGACGATATGCTGCGGATGAGATTCTTTGAAATGGTTAAACACTGTAGATGATTCTCTCTTGAAGTGCTCGTGAAGTCGAGATTGTACAGTGCGTGTTGTCTCCCCAATGTAAATTTTGTCACAAATAGAACATGAAATTCTGTATATGGCCCATTTACTAAAACATCTACATTTCTGTTTTGCAGAGAAGCACGTTTCATAGGCTGTCGAGCATTCCTTTCGTTCTTTAGGAGGATGTAGGATTCTTTTGAGAGATCTTCCAGAGGTGAAACAAATACGAATTTTCTCAGTGAGACCAGTCCTTCGTAATGCTCCTAGGACTTTTCTTTTGTGATCCTCACCAAGGAAAGGAACTTTAAGGACACTTTTGTTTGAGGAAACTTCATTTTCTCTCGATTTGGGATTATGAAAAATTTGCAAAGTTTTGTGCAAAAAATGATTGGGATACCATTCCGTCGGAAACGATTGAGCACTCTATCAATAGATATTTCCATGTTTTGGTTATTTGTGGAGCGAGTTTTGGCTCGGTGTAGTTCTCCCAAAACAACAGAACGCTTGCGTGATACAGGTCCACTAGATTGCCATGGATAGATGGAACCGCTATGAATCTCTTTGAAATATAAGCGAGATTCGAAACATCCATTTTCAATATATGTTTCACAATCAAGAAATGCCAATATTCCATCGGTAGGTAGTTCCATAGTAAACCTTATAGATTGTGAGGCTGAGTTGCTTATATACAAAATCTCTTCATGGGAAATATTCCGAGGCCATATAAGGAAAATATCATCTATGTATCTTTTCCAATTGGTCCCAACAGGCAATTTGCTCAAAATCAAATGTTCAATATAGTCCATGTAGATAATTGCCATGGATGGCGCGAGAGAATTTCCCATGGAAAGACCATCATTCTGTCTATAAGTAGCACCATCTTGTAAAATGAAGTCATTTTCCAGTGCCAATTTAACGAGAGAGATTATATCCCTATTGTCCAATTGAATAAACGCATCATCACATTCCGAGTTTATGAAAAGAAAATTCTCCAGAACGGTAAACATACCAACATCTCCATCTCCATCTCGACGTGGAATAATGTTCTAAACGTAGTCATCAACATCACTCAAGGTCTGAGTCGTTGCAGTTATAAGCTGTTCTATATTACACATTAAATCCCTTGATAGAGGACAGCATGAACAGCATGGTTTTGAAGCGAAGACTTTTAAAAGATAAGCATAGTATGCTCTAAACTTGATTATGTCCCGGTCATCTTGCACTGCCACATTGACGCTCATCGACGGGGGTCCGGTAAACATGTCCACCTTGAATTTACCACCATTTTCCTCATAGTGGCTAAATACGATTATATCATGCAAACAAGTCTTCAATTTCCGTGTTCTCATTTCACATTAGCAACGAGAACTCTGTAGAATAGCTTCCGTCAAACTCAGAGGCTTGAACACTTCATCGAGCCAAAATCGTAGTACTCGCGTAAGGGCATTGGTCAATGTCCTCATTAAGAGTTTCTGAAGTTCAATATCATCTTCACAATGATAGAATGTGACAATATCCTCCATCAGATCTATGAGATCAGCTTTGTAACCAATAACATCATTTGCAGAGTAGAAAATCTTGCTAGTAAACAGATTGTCTTTGTGAATAATTGAAACAGGAATGATCGTGGTAAATGGCATGTTTATTAATGTCTACAATCCTCAACAAGTATGGTTGTAATAGAAGTGTGATAACCTTCTATACAAAAGCTGTAGCAACCAATCACAGACACGCATGATGACTCATCATGAACGATATACAGTGACTGTTTATTTATTTAATTTATTTATTTAATTATTTCTTCATCACAAAGGGGACAAAATGTAGTTTCCAAGGGTATATAGCATGAAGAACACATGACAAAATGAGAAAATGGTAACAAGAGAAGGGATTTTTCCCGTTCAAAACACCTAATGCAGTTCCGTTTACATAATAGTTGAAACGTCTCTGTTTCTAATTACTTTCTGAAGTCACTTTCATTGATAGAACATTTCGATAAATCAATTGAAGGTTTCACTTTTTTATCTCCGTTTCAGAAAGTTCCAATTTCATCCTCCTAATTTCACTGTCTTTATAATGTAGCATTGAGAAATCTTCTATCCAACTACGATCCAAATTAGCATTCATGGTATGCTCATCCAGATCCATTAGTCGTTCAACTAAATCACCAGCTTTGATATTTTCATTTAGATTTGTAACAGTTTCTATAGCCTTTAGCGAATAACCAAGGTCTCTTGCAACAATCCATGAAATTGGGAAACTAACCATCAAGCAACTTCCACACATTTATAACTTAACCTAGTTATGAAAATAAATAAAATTGTCATCATAGTCACAATGGTCACAATTGTCGCATTTGAGCAAGCAGTCTCAAAACAAACATCTGTTTAAGTACCGAAATAGATGTTCGCATCCCTATTCTAATTCACATACTCTAATTCAATTTCGGAACAAGCCGTTCCGATCCCAACATACAAATAAGTGTACCGAATCATTAAGTATGATCTCAATTCGCCTATCAATCGGAACGCGGTTCCTATTTACATGTTCCTATCCATGTTCGCATCCATTGGCAATTCGGAACATGTTCCTATCCATGTTCGCATTCGCAATGCGGAACATGTTCCTATCCATGTTCGTATGCACTAACAGTGCGTCCGCAAATCTAACTACTCAAGTTAGTATAGTCGGGAGTCCTCCTATATAGACTTTGCGTCTCATGTGTCTGCATGTATCAGAGGCTAAACAATGTGATAGGACCTCAATTTCATGCTCAGGGAAGACAGAACATGCTTAGCGGTTCATCCGTGGTTCAAGCGGCAACGCAGACAACCGTGGACGACGCGCCAACTATAAACGCTCGCCCGCGCGTATTCATAAACATTTCCCATGTTTTAACAGCATCAGATCAAGTGATTTCTGACTCTTAGTGCAGCGCGTATGTACCCGCGTAGAAGAATAGAATATCCTTAACCACGGATGTTTGGGGTGTTCCGTAATTACGCGTGGCATGTCACCTAGTGATGCCACGACCTAAAACTGCTTCACCTGCCAGCATGGTCTCCTGGACCCTATCACGGAATCTGTCAAGTTCTCTTTAAAATCCGCGCTCCCTTGGAATATTCATTGATGTGTGTGTTGCTAGCAATTAGGCATTGGTCTGATAAATGAGACTGCGTTGTATAGACACTTCTTCTAACGATCGAGCCTATGTTCTTATAGTTGAACGTCAATTAGGAGTAGGCCGAAATAAGACAATACCCTACCTGGTGACGAAGTTCCGCGACTGAAACGGTTGATTTCGAAGATGACATGACCAATATATGACAAAACCAGTAATGCTTTATAAATTCTGTATAAATTTCACATTTCGATACATTTTTCCATGTACCGATATCAGATGTTTCATATGTTCTCAGTTCAAACAACTCCTTATATGTCACACTCTCCCCAGGTGAATGAAGATCTTGTCGATGTCATCATATCATAATTGGAGATGCTAAATTTTATTTTTATATTGGCGTGGATGTCATGTGATAACCTGATAACTTTACCGTCATTGCTTTGACTCACCTTGATTGAGCTAATGTCAAACGAAAATTAAAGAAGAGATAAGAGAGTGAAAATGAGAAAGAATGAATTTAGCCGCATTTTTAGGCTCAAAAATCTAATACCGAACAATTAGGCTTTGCAGATTATTTTTTCAGGACACATATAGCTGTATAATTTTGCATTACTGCACTGGTTGACAAAATTGCGGAAAAATTGCAATATATATGTGATAATACAGAAATAGTGCAATTTATAATTTGATGATATAAAACTATTACAATTTATATATAAACTGAAAAATTGCAGTTTCTGAAAGTTATATCTATTGCAATAAAATCATATGAAATGCAATTTTACTTAAGTATTGTAGATGGCGCTCAAAGACTTAGAATATGGTTAGAATGTATGAATCAGATTGTCTGTAGGTGCGGTGACTTATTATTTTACGCCCGTATTATAAGACGCATAACATTTCGATAGGCTCTTACTGACTTAAAATGACCGTATCACTCAACGCCTTTTGGAATTCATTGCAATGCAGTTGTAACATCTCAATGTCAGCTTAATGACGTAAGCAAGTTAACAATGAGTGACATTCAGCGGGTGCTCCATCCATCCACTTCTTCAGCAATTAAGATTCATCAATTATTCTCCTATCACCCACCCCATCAAAGTCTTCATTTCTCATTCACATTCATTAACATTAGCATATGGGAAACTAGCAGAGCGTTGATTTGAGAATCACGTGCTCCATCTCAATCATCATTCGTTGATTTTAACTTGTGAAACTTTAACATTTCTGTACATGTGATAGATTTCACTGAGCAGAAAATTAATATATATATATATATATATAATTGGTTTTGAGTTCTAGAGCAATGAAAAGTTATGCTTGAAGCGTAAATCAAGGATCTAGATATCATTTGTGAATTAAGGGACATTTGAAATGATCTTCAGATCAGAAATGGAATGAAACATTCAACACAAGTGACAAACTTAATCATACGAAAGAGTCAGCGCTCCTTTTTAATTGGCTTAAATTTGATGATAGACCAATGAGAATACGCCGACTGCTTTCAATGGATAATGAAATTAGAATTTGCTGTCTTCGACGAGTGAGAACTGCAAAACTTACGCTCCTGTTCTTTCAAGTTAACTACACGTCTGTCGCATCGTTTTTTATGTGATTAGCCATTGAGCGAAATAGTCTGTGAATAAGACATAAATAATATTCAACGTTCGCATAAATTTCAACCATTGATAATTATTTATGTAACATATTTCTTTGAACACCCCAGAATACCCTTGAATTATGTATTAGAATGTTATGTTGTACCTATAGAATGTAGAATTATGGTTAATAATTATTTGAATTGAGACTCGAAACAGTGAGAGTCGCATTTTAATAACCTGTATTATTCATATTATAAATTGCATTGAATTGGTAAGAATATGTTTAGGGAGGAGAAAAGTGAAGACCTGGTGGCCTCATTTCCTTATTCATTTCCTATACCTGGTGGCTCATGATGTAGCTTTATTTCCTACTCTTGTATGCTTTTCAGGTTATGGACATGGTTCATGAACGGCTCACGTGGAGATCTATGAAACGGGTGGTACAGCGTGCACTTCATGAAGATGGACCCGGCTTTGAGTTGCTGGTTGAACCTGATTGGGAAATGGCTGTATTCGATCTGCACTCCCAATTAAAGTGTGTGCTGGATGTTCATTTCGACAGCCTTCTGACCTACCGCGAAATACTGAAATTGGAAAATGGTGACGTGTTGTGCTCATCCGATGACTTAGATCTACGAGATCCGATTGTTTTGCATTTGCACTTATCGACCGACGGAGGGCAACCTTTCCGGTTCAAAAAGATGTCCTTGTGGCCTCTCCATGCTACCATTCTAGATCTTCCTCTGTACATCAGATCGAAAAAAGAAAATATCTTACTGTTTGGATTGTGGTTGAGTAGCACTAAACCTGATTGGAATCGTTTCGTGACTGAAAATTTGAAACATTCATTACTTTCACAAGTAACAACTTTTAATGTGCAAAATTCAATGGAGGATTTTAAGGTCATCATTCACACGGCAGTTTTCGATCTGCCAGCCCTCGCAAGTGTATTAAGTCATCATCAGTACAACGGACGTTTCGGATGCATATTTCGTTGTGCACCAGGTACGGTTACCAAGATAGGAAGTGGTTATAGCAGGAAGTATGGTGGAGTTATTGATTTAAGATCAGATTCATCATATTCTGAATGCAGTCAAATTGCTCAACTAACGGGAGAGCCAGTGTTTGGTGTTAAAGGACTTTCATGTTTACAGCCATTTCTAAAGATACCTTCCCACATCTTATTAGATCCGTTACATTTACTATTCGAGAATTGTTCGAAACTTCTTTTTGCTAAGTTGGTTGATTCGTCATCCTTTCGATGTGCTTTTTTTCTGGGAAGGCATGTATCATACTATGATCAATTAGCTGATCGAATTCTCATACCTCAATTCCTGCAGCGACCAAGATCTTTAAATGAACTTAGTTTTTGGAAAGCACGTGACTTTCTATGTTACCTGTTATATTATAGTATTCCTACAATATATGTGTCTCTATTTCATAAATCATGTAAGGAGTATGCATTTCATTTTCTAGCTTTTGTGATAGCTTCTAGATATTGTTACTCACCAGAGGCGAGGTCTCGACATGTTCGTATCCGTGATATTTTCGATTATTTTCACTCCAGGTTAAAGACATTGTACGATGTGAACATATGTACTATGAATATGGATTTGCTTCTTCACTTAGCCGACCAGTGTGAAAAATTTGGTGCTTTACCTTTTGGATCCATGTTCTCATTTGAACACCAATTTTGGAATTTCAAACTTTTCATTCATGGTAACACAGCAATTTTGAAACAAATTTGTGAGAAAGTGATGCTGATTAAGTGTGGCAGCACATTTTTGAGACGGGAAAATTATGATAAAAAGCATGACTTATTGCGCATTACTTCTCTTCAAGATAACATTCGAAATGAAACAGTCTTCGTGGACCGAGGTCATGTTATTTACAGAAACAAGCCTTTCTACTCAGAAGCGTACCGAAGGAAATCTAAAGGTCTTAGTACTGTTTACGAAGTACAGTCAGCTGAAGGACATAAGTTCGCAAAAGTTTTAAAGTTTGAGAGGCGTTCTGATGGAGAAATTACTGCTGATGTTGAATATTTGACACGACGATATGTCCCAATGTTCAGTTTTAATAATCTGGAGTTGCCCTTTGTATCGGAACATGTTGTCGAAATGATAAACCAGCAGACTTTGTATTTCTTGGCATTTTACTCCAATATGGGTGACAGTATTTCTTTTGCTTGCATATTGGATCCTTGTGTAGTTGTTAAGGATTTCGATTCGAGCATTGATAGCTCAATTTTATTGATAATGCCTTGCTCTTCTGTTTTTGAGTATAATTAGTTTCCTCCTAACTTACGGACATGAAAGTTGGAAACTGATTTTAAGATTTTGGATGGGTGTTGTTACGTTTTATCATCATAGAAATCTGACACTATAATATTAATGTACTAGAACGGACATCTGCATCAAAATAAATAATGTCGTGGTCACGCATCTCTGTTGATATTCTGTAGCTATACCTATTAAACGGCTGCTTCTATTTGATGAATAGCGGAGTGTCACAATTCAGTGTTCGGTCCCACGACCACGAATAAATCAGTCGTCATTTGAAGATACCATGGAAAACAGTGATCCTCTATTAACAGACTTTGAAGTACTTGGTAGGCTACCTAACCGAGCCTTACCAAGTAAAATCAGCTGTATGCCATTCTAGTCTCATTATCTAAAACTAACGTTAAGATCCGATTTCTATGGTAATCAATATCATACATTGGATTTTTGTCCACTTATCATGTTCCAGTAAAATGTTTCTGTGTCCTTGATCCTCAGCCATTTTATGTGAAATTTTGTGCAGTTTTATGAAGTCTAAAATCTTTTTCCAACAAAAAATCTTGTGAATTAATTATTAATAGAAATCCGATTAGGATTGTTTTGTTTTGGCATTGCAATAAATATAACATTTCTTTATCGAAATTGCAATAAACATACCCAAAAATATAAAACAATTGCAAGTAATAGAAAGTGATATGAAATAATTGAAATTAATATAAAAAAATAAATTGTAAGAAATTGCAATTCATCGGTATATTCCTCGTAATTTATTGCGCAAATTTATTGCAATTTTCCCGCAATTTTGTCAACCAGTGTGTGCTAATTTGTATTGGGTAATATTTGTATCAGCATCGTTCCATATTCTTTACAGGGTGGAATTCGATTGGTGTCGATCGGAACGGTAGTGTGACAGGGATGGAAGAGTCAAAAGAAGGAACCCTGTGGGAACGCATCTTGCTAATATCAACAGATTATCTGGCGAGGTAGCGATTTTGTGGATAATTTTTTTAAAGGTTCATTTTCGTGTAAAAACTATCTCCACATGTGAAAATGGTCATCATTTATCCAAAAACATGTGTAAAATCAAAAAACGACTGGTGGCGAAAAAGTTGCCATAATTAGTTGGTAGATATTTGGTTACTAATGCGAGCTGATTTTTCGCCAACCGGCGAAATCGTGGATATTGTAGCAATTAATTAGTGGTAAGTAGTAATGTTCGTATATTACCTTCACATGAAAATATATTGTATACTCAGTCTGATCTGATAAAAAGGGATCTTTTTTAATTCACGAAGGTTTAAACTAAAAAAGTATTTATCTTCCATAAATGTCACAGTAAATACTATGATATTATTCAAATATTTGTCATTGTTGTAAATTATTGAATGTCAAGAGATGTTATGAAAATTGATATATGCGGATTCTCAATATTCTTATTATTATCAAAGAATGACAGTCTGAACTTATTTCTTAGATAGATTAGCCATATGTGGGGGATAGTGAGATGAGGTAGAAAATAGAGCCTCGGCTGTAGAGGCGGATTACTGAAGAAAATAAGAGAGAAAGTCAAAAGTAAAAGGTGACATATAGAGCGCGAATTGTCGCCGGCGAACTTCGCCAGCGAATATCCCGCAAATATGACTGAACTTTAGCATGATATTCTGCAGCTGACATTCGCCAGTTTTTCGCAAGATTCGTTCCCACAGGGAAAATGCGAACGGATGAACTTGTGGAAAAAACAGACAAGGCTTACATAGATCAGACTTCTATCAGCTTGACTGACGATCTGCGCGTACATTTAATTTCAAAATATACTGTGGTACAGTATCTCAGATGTTTTGCATGCAATGAAATTTGGGCTACGTAAGACAAGAATTAGGTAAATCAGATTGGGAATGAATGGTAGTTGGGCCTACTACCAGAAATAGTAGCAGGCCCTACCGCGAAGTTGGGTAGGGAGTGGTACCAGAAATAGCAGTTGTGCCAACCACTTTCCGGCGGAGCAAGGTAGTAGTGGAAACGACTACCAGAAATAGTGGTTGTCCCAACTATTTTTTTTTCCACTGGCTAGACGAAGAAGCTGACCGAATTGGTGTGCATGTAGACAGATCCAATCTGAAGATTCTATTCCGGTGTTGATGCTTGTATTACATATGATGTAGGTGCTCATCTGATACATGGCTTTGAGTATAGGAAGACTCGATCAGTGGAAGGGAAAATTTTTGGTGGAGATGTCACCATCAAGAATTGTGTAGACGCTTTCGAAAGAAGCAATTAAATGCCGATAGTGCTAAAAACCTCATAATGTGATCATCTGACTATGAGAGCATCCCATGAAATTTGGAGATTTTATTGACATCCTCAAATCTCATTTTTGACTACATCAGTGTCGCCTTGTAGACCTAATTTTTTCCATGTTCAATAGCAATATTGGCATTATTTGATGATAAGCGTTGAGACAACAGCTTCTGAAAAGTCAAATTCTGAAATGTGGTCACTAAAATATTAATCTATATCACTCAAATGACTATTATGGTTATTGATGAATATAGCGAAAAATGAAGAATGACTTTCCTGACTTAAGCAGTAGATATTTGCATTACGGTAATTGCACTTGAATATATTGAGCATTTAATACAATAGCTCCTCGGCTGCCGGCAAATTTATGTGAAATCGAAAATTTCATGCAGGAATCAATAGAAAAATTAAGTACTAACCAAAAATTTTAGCCACAACTTCTTGTAATTGATAAGTATAAATATCTGAAAATCATATTGGCTCAATAAGATGGCGGCTTTGTCGCCGTTTAAAATACATTAGAGTAGTGGGGAGTTTCTACACTTGATATATTTAAACACTTTGCTAATGAGTGAAAATCGCGGAAAAAACAACATAGTTGATCATTTATACAATTTTTCTATTTCGTTTGACATTATATGCACAAGTCGCATTTCGTTATCTCAACGGAAATAGTGGATATATCTGAATGCTTAACAAATTCTCGCTTCTAACAATGATTACAATTCAGTGATTGTGAACAATTGTGGACCCAATATATACACCAGATGAAAAGTACTACATCTGAACAAATTATTGTCGATTCCAAATCATATGTCAAATCCTTGCAGTCAAGTATGTAGGATGCACGTACGTTGGAAACCAGCTAGTGCATCTGAATGTCAAAACAGGATGTCTTAGAGAGAATCAAAGTCACCAGCTTTGACAGTAACGACGCATTGAGACCGCATGATCAATCCGTCGTTATTTTATCCGAACTCATGCAGTGAAATTATGTAGACGAGTTTGTATGGCCACAGCAGGTTGGCTGAAGTCCTGATTCTGATTTTCACCATATTCTTTCTCATATAAAAAATGCATGTGATGGGACTGATATATATTTTGATAACTAGATAAGTGTAAGTAATTCCCGGGTCCACAATTTTTCACAGCACTAAAATTTAAAGCCTATTGATTTGATGCCATGAAGTTACTGCATCACAGTCATAGTAGGAAAACAAGCAGTAAAAGACCAAATGGAATGAAAAAACTCTGTTATCAACCACATTGGTTCATAGATTTGAAATGAGTTCAACAACTCATAAGCTCGATTATGAATTTTGGCCAGTTAGGCCCCAATTCCAGTTGATAACATGAAGTGGGATACATTTTCATAACTTTGCGACAAAATTGTATCGCGCAATCCTCAACGACATCTTCATCCTCAATTTCATCCTCCTCCTTCATCAAAACATCGGTGAAATATTGTATTGAATTCTTTTTTCCTACGCAACATAGATAGTATATGAACAATAATGTTGCAAACAGACATCGAAGGTCATATCCACATTTTTTTCCTGCAAAGGAAAGAAGGGATGACTATTTAATGTTACATGATGTTGTACTGTTTTGGAGATATGTGCAAGTATACGATAGGTAGTCGGCTGCTAGCATATTGACTTCTAGCTTTTTCATCCACTGATTCTCCATGTAGGAACTATTAGTAGATAAGAAAATGATGCCAAATTCAGCGGAGAAAATCTAGAATTAGCTGAGGTGCCAAACCGTGTACAACACGATGGAAAATTTGATACCATGCGGCAAAAATTAAGACCAGGACAGCTGTTGATAGAGGGAACGAAACGGTGTTGACGACGATGGATTTTCTTACTAATACTTAATTGATAGTAGTGATAATCACTTACATCTGTGATAATTCCTTGAGTCATAATAGGCGAACCATGCTCCAAACTTGAGCAGATAATTGCTTTGAATAGGTCAAATTTTTTTAACTATCGAAAGTTTATATCAACTTTGCCATAAATATCCAGCTTCAAATTAGTCAGTATTAGTAGCTTATCAATGATCTGAGATGATATATAATATGACACATCAGAGGCGATGCAAAAACCGTGAGTATTAATTCACACATACAGAAGTAATCAGATAGCATTGAAATCCAATAGAATGTTCAATAAAGCATCGAGCGATTAAGTATTTATGAGATATGCGTAGTTTAAGAAATTTTCACACAGTGGCTGGGACAGTGGGCTGAAGAGTCCCAGACCCTTCAAGAGGCAGGACCCTAAAATTAAAATTTAAAAGTCTTTAATCTTTACATGGTTCGTAAATAAACGACGAAATAGAGAAGCCATTTTTCCTTGATCTTAATCAACTAAGGAGAACATTTTCACCTGCAAAAATGAAACCAATTCAGAAGGAGACATCAGACTAATTGCGGACTTGGAAGGGTTAGTAGAATATTATACATCATCAGCAAAGTGTAACAGTAAATTGCAATCAGACACAACGTCAGGTGTGAAAGCGACAAGCGTAAAATAGTTCAGTGAACATAAATAGCTGCTCCACCATGAGATGGACGACCAACCATATTTCATTCATCCTTACTTATCGAGACAAAAAGCAGACCAATCAGTTTATTCGAAATTAATAAAAAAAACCGGAGCAAAACGCTACTACATTCAGAACACTATTCAACCACGCAGACTGATTGAAGGTCAGCTAAGTCACCGGTTCCTTCTTCATGCGATAATGGATAAAGTAGGATAAATACAACAGATTGAATGTGCTTCGTCACTTCGCATGAGTGTCATTTTACCAAATCGTCACCACCAACAACTGAGATATGGCAGCTACTCTCTACGAGAGATGGAAGCGGCTAAATCATTTTATCCGGTTGACCGATCAAAAAGTTTTAAATCGGTTAACCGATTCATCGTGTCTATTTAAAGAACTTACCTAAATATATACGCAAACTTTGTAAAACAATTATTTTAGACCCTAGATCATTCACCCAATCTGGACCTAGGATGTAACTTAGGGCATTATTGCAAAATTACCGTAAATTCAATTCAAGATAATGGAATATCATTTATCATATGATTTCTATGATGCTGATTGACAATGATTTGAGTTTCATGACCATATATTTCACATATTATATTACAACAGAATTCGGTTAATCAAGCCACAGCTACATAATCATCCGCTTGTTGTAGCTAGAGAAGGCTACACATTCGCGGATGTGTACTATAAAAGAACCGGCTATCTTTTCCAAAACTCCATTAACCGACGTGGATTTATGCAGCCATAACGAATTCCACTGTTATACAGTTTGCTTTAATGAAACTCTTGATTTATTACAAAACGTGCCTAATGCTACGTATTGAAAACCGGAATTCATGTGGTAACAGATACGTAAATAACCTAGCAGGATCCTCAAGTAAAAAAAAATGAGTGACTGGGAAGAAATTTTACAATCGGCTGCACTCTTTAAGTAATTTTCATCAAAATATAATTTGATGATTAAAGTGTAGTGTTGACAGCCACCGAAAGATTGTAATTGCGATATACATTTATTATATACAACCAGTGATTTACTGAAATAAAGCTTGGTTCTTGAATATATACAATGATTCTGAACAGGACAGTTTAAAAATATATAGGCCGCAAGCACTCTGCAATCAGTTTGATTGATTTCCGTAAGACCTGCTTGATACTGATTCACTGATCGATTGACATCACGTGATTGATAGCATGCTGATTGTTGAACGTCATTTGAAGATCTTTATTTATCATCATTGCCGATAACAGTCATTGATCCTTTATATGATGCTATCAGATATGATCCTTCAGTGATATTGAGGCACTAAAACAGTTGTTTACTTATTCTACTGAGAAGTTATATGCCGCATATCTAGCAAGCATTAACAAATTGCAGCAACAAACAACAACATTGGTCAGACTAGAAAAACAATCGGTTGACCGGTGTTATATTTAAGAATTTCCTTCGTATTTGGCTTCCGATCGGAAACAGAATTATGGGAAAAGTCAGGTTGGTGGACTTCGAATGAACAATAATATACAATAGAAACTCAATAAATACTTAATAAGTGTAGCCCTGAAAAAGGCTGTTGAAAGCGTTCACGCCGGTCATCGGGTAATATAAAAGAAAGAAATAGTACTTAGATGGCGTACCGAAAAATAAAACATATTTACAATCTTTATACAAGAAATACCAGAAAAGAATAAACATAGAAGGGGTTCATTAGCAAAATGACCAGCTAGGTCGCGTTTCGGGTCCTTTAACATTTTGTACGCTCGAACCCTAGCTGGCGGACCCCACACATGACTTAACAATGATAACACTCTTAAATGAAGCCACACAAAATACAAAATTCTCTGGCTGACTGCAAACCAAATTTAAACAAAACTAAAAAATGCTTTTTCAACAGTCTCTCCATACATTTGATTAACTTGCAGGCTTCGTATCCGCGTTTCATAAAAACTTTAAACGTGCTTTTAACTTTAACAATGGCATACGGCAGATGAGAACATATCCTAAGGTAACGAAGAACTTGACTGTCAAGGACATTCGCACCCATATGAAGAGGAAGAAGACTGTCGGGAAAAGTGAAAACAATAACATCAAAACAAAATTGCTCAACCTTATGAAAAACTGATGTATGTAAACCATCACTACCATCGAATAGTAGATAGATTTGCCAGTGGGAAACAAATTCAAAGATAGATTTTCCGCAGTAGGAAAATGTAATTATTGTTTAATTTTCCAATGGTGTAGATTTTCCGTCTTGCTGACTACACATATTGCTCTTTGATACACTTTGTGTCACATAACTGCGCATGTTGATGCAATTAAAGAGTTAAGTATAGAAAAAATAGTGTCGTATTTCACATTTTCCTACTCATGATAAAATTTCCTAAAATTGTATCTCAATTAAAAACAACATGTCAGGCTGTCTACCGAATAGAAAGTCAAAAAATGAGAAAAAATGACGAATTTTTCAAGAAAAAATGATTTTTTGGGGCGGAAAAATGAAAGAAATGATAAAGTATCCACTAAGAATCGAACAATATAGCGTATCACTTTCATCATTGTAATAGTATAATGAAATTTTCAATTGACTCCTGTAGCATTTCCATCCAAACAACATGCCCGACAGTCATCATTCAAAAGATAATACGCTGCAAATCTTAAGGTTAAAAAAATCGTACATATCAAAATCGTGTACCCGCATGTAAAGATTTAATAAATACATAAGAATAATAAATGAATCATAAACAATGAATAATGAATAATAAAGAATAATAAATGCATCATTAATTATCCATCACTGTATACCGTCTTTATACATCGATGTCTCACTTAACATTACCTACGTAAGTTGTACATGCTCAACATCCAGTCAAAATAAAAACATTGGTGATGGAATATCAAAACCAATCAATTCATGAATAATTGCAAATATAGTTCATGGCTTCACATCTTCTTTCGATTTTTAACATTGTTCATAAGTTTCTCGAATGCACACTTTCGCTTCGATCCAATCTCTGCTCTTTTTATGGATTGTTTTGTATTTAATTCGCTCAGCCTTGAAACTTTCTCACTCACTGAGGAGTACAATTCTTGGGCAACTCTAACACCTACCATATCATTTGCAGCGTTGGAGTTGTCCAGTTGCAACTTTGCTTCTTTTAACATCCGCAGCGAGATCTCGTATTCTTCCGTTACTTCCTCTTCCACTTTAAGTATCTTAATTAAAGATTAAGATACATTAAATTAGATTAATTAGATTTAGATTAATTAAATTATTCCATCAAAGTATCTTCTTCAATTTTCCCTCTTTCGCATCTAATTTCTCGTGTTTCCTAACAGATTTATCAATCAATGCCTGGCGTGATCTTTCCTCCTCAACAGCTTGTTCCTCTTTTCTCTTTGCGATCTCCAACTCTTCGCGTTCGCGTTTCTTCCTCTCTGAGAATTTCCGATGCGACTGTTGTACAGAGGTCGTTACCTCTTTGGAGAGCGTACACACTTTCTCAGAGCCACCATATTGACGTGCATGCTCCTTAAACCTTCTCAAGGCCACCAGTGCTTCATCACTAAGATTAGTTCGCTCAACCGTTAGCGTGTTCTTACTGTACGATAAGCTACGCTCGACATCAGTATTACCATTGCTGATGGACAGACAACTCTTGATCAATTTACCAAGAAGTTCATATTTCTTCTGATTACTATTCTCGAACTTGATATTCATGACTTCACTCCAATATTGATCGATAGAAAGCAATTTCCCTGTTCTATCTCGGAAAAGTTCATCAGGAATACTTTCTGATTGATATAGCTTCCACTGATCACGCAACGCTGACATTTGAGACTCTTTGATGACATACGGCATCTTTGAAGCCAGTCGACTAATGGCGTTCAATGAATCTGTTTGACTCTCTTGCTTCGAACTGGGGGATAGATAGGTCAAATCCTTCAACAACTCCGAATCTATAGGTAGCTTTGTTTGCAGATGTTCAATCATAGCTATATAGGAGGTTCTCATTGATTGACGGCTTCCCTTCTTTTGCCTTTCTGACTGCATTTCTGACGCTCATGACATTGGCTGCTTGACCAAATTCAACTTCTTGTAGATGATGGGCTGTATTGGCGGTATTGATGCGAAGAAGGTCGGCTATAGTCTTCATTTCCACCATTTCCGGTTTTAACAAACGACGCATTTAAGTTGTCAAGAGGTGTTTCATTTCCGGAAACAGTCTGTGCACAAGGGGGCCACTATCTTGAAAATGAGAAGATACTTTTCAAAAATATCAGCAATATCCAGCAAGAATTTAATTGTTAGAATTACATCTTGTTAGTGAACGATTAGACACTTCCGAGTTCTGTCGAATCGTTTATTTTTCGGTAGCGTTTTTTGTACTCGGACTGTTTTTGCACATGAGTGAGGAAGTACTTTTTGCAATCATCCCACCAGATTAGAACTCTTTCAATTGATTTTGAGGGAGTAAGTCATCGTGAATTGGTGTAGCGATTAAATAGTGCTTCCCCTTGTTCAGTTATCGAATCCGCAAGATGAGTGAAGTCTTCACTTTTACATGGAGCACTTTTAAACCATTCGAATAAATCAAAAATCAACTGTTCTACCATGGGTCCGAATTCCAATGCATCTGCGCCTTTCCGAAATCACCCATAAGATAATGAATAGCCCACAAACAGAGTGTTGCGGAAGTTTGATGATTCTCCATCAAGTTATACGACATCTGGAGTTCAGTGCATTAGTCAACAAAATCATAAAATCCAAAAAGTGGAGAGCTGATATCTCTAAAAATAAACTTCGAACTAGGCTAGTAGTCGGCAATTTACGAAAATCAATTTGAGAATGCATGATTTCGAAGAAAAAAATGACAGCAGCAGCAAAAAATGAAACAAAATGATATGTTACCAAAAAAATGACGCACTAGACCAGCCTGACATTTGATCCATCAGGTATAATTCATTCATAAAAGCGTTTCAAATGTATGCATTTACCAGCTTCTTCTTGATTTTTTAAGACACCTCGCCTCTAAGTCTGAAGGTATTCCTACCGTGTTCTGCTTCTATGATGAACACTACGTTGCTCCAAGCCGACTCAAATTTATTTCCTTTTCGATCGTCCCTTTTTTGTTTCGAATAAGCACCTTCTCACCAACAAAGAAGCGTCCAATTGTATTGTGTCTCCCTTCATACTGTGCTTTCATTACTTCTTGTGCCTTTTTAATTTTCTTGCTCATCTTAGCATATAACCCTTGTCTCTTGGCATTCACCGCTTTGACTTTCGTGAGGAGGCTCTTTTTTGTATATTTTGTCATTTTGTTAACCACAGCAATGCTCCGGAAATTCTAGTATGATGAGTAAATGTAAATCACAGCTTATGTTATGATTTAAAAGCACCGGGCGGAAAATCTGTAACGCATCCATTCTATGACATATTTTCCTACCGGAAAATGTGTAAGGTAGGAAAATGCAGATCATAACACCGGTTCCATCTCTGCTCTCTACCAGTGATAGCAGCAGACAGCACCTAATTGAAGGCAAGCAATTCAGTGATTGCACGTATTAAAGGTGTGTTCACACGTGCAAATTTTACTGTCTCCACTTCACGCTTTCACCAATGGTACGAGTACGAATACAATAGCCCAAGTGCGAGCGACATTTGACCTTGACATCAATTTGGAAATGCAGTCACCGTGCAAGTGCTCATGCAACTGCCTGCATATACATACAGTTGATCACGACACCAAAATGCTCTGTCGTTCTTCGCATCGACCTGGTGGCTGGAAGTTTCACGCACATGCAACCTCTCAGATGACATTACGATTGATAATGAAAGAATGCGATGAGCTTATCCAATTTCGAACCCAGCATGATCGTGTCTTCTTGACTTTGCAAATAACTACAAGAGCGGCTGCCTGCTTGCCATCCATGCCATGTACTTCAAGGCGAGTAGAAGGGTTAACAAGCGCCAGGTTGCTGTCGATTGCTCTGAGACCCAAAGTCACGTGTCTAGCGATGCCAAGGAAATGAAGAACAATTCATAAATTCGAAGTGGAGACAGCAGAAAATTGCATGTCGTGTGATGACCCATGCAACTTCTTGCATCAAAAAGTAGCAACACCTCACTCACAATTATAAACGCAATTAATACGAGGAATAAGAGTCATTTAGTGAATTAACTTATACATTGATATTCATCTCGTCATCTTTCTCAGCTGTCATCTCATAGAAATTATCAATGACTCGACCCATAAATTCACAGGGTCGCTGATACCATTGTTTTCTAAATACTCATGCACAGCACTGACAAAAGAATGGTTATGTATGGGTTCATTCGTTGTGCGTCGATATGCTGTGTATGGCTCTGTGTATGACATGCATGGGTGTCTCGTATTCGAGAAGTCTAATAATAATAAAATGCTGACTTTCTGAACGACGAAAAATTGATTGGAAATATTGTGGGTTTTTATATGCTATGCATCTTATCGTTGTAGCCAAATTAATTTGTATTCCTGAAAAGCAGTCAAGTTACTTTTGCACGGACAACCGAAGTAGTGTATAAAATATCCTAGTCAGGAGTTTCGATCTTCGCTTTCCGGCATCGTAGAGACTCGGCAGCGCAGCCGAGCACTCGATTCAGCGCAGTCGACTGTACCTTGGAGCATGTTAATCTCAATTTCGATTTTGGGCCCCCTCCAGAAAATGCTTCGAAAATCATGGTTTTGCAAAATCACATTTTTCAAATTTCACAATTCAAAAACATTCTCAGAAGGAGGAAGAGGGGGGAGGGCAAAGTTGAAAATAGGAATGACAAGTTTCAAGGCACAATCGGACACGCTGAATCGAATGGCGACGGTCCCGAGTCTCAACGGTGCCGGGAAGCGTGCGAAAAATCGAAGCTGTCCTTAATGGGGTCCTTTATACCCCTGAGCTCTACTTCCTTTTTTGAACTTTTCCTATATCAGACGTGTGCCTAGATCAACCAACTGCATTAAATCTGATTAAAAAAGTAATCGACGCTGCAATGTGAAAGAGTGAAATGTTAAAATTTGTGATCGCAGCTTAACAGTCAGAAACAATTCAAAATCGCTCTTCAAGTTTGCCAGGTATAGCATAGTTTGAAATTATAGTTAGGATACTTACCGAATGAGTCAATGCCTGCTTCCTTCAAGATTTTCTCACATTTATCGTAATCAATATGAATAAAATCAAATGCATCTCTCGTCATTTCGATAAATTCCAGATTATCCTGCAAATAAAATAATCGGATAAACGTTAATGTATCTCCAATCACACTGAAACATGACTAACATTAAAAATGTGCAAATAGACCACATACGATAGAATGATGGCATTTTAGCGGATTCATTTTTGATGTTTTCAGCTCAACATTGCAGATGTCTCTGCGAGATGTATTGTGTTACGTAGCTTGACTGCATGCAGCGATCTGAGATGTACAATCAGCATCTATGCCAGCACATTTTGAACAACATACCATTTGCCAGTCAATTATTGTGACATGTCGAGAAAATACTAAGTGTCAGCGCTACAGTTGAGAAACACAGATGTTTAACCTATACAGAATAGCATGACAGTCATTACGAGAAGCATGCGCAAAATATCAAAAGAGACGTATGCTTCAAGCATTTCATCTGGCTGATTGGCTAATAAAAATCTAAAAATCATAATGAACATTTCCATGTTTACACGAACATTTAGTGTCATTATATATGGGCAATTCCACGTGAAATGGGACATGGAGTGAAGAAATTAACTAAATCATTAATGCATTTCTTCTACTGTTTTCTGTATCAAAATTGCTTGAATTCTTCATTTCTGGGGTCGATTATTGAGTATTTTGATCAGAAACCATTCTATTTTTAGATTTTATGATGATCCTCGAAAATGTCAGAAAAAGCACATAATTTCCAAAAAAGTTATATCAGTCGAAATGCATCAAACATTCAACATTTAATGAGTTATTGCGTTTACGGTTGTATTATGTATCACTCGTTACTATGGTAGTAGTTGATATCAACTGCTGACCTTTACTTTCGATCCAAGGTCGCATGAAAAGCAATTTTTAAAATGTAGCGTACGAACGCAAAAACTATCATTTATTTGAATTGTGAATAGATTAATAGACTATTTTTCTTTAAAATTGGGAATGTCTTAGTTTATCCCCTTAATAACAAATGCAACTGCGCACTCTAGGTCATTCATACAACTTTCTTTGCAATACGACATAGCGCAATTGTGTAACATACGAACGTTTATATGCCTAATCAGAAACAACATGCACCAACACCCGTGCCTTACTGCGTTCTGACAATTTCTTTAGAAGATATTCGTGCAGCTATGACTATGAGATATCTAGGTGCCTGCGTCTGACGTTTAATGATGCCGATTTGCTTGGTTATATGATTTTATTGGATAAAAGACTATAAAAGACTCACATATTTATTCTGAAATACACAGGTGTCATATACATGGCCGCGCTTTCACCATGCCTGTCGAATGAATGGTGTCTATGAATGAATGAGTTTATCCGAGCGTGGAAAATGATTTCGACGGAAGCGAAGCAATCCTGAACAGAGAGATGCTCACATGCGGGAATAATAGAAGCTTGAAGAGTAAAGGCCTATAGCCTAAAATAATGGACCATGTCTAAAAATGTTTAACCAACCAACTAGTAAAATTCAGTACGAAAAAATCGATTCCACATGAAGTCAGTACAAATCCAAATGCTCTTAGATGAAAGTTGAACAGCGGGTTACCAACAATGTTCACAAGCATCACGGAAAAGCGGAAAGTTAAATTGTTGCCTGCCTTGCTGAATTTCATGAAGCATTTCCATCGCTCCCAAATATATATCAGCAGCTATTCATAAGTTGACAAGGATGCCAAGTAGCATTGACTAACATACGATTATGTGACGGACCAGTAAGTGAACTTAAAGCTGAGGCCGGCTGAGGATGTGGGTGGATGACCTTCCTTAAAATTAGAAGTTCGAATTATTTTTTCATATTTCATGTAAAAAATGATAGAACATAAAAATGAAATATTTCATGTGCTGTCTGTCATCTGACGGCTGAGACAAAAGCTTTGTTGTTTGTCTGAGTAACCCAGTTCGCAGCACTAGGCATGATTCGACTTCCTGTCTCACCTGCCACTGATGCGCATTAAGCGATTTAATGGCACAGTCAACGAGGTGGAATCTTGCTTACGTGTCCCTGCGGGGTGAAAGCTGACACATGAGAATTGCCATTTGAGAAGGTTGACATCCTATCGGTTCGGCGACTATCTTTTCGGTTAAGACCTAGACTGACCACACGAACCGCTGCAATTTGCAGGTATTGCGCTTCAGTCCCTTATCAATTTACGAAATTGTAGCCATTGCCGGGGAGCCACAGCTACAAGGAGCCACAGCTTTTCAAAAATAGTGCGGCGGCTGAAAAATTCCGAAAATTTCTTGTATCAAAAATCTTAACTAATCTTAACATGTCTCGTAAGCTTGGACAGTAGAGGAATAACTTAGTATCTAATTCGATAACAAACTGAATAAGAAAAAGCATAATCGATAGGGATTTAGGCCAAATTTCACTGCCTTAATCATGTTGGTGTTTGCCTAATCATGGCATCTGCTAGCTTGACGTCGCCCCGGTCGTGCATCTCGGGTGATTTGATTTTATGGATTTGTGTCACTTTGTCTCCGAGCTTTCTGTTGAAAATTTTTATTTATCTTCTCGCCTCATTCTTCTGCGCGTCATCATTTGCATGCTATCCATCTGTGTTCATCGGATTTATCGCTATTGAGTCCTTCCTCATTACGTGATCCAGTGTTGAAGTGAGCGGCGTTCCTCGGTCTTCATTGGCGAGGCAATTCTCTGACGTCTGATACCGAGAAAGCTATGCGCAGGATTTTTTAACTCTCGGATACTGTCAATTATAATTCTTGGACTTTGTTACTTTCTTTGTTGTGTGATTAAGGTGTCGGGTAACCAGACCATCATAAAGCCGCGATCGGTGGTTCGACCCGTGGTCAATTATGTGTTCCATTTTTTGGCTATTGTGATATATCCTGACAATTGAATTATCATGCCGGCTGGTGAGACGCCTCCTAAGCGCACTACTCAACAAGGGTCATCAGCATGATCTCTTCCAGTTGCTGATATTACATGAAAAACTTATCACCCAATTATGACCCAAGTCAGAGCTCTCGCTCTGAGATCTTGAATAAACTAGAATCAGAGATTGTCAGTTAAGGTCGACTATAACTAACTTTTTTTCAACTGTGAAAGGTCTCGAAGACACTGATCTGTCTTCAAAATGTGATGCGCATGAAATTGTCTCTATCTTTCTATCTTTAGAATACCATCAAGTTGAGTCTATGACAGCCATCAACAATGAAGTGGAAGAACGGATAATGAGGCATAGTAGCGTCAATGTTTCTGGACTCCAAGAAACTTCTGAAAGTGATTCTGGCAAATTTTTTGAAATTGTTGAATCTTGTGGTATAGAGGATGTGATTGTCAGGACATTCTTGTAGGTAAACCGAGAGCCGACCGAAGACGGCTGGTTGAGACTGTCTTCAAGGACACTGCTATCCGCAATACAATCTTGTGGAATGCCAGGAAACCCCGTGAACATGTCAGGCTTCGTGATATCTTCATCAATCCTGATCGAACATCTATGCAGCAGAGCATACACAAATCTTTCATCAGAGTTGAAGCAGCGTCGTGATGAGAATTCGGACGTTGTTATCTATCGTGAAAAAATAGTTTGCCATCTAAGTCCGCTGTCACACACGATAAGGCGTCTTCCATCTTCCATATCACTCGCCTTTTTTCACATTTTTTCTTAAGGCGTCTTCCATAAGGCGTGATGAGACGATTTTCATCTACCATCTTCTGCCTTCCATCTTCCACGGACCGCAGTCGCACTAGGGAAATCCCACTGAAAATAGTTGAGGAATGTGATTGCGGACTTCCATTTGTTGGGAGTCTCCAGTTTCGTTGAGATATCCCACCTACTGTCGGGCAAGATGCAGCAGCAGTCACCGCTACCCGTGCAGATAACAGTCAACAACTTAGTTGAAACTGAACAAAAAGGTTCTTCGCTGTTTTATACCCATACCTATGACTGGAATCTGACTTCTCGTCGATTCGTAGACCTCTATGGGTGACGAGTCCTTTTTGTAAGTTAGGTTTTGGGTGATGTCCTGAATTCAATAAATATGAGTTAGATGTCTCACTTCAGGAAGAAAATTGCGCTCTAAAACTAGTTCGACTAATCGTCAATACGCAGGCGATATACAATCTGTGCTACTAGTGAGACTTCAAGCATTGCAAAATATTTCAACCCTTTGATCAGTCATTCGCAACGAAAGAGACTGGATAAAATCATACTTTTCCGCCTTTACGTTGCTTTTCTTCGCAACTCAGAACCTCCCATGTCTTCCCTCATAAACTTTTTTTCATGTTGTTCTCTCATTTTAGAAGTCTTGTAGCTATGGCGCCTGATAGCAGATAGAAAAGAACTTCAGCCGCATAATTTCATGCCTCATGTTCGATGGACGACTTACGACCTTTTCTGTGTGACAGCGTGATGGAAAATGGCTTGTGGCTGACGCCTTTTGATGTGGGACAGGTTGCATTCTTTTCCACGTGCAATTAAAAGGAAATCCCAACTGGAAGATGTAAGACGCCTTATTCTGCGTGACAACGGCCTAAGACCCTTCCAGATGAGTGTAAAAGTAAGTGGATTCTTCTGTACAATGCTCAGTTCCTTCTCTGCAAACTGCATGAACTCCGCGCTTTGATCTATGAAACGAAACCGCATTTTTTATGTGTAACGGAAGTTTGACTCACTCCCGAAATAGACAATGACATTACAAGCACACAAGGCCATGAATATTATCGCAGCGATCGCAGAGACAATATTAATGATGTGAGAAAAGGTGGTGGAACAATAATTCATGCATCAATGAAATTATGCGTTGATTCAATGGAATTCCCTTCTTTTTTGACAAAGTCTTATGGCATCGAATGCGGAGAACAATTCGACATAAATCACGGACTGAATTGCAAGCGAGGAGGATAATCATCCAGAGACATAACGAGATAAGGGATATTATGGGAGACTTAGCCGTGATTGCATGGGTTGAGCGCAATGTCACAAAGGAACCAGTCGTCAGAGAAGCTAATCCTGAATGCGATCAGAATGGCCTCCGCGCGGATATTTTGGTGAGAGGTATATGGGGAGCTCAGACACCGGCGCTGTTCGATGTGCAAATTTTATATCTTGACGCCATGTCACATCCAATCTATACTGCTCAACAAAATTTTCGAACAGCAGAAAAAACAAAAAAAAGAAAGTACAAGTGAGGCTTCCAGTGAAAGACGATGTGACTTTAGTCCGCTGATCTTTTCTTGTGATGGTATCCCAGCTCCCCAAGCAACATCGTATCTAAGAACTGTTGCAAAGAAATTGAGGGAAAAGTGACAGCAACCTTATGGAAGTGTGCTGAGCTAGGTGAAAGCGAAGACACTGTTTGGCATCATCAGAGCAACATCACATTGTCTGCGTGGCTCTAGAGCTAAATGGAGGAATCTTATTCCGTTTGATGATGGTGCTGGACTACCAATTCAAATCTAGTAATTCACATAACTTCATCCTTTTTATGACTTTTTACATTACTTGGTTCCTTATGTCTTTCGAAAGGTTTTTTTAATATTCAAGCTTTGTTTTTACCCTGTGTTCCTTTGTTGAAAAAAATTTAGAAACGATTTCATTACGGGATGTAACATACTCGTATATATGATATGTATGTTATACAGTGTATATCTAGGAGTCCATGCTAACGGTGATCAATAAATGCAATATTCATAGACTTCTCAAGAGTTGCATACATTAGCATCATAACATTGATTTTGCGGGCAGAAATATCAGACAGTCTCGGCTGCTAACGCAGCCACGCCTATATCTGACATTGTGTTTCGGTTCGTATATCTTCCTATGTATATTGAACCGCAACATACAATAAGCCATGGCTTCGTAGCATATTGCGGTTCAGATATCTGAACTGTAATATAACATTAACATGGATTTTTGAGGGCAACAATGTAGGACATTTGAGGGCGCGTTTCAAAAGCAAATACTTCTTCTGGTAGTGATGACATGTTACCAATTTTTCTAAAGGTGTCTGCTGACATTTAATTTAAGCCGATTTACTCATATTTAATCACATACTCAACCTGTCTTATCCCCTGTGTACCAACAGCTTGGAAGATTGCCGACATTTATAATGTCCACAAAATTACACCAGTTAAAAAAGATCAGTCAATTAGACAAATCTCGTTGTTGCCCGTATAAAGTAAAATCTTTGAAAACGTCGTTTTAATGAAGCATCGTTGTCCACCTTTAAACCGCTATGATAATAGTCCGGCAGCCAGAAGGAGTTTCTGCAGGGAACGTGGCCGAAAATGAGACTTTCACAGAATGATGTGCACCCTATGCCCACTACGAATTCGCGCGTCTGCCGACTTCTACTGAGTTCCTCTTCTTGTTAGACAAGATCAAAGAAAAACACATGTAAATCCAATGGGACGCAGATTGCAGTTTTTGGTTAAAATGAAATTTTCTATGTTTACTCTGATTAAACGAAAAGTACTTAGCCCAGACTCATAATTTTTGGCATGGAATGTCTTCAGGTCATTTCCTATGATGTGCATGTGCTATTATTATGCTTCTGATCGGCAAAGTATGTGAGAATGTGGTTGAATGTGGATAAAGTTGCTCAAAATGTTTGTGTTTGCGGACATTCAGAGGCTCGCCAAATCGAAATGTGTTCAGCTTTATAGACAGGGGTGCATGAACATGAAAGGAAATGACCTGAAGACATTCCATGCCAAAAATTATGACTCTGGGCTAAGAACTTTTCGTTTAATCAGAGTAAACATAGAAAATTTCATTTTAACCAAAAACTGCAATCTGCGTCCCATTGGATTTACATGTGTTTTTCTTTGATCTTGTCTAACAAGAAGAGGAACTCACTAGAAGTCGGCAGACGCGCGAATTCGTAGTAGGCATAGGGCGTACGTCTTTCTGTGAAAGTCTCACTTTCGGCCTCGTTCCCTGCAGAAACTCGTTCTGGCTGCCGGACTATAATGCAATTAGCAAGTTAGTGAAATTTTCGACGGGCATTCATTAAAAATCACTTTAAACACACTACTGGCAAATCGCCTAGGTTAATGCGTCTGTAGTAATCAACAAATATAGCTTTCTTGCAAACACAATATAAATAGAATAATTTAATATTGAGCTTCATCCTCAGTTGAAAGATGGGAACAGACCTGAATAGCTGCCAATTCATCCAATATCAGGAAGCATAGAGATGTGAACTAGGCCTGCTAACATCATTTTGTTTGCTATTTATATGTCATCAATCATCATACAAAACACGCCTTCCATCAGTTTTTGATGTCAAATATGCAGATGATGTTTCGCTGATAATCCCTGTTTACAATGATGTTACAATTATCTGAGTAGCGTGAATGATGAAACTGAGCACTTTCGAGGTTGGTGTTTGCGAAATGTAATGACAATCAATTTTTCTAAATCTAAAGCTTTGACTGTAAATTTTCTCATGCATCGGTTTCTCCTGTACCAACTGCGCCAGGTTAAGGTTTTAGGTTTGATTTTTAATGAGAAGCTGACATGGTCTAATCATTTTGATTTCATGATTGAAAAAGTGTCACAAAGATTGTATATACAGGGTGGCGGCCAGATTTCAAGCTTCAAATTCTCGGGCGATTCCCGGGCTATTTCATCGAATTTCTACGCCATTTTTTTATAATGACCAGATATTTTATTCCAATTACGCCGCTCAAAAATTATCCGGACACTGCTTTAAATTACTTTCAAAACATTAATGTATGTGTTCTCCGTGGCACAGTGGTTAAATGCTTGGCCTAGCGATCATTCGGTCCAGAAGTCGAGCTCCGAAAGTGTCACTGGAAGTCGTCAGGAAGGGCATCCGGACCAGAAGATCACAACACTCCAAATCAAAGTCTGATTATGTCAGCACCGTCCAAGCCCCAGGAAAGGGAGAAGTGACGCTAAAAAATCATTTTTTGCTTTAAACTGCTTTTATCATGTCTTCCGGTTAGAATTTTGCTACCAAATTATGACGTGAACGATATTTGACTCTGTTGCACTCAATTTTCAAAATTTTTGATTTTTGTGAGTGGTGGTTCTTAAGATTATAAACATCTACTTTTCCTCAATGGCCTGCCGCCAGTGAGCTACTTCTGGAATCTAAATGATTTCATATCGATGGAAAAGTTCGCTTCCTGAAAATGCTTCATTTTCATCATCTGATTCATGAAATTCTATGAAGTTGCACTTAGCCGATATTTCATACTTCAATTTTCAAGTAAAGTTGAAGCAACAAATCGCATTTTGAAACAACCATGATGCAAAAAACGACCGAAACTATGGACACCACTTAGTCTCTTCCAGTATTAGACGACATCGTTGTGAACGAATTATAAGAGCTATTCACTATGCCAATAATTATGAAATTTATGAAAGTGAAAAAAATTTCAAACTGAGACCACTAATTACACGACTGAATGCAAATTTTCGGACACATTGTACCTGAGAGAATCATGGATTGGGATGAAGCCATGATTAGGTATTACGATTCCTACGGGAGTAAACAATATATTGGTGGCAAACCCATACTGATAGGGTATAAAGCATGATGTCTTAATACTGCAACAGGTCATCTAGTGAGTTTTGATATATATCAAGGCAAGTATTTTCTTTCACGACAAAACACATGCAGTTATGGCAGTCTAGTAGGGAAACATTCTGCACCTTTACTACACTTCTTGGATGATTTGCCTCATCCAGACCTCAGTTACTGCTCCTATTTTGACAATCCTTTTTCGAATGTGGATCTTTTACTCGAACTGCAGAGGGGAGACTACGATGGCATAGGCACCATACCAGAAAACCGCATATCAAAAGACTCAAGTTCGCAAGAAAAAAGAGGCAGCCAAAGAGAAACGAGGTACCTGCGCTTATGCTGCTGATTTGAAAAATAATATTTGTATTTCACATTGGAAAGACAATAAGGTAGTTTCTTTGATATCAACATGTGATTCCATACATCCCATAGGAACTTGTCAGCGATTCTCCCGCGCTAGCAAAACGAAGATTACCGTAGATTTTCCTAATACCGCAAAGATGCATAATGTATAATAAGTTCATGGGCGGAACGGACCGCATGGACAAAAATGTAAATTGTTGTTGAGTTCCATCAGACGTAGGAAATGGTATCACCAAATTTATTCATGGACTGTAGATGTTTCTATCCAAAATGCTCGGAATCTGCATCGAAGATATGGCTATTTGTTTTTGCTTAGTTTCCGATGGCGGACAGCAATTTCTTATTTGACGAAGTATGGTCGTCCATCCCTGGAAAACGTAAGTTCCGTGAAAAAGGTGATTTGGGCACAGAGGGTCGATTTGATGGCTTTACCGATTATACAAGTTCCTGAGGGAAACAAAAGGCGTCGTTGTGTTGGTGAATTCTGTAAAACTGCTTTCCGTACTGGATGTTACTTCATAGTTGCATTTCATAGGTTAATGCCTCGTGTGACCACATGGTCACATCAATTTCTATGTTGTAATAAAAAACAGATATATTGAAATATTGTTTTGGATGTCTCACGTGCTTCATATAACTAGTGCTCGCAAAGATAATTGCTGTTTTGAGAAAAAAAATTATCGGCAATAAATCAGTTAAATTTGAATGAAACTGATGTGTCTTGCTAAAAATTTTTGAGAATCGCTGTTGCTGACTTCGTGGTTGAAACAGACAAAACGTTCATTCCATATTATGATTTTTTTATTTTCCTACTTGAGTGAAGATATCATTCCCGGGCGATTCCCGGGCAAATCTGAAAAATGGCCAAAATTACCGGCCCTTGGGCTATTTCCGAAATTCCCGGGCGCGGCCGCCACCCTGTATATAATGCGTATATATGGCGGATTATGCTGTGAATAGTGTCTTAGTTCTGATCTTACTTTCATTCCCTTGTCTATTTTACTGTTTTATTGCTTCTACTTACACTTCGTCCACCGTGTCTCTACTGTCGATGCTGTTGGTCCTCGCTGGCCTTGCGATTTCTAATCACACATCAACAGTTTATCGTCCGACATGTACTCGTATAACCACAATTCTAGCTGTCTGACGATGTGAAATATATCGCAAGAATCTACTTTTCAATTCGGTCTCCACAAACAAAAAATACCTATCCCAGATTCAATTTATCCCGCAATCGTATTAGCCATTACTAGCATCGGGATTCGGGATATTGCAGCCACCAGATAATGCTTGCAGATAATAAGTCGGTCTACACTGATCAGTCGGTCTAGTTCATGAAGTTAATAATGGTCCACATTGGCAGGTTTATCCATGGTCTTTAATTCTCTGCATTACATCTTATTCTTCAAACGACATATTACAATTCAGTTCCCGGATTGAGTCTCGGACTTACATTCTCGATCTCGTAATACGGATATGCATAAGAAATACACAGTCATTGTTTATGATAAAGAAACTAATGATTGCGTACGCGCGACTTCATGCCATAAAATAGTGCAGCACACCCAGAAATTTGACTTTTCGCCTTTTTTTTAGGTTAGCGGGACTTTGACTTATTCGAGAAAACTTTGTTAGCAGGTGATTGATTTCTGTCAATATAATATAAACTGTCTACTCGAACGTAGAGATGTACATGTCTCGACCTGACGAGCCGCGAGCCGATGTGATTTTGAAATATTCAAGGCGAACTGAGCAGAGCCGTACAATGCTAGAGCCGAGCCGACGAGCCGTTTTAATTTTGGGTAAAACACAGTTAAAATTCAACCTAATGTACAGTGTCTACACACATACTTTGTTAACAAGTGCTGATTGTAGAACATTAACCGGATATAATTACAGTTGCATCATCAATTATAGATTGTGAAGGAAATTCTTCACTTGACGATAAAAGTTAGTAATATGGCGACATTATAATGATTATCTTGTCTTATGAAGATTCCTGGTTGTATTGATGCAATGTTTATACATGGCTATGGTCTTCCTTGTCTATTATTCTTACATTTTTCCTACGCAGTTTTCTACTTTTCATTTTCTCCAACGATCTGGTGCATCTGGCTAATACATTATATATTATATACTATATCTGTATAATTACGCATCATTTTTATCATAAAATTTTGAGAAAGACATTTATCGCAGCGCAATCTACCATTTGAGGATGATGGTCCTTGACGAATAATGAAGAACCTCTGGTCCATCAATCTTAGCGTAAGAATATCAAAACTGTCCATTACTGAGTTTAGGCAAAGGTCCTAAAGTCTGCCTAAAGTCTCCTAAATGAATGAATTTTAATTCTTTGATAAATTTATGCTTTCATAATGTAATTTAAATCACGAAAATCCGGGAAATAATTCGATGTAATTTTTTACATTCATTAACAGATATTTTTTTGACTTACAAATTCATTCATTTGGTAGGCTGCAAAATCAGTTAAAATGAAGAAAAGTCAGACTTTGCATAAACCCATTCCGGTGTAAAGCTATAAACCTCGTTTTATAACTACGATTGCGATTAGGCCTACCCATAAATATCGTGTTTGATCAAAAGTTCATCTCGATATTATCTCATCATTCGATATTATCTAAAAGATATTTTTGTATACCTTAACTGCAACTCTGAAGTAGGTCTTTTAATTCTATAAATCATTATCCTGATTGGTAGGACTTTAAATAGGCCTACTTATTAAATATTACCAAATTTAGTTAGCCTACCACAAAAAATTAAATAAAAATCTATCTTACACATATCTTACACCTTACAACGATATATTTTAAGCCAAGCCGAAGAGCAGCGGCTCCGACCGGCTGGAACAAGCCAACCCAAGGGAAGATGATTTCAAGCCGAGCCACCATCGGTTCGGCTAAGCTGCAGCCCGGCTCGGCTTAGGTACATCTCTACTCGCAAGGCTCTAACATCAATGTGCTAAACAGTTCGAAAACATTTGTACAACATAAAAACAAACAAACTTTGGAAGCCATTATGAAGGTATACCTGATTCTACGATAAGATCCTCTGCCATTTAGTTACACGTACATTCACTCTTTCTGAGAAAAGTTCTTAGAAAGGCTTGTTGATGCGTTGGCCTATGTCAAACATTGATCATCTGAGTGCATATACTGAAGCTGAGGCTTCTTCCTATCTACTTTTTGGAAATTTTTGATAGATTTGATTTTGATATTTGATAGATAACTCACAATGTCATGCAGATACCTTCATTGTGGCTGACAAGCTTATGTACCGCATACTGTAACTTGAGAATTGTTTGCGAAGTGACAAAAAAGCACAGTAAGTGATTTTATAATGTTGTGAGTTCGCCAAAACTCTACATTAAAAACACATTAAGCACGCGCGAACAAAAATAGCGAAATCGATTTCTTAGCACTAAAAATTTTGAATTTTCACATTTTTTTGAAGCCAAAAAATCTCATTTCTTCTCCGACAAGAATTAAGCGTTTAATTCACAAAGCGAAACATTGCACATTTATGAAAACGACATTTCATTGCGGGATTAAGACATCTTAAATGGATTATTTGTATCTGTTTCGTAAATCGATTAAACCGACCACGACTTGTCTGTATAAACCGAAGATAAACCAATATAGAGGAACGTTTCTGCAGCATGGGGATTTTCAATCGTTTTCAACTACTAGGTATACTTTGTAATAATAAAAGGAACTTGTACATGTAAATGAGGATTCGCATTACTCGTGAATTCGGTTCCGGCCGGATTAAAAATTTTCAAGTTCGGAGCACCTCATTACATGATAATCGAACACAATTAGAAGCATTCTTTTATAGATATCTGCTGAGACCCAGTAACTTCTCGGTCTTCAAATCTTAGAAATGCTTCGAATAATCAATGATGTTCGACCCATTAGCCAAAAATTTTGCCTCACGCCAACACTTGGTATATTGGACGCCTCTTGGACTCGCACTCTTAAATTTCATGCTCACCTCGGTCTTAACAAAATTCTCGAAATCATTCAAGTCTTCACCATATTTTGCAAGTTTTACTTGAGGAAATTTCTTGGATGACGTTAATTGTTTGCTATCTTCTACTGAGATGTCCTCGGCATATAAATCGCTGCCAATTGTTGGTGTGAATGCTGCATACAAACAAGCTGAAAGAGGTATAATATAATGAGAAACATTTGACCAACAATCAAAAGCAAGATGAAATAAGTTCGAACACAAGATGACGCTAGAATATGTAAAAATTTCACAATCTCGAAGACCCTACGATGGTTGCATTTGAGGATGAGAGCATAATGAGGAGACAGACTGCTTTTTAAGGACCACATCATGTCAGAATCAATGATACTCTCAGATCATTGTGTCCTAGACTGTTGGTCGACCATAACGAAAACCACACATAAATGTATATGAGATGCTTGTCCATTGTGTGACAGGTGCGGCATGAAAATCTGACTTAATTTAATGTATGGCGAAACTTTCTAATTATCCAACGAATTAGGTATTGTTTTCAAAGCTATTTGGTTTTTCACCAAAAGAATACTTTAGCGCCTAATGATGTTCATTTTGTGAGCAGCATGAAGATGATTGGAGGCAATTATGATTCAAATCTGTCTTCATATTACAATCATTCATTCATATTTACAATGCCACCGTCCTTTCAACGCTGGAGAACAATGCTGCCCTTCTTGTTGGACTGAACCAGTTTAATGCAGAGAAATTTGAAAAGGTTCGATTACAATTGTAGTGCAGTGGTTGTGGAGTGTTCTTTTTTGAATCCATGTTGTAGAAGGCATCGAAGAGACCAATTCTGTGATTATTGTGAGAATGCTCTTTCCCAGTGTTCACAGTGGCAAGAGGAGAGAGTTGGGTCTGTAAGAAGTGTGAAAATGGATGTCTTCGCTGTGCTTTGGGATTGGTGTGATATTGGCTCTTCTCCATATGATGGGTTCTGATTGGTGTTGAGTGAGAGCAGCATGCAGATGTCTTTTAGATATTGGATGACAATGGGGCCGCGATGTTTGAGATGTTTTATGTTGAATTTGCATGAGTCAAGAAAGTTGTTGTTGAAGAGTGATGTCTTGTTCTGTTTGGTCAGGTGTGACTTTTATGGTGGTAGTGTGCGGGAGTGTCTTGTGTGGTGCAGGTGCGATGTGTTTGTTGACGGTTGTCACGGTTGTCGTGAAGACGCGTGTTGAAGAGATTGATATGTTTTCGACTGGCTTTCCGGCCTTATTGCTGAGTTTGTGTGTGTATGTGTGCGTATGACCAGTTTTATCATTCACTGCTATCGACTTCGTCATGAAGAAAGCGATGAGTTCCGAACACTTCAGGATAAGATGGAATGTGACCTAGATTTGTCGATGACATTGGATTGATAAGTAACGATCAACACATTCTACAAGATATGACCAACAGGCTGATCTAAAATGCAAGAAGATGGATATTCGTATGAACAATGACCAACGAATGATCTCATTAACCCCTAGAGACCTGAGCTTTTTCACACCCTCTGAAACCTGAGGGGGCACCATAATGGACATGCACAAAATCATTTTTCATCTGATTCTAAAAAATTTTGCATGAAATTTCTACACCCTCTGATAACTGAGGAGGAGGGGTCCAGTGAACCTCCTTGGCCTATCTACCATGCTTCTACTGATTCAATTGAAATGAAATGTTACATGCAGAATCTGTGTCAAAGATGATGATTTTACATGGGCATGAGCGGTTGATATAATGTATCCTCAGCACATCAGGTTAAATAGAAAAATATGACCACCCCATCTCAGGTCTCTGTTAATCCCCTATCACGGTCGGATAACATATATATAGTACATACACATATAGAGTGTGTCAGCTTCCCTATCTCAGAAGAAAAATATCCGGTGATGGTGGTGCTGAAGTCGACGTACGTCACAGGCTGGGCAAAGCTGCAAATGTCTTCAAAAAACTATGTCCTATTTGGAGGCAAATGTCTATTAGCAGCAAGTTTCGACAATGCATTTACATGTTCATCGTGCGTGGTAACCACAGCGAACTGCGCTTGCGAGACATGGAGAAATATGACCACTATATGCAAACAGCTGAATGTCTTTCACCGCCGATGCATCCGTGCCATACTGGGCATATCATGGAGAGACCTATGGTACCAATGTCCTTCCGCTTTCACGTGGTGGCACCCGCCCCGTTCATCGGATCGGGTCGGAAAGGGGGACACGTTCCCGAGCGGCCGTCTGTGGAAGTGCTGCCCCCTTCGGGTTTCTGACTGGATATTTATCCGTTGGTCGTGGAGAAATAGCCCTCTTCTTCTGTGTTTACCTTTACGGCCACTCCCTTTCATCTCCTCTCCCTCGGCTTCTCATACACATCCGGCTCCTCATGGCAGGAATCCATCCCAATCCTGGTCCTTCACCTCGCCGCCCTCCTAGTTACCCATGCAGAGTCTCTCAGAGAAGTGTTGTTTACTCGTACACCGGCCGTTCTGCTCAGTAAACTTTGGATTCATCTTCACCGCTCGTCTCTAACCACCCATGGCTTCAACACCTTCCCCAGTCGTCACCAATGGGTCTGTCCCACCTGCTCTCCTACTAACTTTCGTCTTCCTTCAGCACCCCCGGCTGTTTCAGTCTCAGACCGCTCCTCCCCATCCCCCGTGCCCAGTTCACCGTCTCCGTCCTATCCTCGGTCTAGGCTTCCTTCTCCTCCCTACTCTGCCTATTCTGTCGCTGCTGGCTAGCCTCCTTCCACTTCGGATCCCTCCCATCGCCCCTCGCCTCCTGCGAGTGTCTCTGTCCCCTCGGCTGCCCCTCTCTCCTCTCTGCAGCTGCGCGTCGTCCTCTCCCGTGTCCACCTTCATCCCTCTCTTTCCGCGCCCGCTTCTTACCCTCTCTCCGTGGTTGCTGATCCCTCTTCCATGCAGCCACGCATCGCTTTGTCTTGCCTCCCCCTCCGTACCCTTCATCGGCCTCTTCTCTGCCCTGTCCTCCCTCGCCTAGCCCGACTTCCCCCGTTAGGCCTCTCCGCCCTAATCGCTCTTGCCACCGCTCTTCTACTCATGATCTCAAGGTCTTTCAGTGGAACGTAAACTGAGTGCGTGACCGCTGCTTGGAGCTCACTCAATTTCTGTCTTAAAAACCCTTGCGACGTCATTATAATCCAGGAAACGTCTCTCGTCCACTACTTTTCGTATTTCTGTACACAAGTGCTACCGCCAGGATCGGATGATTAAACCTCGCCGCGTGAGGCGTGATGACTCTAGTTCGGAATGGTCTTGCAAACGGGATGGATTGTAAGGCTCACCACCCCCCCTTTGGGAGTCTCGGGGCCACTCTAGCTCTCATGGCTCTGAAATCTACTCCGGACTTCTTGCTTCTGATCTTGAGTCTCTCAATTACCCTGACCCTCCCACTCTCCTGCAGCAGTTTTATGGATGGCGTACCTCCCAAGACCTCAGTCTGTTACCTTCGTCTCTAGCCCCTAGATGCGGCTGGTTCGTCCTGCCTGCCTGACCTTGGATCTGACAAACTCCCTATTTCTACTAAGATTCCCCTCTCCCCACACTGTTCTCTCAACGAGCGCAAACTTTCTTATACCCGCCAGTCCCCGCAGCTTGGTGTCCCGCGGAACTAGATCAGCTCGTCCGTGCCAGTCGCAAGCCATTCAAACGGGCCCATCGAAGTGAAGCGAATCGTCAGGCTGCATCCCGTTCTGCCTCCAGAGCCATTGCTAAAGCGTCCAATCTTCGTCCTTCCTCCAATCCCCGCAAGGTATTCTCCCTCATCCGTTCTGTTGCTGGTAATACTTCCAATCCAACCTTTTCCGGATGTAGCTCTGCTTGGGCTACAGCCACCGGTTACGCTTCTTTTCTCAAGAGTCACTTACCTAGACCTCTTCCTTCCGATTGCCGTCCTGAAATCTTCCTTCGTGAGATCAACTCTTCTATCTGTACCTGCCCATCCTTCTGCTCTCCTTCTAGCTTGTCAGAGCTCACCACAGCTATTAGCTCTCTCTCCTCGTCGACTGCAGCCGGTCCTGACCATGTCTCGAACCCTCTACTCGAAAATCTTCCTCCTTCTGCCCTGACTTCTCCTTTGTTTATCTTCAACCTCTCTCGGTCCACCCACTCCTTTCCATCCGCCTGGAAATCTTCCACCATCTACCCGGTGCATAAATCTGGCAAACCAATAGACGCTTCCTTTCGTCTCAGCTGCCTTGCATCTTGTACATCGAAACTCTTTGCATAACTATTAGAGCGTCTTGTGCTAGCCCGTATTTCTTTTCTCCTCGAATCTAAAGATCTTCTGACCACTCTTCAGACCGGTTTCCGCCCAGACCGCTCTACCACTGACCAGAAAGTTCTTCTTACTCAGTCAATCTGTGATGGCTTTCACAGCTTCAAGCCCTGTGCAAGGACTGTGTTGGCTACAGTTGATTTCTCTCGTGCCTTCGACTCGGTCTGGTATTCAGAAAGTTCTTCTTACTCAGTCAATCTGTGATGGCTTTCACAGCTTCAAGCCCTGTGCAAGGACTGTGTTGGCTACAGTTGATTTCTCTCGTGCCTTCGACTCGGTCTGGTATTCAGCTATCTACCACAAGCTTCTGGCGTCTGGCCTGCCTCCTTGCTTTGTTCGCTGGAAAAGGGCTTGTCTGACCGTCGGGTTCTGGTTGCCCTTCGGCACTCCTCCAGTAGCTCTTTCCGAGTTCGATGGGGAGTCCCTCAAGGGTCGTCTCGGCCCAGTCCTCTTCATCAACGACGCTTCCTCTGTGCTCCCTCAGTCCGCTTTTTACTTTATGCGGACAATCTTGCTATTTGGGCGTCTTCTCCTCACATTCACTTCGCTGCTGCCACTGTCCAAGAAGCTCTGTCTGAGCTCGAGGATTGGTCTCTAAAGTGGCAGTTTCCTCTAAACCCCACTAAATGCGAAGTCTCCTTCTTCAGCACCGCCACCCACGAAGCTTCTGTTCAGCCCTCTGTGTCTCTTTTGGCACCTCTCTCGTTCAACACTTCCCCTAAATTTCTCGGAGCAATTTAATACCGAACATTTCCTTCTTCCCCCCTATCTCCCACGGGGTGTTTCATTCACGGGTGATCACGGGGTGATCTCTCAAGGGTGTTTCATTCACCTCCTGAAGCCCTTCCAAAGAGTCCCTTGCTCCGATCTACAAGGCATCTCTTCTCCCCGTCCTCAACTATGCCAACACTCTAAACCAGCCCCTCCTAAATCACACACTAAAGCAAGACACTATTCGTAACTAATAAAAAAATTCTAAAGCAAACCGTTTTAGGAGGCTAGCACACTAGCAGTGTTCGTACTGGCCGATTTCGCATTTTTCGCGCCCCGCCCTGCGATTCGCGCCCCCAACTAATTGGTCTAAGATACATGTATGCGCGAGCGTAAGGTCAATACATACATTTTTCAAACATATACGGAATTCACATAGGCATATTTACGGGTCAATTTCATAGGTCTATGAAGATTTTAAGCATTTATTAGATACCTTTGATGGAGTAGATGAAAACTTAATTGATTAATGGATGGCCCTGCATGGAGCAGACAACCATATGATATTAATGAGATCATATACGAACATATAAGTACGTTATAATGTACTCATTCTAATTCGGTACTATAATAATTCCGCAACGTTGAATCAAATGAGCCTAAGGAACCCCGAAAATGCCTTTCCCAGTTCCAATTGGCTAGGATTTGGTTGTGGGGCCTTAGAAAAATGCCCGAAATCACTACAACCAAATCTGGGCCAAATGGAACCGAACCAAAGACTAAAATCGGGGTGTTAGGGCCTGTCATACCTGACATTTTCTCGGTGTAGTCAACGTCTTCGTTAAAATAACGTCGCTACACTTTCCATCTGGTACTGAAATGTAACATAATAAGTTTCATTAATACACCGTAAGAGTTTATGCCCTATTTTCCTTGTGATCTAAATGAAGAAAAGATCAGAAATGAAAGTACACATGTAAGTAGTTTCATTCAATCAGGTACATGATGATCGAGCTGTGTTGAATCAAAATGCTGTCTAAAAGCGCTAGGCACTGATAAAGAAAATATCACTTCAATTTCTTGGGAGAAATAACTTTCAGTTCTTCATGTGTTTTTCGCTTCAAAGTACTAGTCATGAGCTTCTCAGCTACTGCTCGTTTCTTTTCTTCCATCTTCTCCTTCTCATCAAGCAGAGCTTTAAGGTGGTCCTCCTCTTCCTTTAATGACCGTAATGCCTCCTCCTGCATTTTCACGAGGCTTTCTTTCCGTTTCATGATATCGCTGATTCGCTTTTCGTTGTTTTTGAGACCGGACTCTCATTCAGCTTTGAATCATTTTTCTTCTGATTTTCGAAAGTTTTTAATATATCCTTCTCTGCTGCCTTCTTCTTCCTTGCTGCCTCTTCCTCCATCTCGCTCTTCAAACGCAGCTCATATGCTTGTTTGGCTTTGGCAACTTTCTCCAAAAGTGCCTGTGTCACTTCGAAGTTTCGCGATGAGATATTATTCGATGCCATGGCGCTCTTAATAACGACGATCGCATTTATTGTAGTCGCGGACAGGTTACTCCGTTTCTTTGTCACTAGATCAGGCAGCAAACTGAACACCCTCTCCACTTCTGCGTTTCCGTGGGGTAATGTCATCGTGACTCGAGCCAGACGACTCAGAGTTGGCATCTTTGAGGACATTTTCTGCCAGTATTCTCCAATGTCCATTGGCTTCTCTGTTGTACGTTGGAGGAGTCGAGCTTCAACTTCAAGAGTAGAAATCTCGTTTTGAGGAACAATTTGGGGAAAGCACTTCGCAAGAGTCTTCGCCCAGTTCTCCAGATCAGCATCGTTCGAATGATGTGGGGAAAGAAATTGGCACGATTGAAGCACATCATTTTCAAACGGTAAGTACTTGAGGAGCTTTTCAGTTCCCCTCCTGAAGAATCGGTTCACCCTTTCAAAAATGTAATACGCAGTGATGATAAATAGTCCCTTAATAAAATGTAGAATACGCAGTGATGATTACGGTATGTCGTAGTAGGTTTACACACTATTCCTATTTGTTAGTGTTATGTCAGGAAGGCATTTTCTGGAATAATAAGGAAAATATTCAATTCTATTACTGTCATCAATCTGATACATAGTCGTAGACACATCTAACAGTTCCCAGTGATATATTATAGTCAAATATTTTTTGGGGAGCGAAAATATATGGGACAATATTGGGGCGCGAAAATATTTTCGGAATTTTCGCGCCCGCCTTCATTTTTCGCGCATTCGCGCCCGTTTTTACGGAATTCGCGCCCGGGCGCGAATTCGCGCCCCAGTACGAACACTGCACTAGGGTTATTGCTCTCTTTAGTATGTCAACATTCTATTTCACGCAACCTCGTAAAATTCTAGTGTGTGGCCCTTTAGGATGCAGGTTTCTTCGATTTTAGGAGGTGACAGCTTACAGTGCAGTCTGACCACTCCTATTCCTCTTCTTATGTTGGAAGTTGGACTTCCTCCCCTCTCCGTGACCCTCAGCGGCCAGTCGCTCTCTTATTTTGAGCGCGCTCTTCGCCTCCCACCCTCGCTTCCCCTCTTTTCTATGGCGATCCTTCCTCTGCACAATCGCGTCCGTTTCTCTTCGTGGCGCTTCTTCTGCTCTTTTCATCCACTTTCTCCACCTGCTTCTTCTCGGCGTGAGACCCTGGTCTCCTGCCATCCTTCCCCCCCCGTGGTGCTCTCCTCCGTTCTCCGTGTCCCTGGTCCTGTGCTCCGCCTACTCTCGTTCCGACCCAGTTCCTCTTCGTACCGCTTTGGTCCGAAATCACCCTTCCTACCTCCCCGCTGCTGACCTGACCATCTGGACTGACGGTTCCGCTATTGGTCAGCTCGGACCAGATGGCTCGGGTGTTTTCATAACCTTCTCATCATGCTCTTCCACTTTCTCTCCTTCCCTTCATGCTGGAGCGTATTGCTCAAGCTTCACAGGTGAAATGATTGCAATCCAATATGCTCTTTTCATCTCTTCTTCTCTTGTCCGACTCTCTCTCGGCTCTGTCCTTGCTCTTTTCACGCCTTGTCCCTCCTGTTCGCGTCTGTCTGGTCCTCTTTGTCGTCCCTCTGCTCTTCCTCGATCTCAGTGTAATTGCAGTGGCTTCCTTCTCACTCAAACATCAACGGAAATGACACTGCAGATGCGTTTGTCAAAAGTGGCTATTCTCTCCCCTCTATGCTGTTTTTGTTGTGTCTATGCATCACCTGTATTTGTTGACGCACCATTTTATTTACAAGACCGTTTAGAAAGATGTGTAATAAGATGTCATCGCGTTGCTCTGAGTTTGAGGACATTAATTAACAGCGCCATAGAATCGCCTGCAACAACCTCTTCAAATCTGCAGAATGCAATATGACCCATCCCTTGCATTCCATTATCCCATAGAGACTTGAATGAAGTGGGCAGTACATCACAGAGCTCTCTCGATCCGCGCGTAGACAACGACAGTTTCAACTGTACATCGGAAAATATTTAAACTATAAGTGCAATATGTGATAACCAATCATGATACCGGTCCTATTTTGTACGTTCATTCTTTGCTTTCCACGATGACTTTGGAATGACTCTTTTGCACTGAAATGATCGATTTCCATTATCTGAAATATAAACACTTTCTATCTTCTCTCTCTCTCTGTCTGCAGCTCCTCAGTGTCTGTCTCTAATGAAGTCCTTCATTCGTCGTTTCCTGTTCAATTCATAGAGGACTTCATTTCGCTCGTCTTTAATTTATTCGCAAGTCTCTAGCAATGTGATAACTGAGGAGCTGTCCCTCCTTCGCGCTGTCCTCTTCTCAATTCTCAATTCTTATTCTCAATCTTAGTTCTCATTCTTAGTCTCCTTCTCAATTCTTATCTTCACAGGATTGGTAGGTTCACTTCTCCTGAATGCCCTGTTTGTGGTGCAACCACGATGTCCCCGTGGGGGGTTGCCCGCTTCTTCGATCTCATTGGCGTCCCGCCACGCCCTTATCCGCGGGGACGGGGTCGGGTAATCCCACCACCACCAGGTAACGAATCAGAAGCTAATGAGATGACCCGCACTCGAATATTTGGTCGACATTCCACAAAGATGAAACATGCGAACTGCCTCAAGTCTGTCCAGCCAGTAGTGCAGCGGATTGTATCCCCATGACGGTACAAGAAGAGGAATACCGGTAAAGACATAGAGGAGGACGTTTAATTAACATCTCAGAAAGATGAGATTTATCTGGAGTGGCGTTTGAAGAGCTGCCGGTGACAGAGCGAATTGGAGAAACTCATCGTCCGATGCTCGAGCAGGAACAGAAGGAAATAAGTAGGTAACCATGACATTTATGCGGCAGGATGTCCGGAGGCCTCCCATCTCTCCAACAGTGTATAACTCTTCATGTACATTCAGCTCGACTATTCATTGCAAGCTTGAATTATCAAATTGAAATGTATACTTCCAGCCTTAAGTATGGTTCGTCTTTTGCCGCTGTTGAAAAATCAATTTGTTGCTTTGACATGTTGGTTCATGCTTGCAAATAGATCTTACGGGTAAAGTGATATTTTTCAAAATCAACATTGACAGTACAATTCCCCTTCATATGCGATTATAATTTTATTTTTAAACACTTCGCAATCATCCATCTACAAGCATAAATTAATACATCGAAACAACAAATTTGAAATGAAAACATTGACCACGGCAAATGAAGAAACAAAGGACTGAAAGAATCCATTTTAATTCGAAAGTTGAAGCCGACAATCAGTACTCGAACATCATGTCAAGAGCAGTTTCCATGCATGCACATGTGGGTGATAATTTGGTTGGGCCTACTGAAAAATTCTCCCGAAAATTTTCGCAATCGAACCCCAATTTCTCAGAATTATGAATGGATTTCTGGAATTTTAGTGCCACGAATTTTGACAATGCGAATTTTGACTTTGTGGTCAGTTTGTCTGATGACAGAGTACAGAAATTAATTGCAACAAATTCAGTGACGTTTGATGTCAAACTCTTGACTCTTTCCACCATTCACAAAAGTACTCTGTTGCTGGAAGACACCTTTCCTTACAAGTATCATTAATATGATCAGCATCAAGATTCAGGTCATACTGTAATTCCTCTCAATCAAGTGTGGAACTAAATTTTATAGTTTCATCCATCATTTGAATGATTCAGTCCTCTTGAGTTTGGCCGAATTTTGCAATATTTTGTAAAATATTTTTGAATACAAACTTGGCTTTCTTATCATTCTTTCTAATTTACAATGTACAGACAAGAAGTATTCTAAAAATCGCATCTTTTGCTATCATAAATGCAAGTGAATACAACATAAAATCTTCGATGAAACTTACCACGTTCATCCACAGACATCAGAGCTTCTGACTGCAACTCCTGAAAATGAATGATTGTGCCATTACTATATTAAATGGAAAAATGATACCCGCGAAATCATAAGCTTCGAACTATCATAAGTAATATTTATAAAGTGAAACTTTCCATCAGACTTATATGTGAACCACGATAGCTATGCGATTTTGTGGAGATTTACCTGGATAAGTAAATCTATCAGAACACTTGCTTGATCTGAAATCAGAAACATCACAATCATTCACCCTATCATTTAAAATCTAAACTAAATGAAAATAGCAACACAGAAATGCCTGAGAATTTAGATTTTTTGTTTTGAAATGCCTCAAAAATATGACAAAAGGTGCGCTGCTTGATAAACTGCATTGGTCAACAAGGGTCATGGTTGTGTCACAACTTATAAAGTGTCATAAACAGTCATAGTCCATTCAAAACGGCTATCAATTTGCGAAAACAAACTAATTTTGATGAAGTGACAAAATGAGCTGTAGAATTTCTATCAATGCAAACTACTTGTTTCCCATGATCAACTACTATGAAGAACAATTAGCAAATGAGAAATATACTCGTGCTCATGAATCTTAGAACACCATGATGTATATTTTCAAAATCGTGTCGGTAGTTTCACAGATCAGTCCATCAATGAATCTGAAAACTTTGAAAACCTCTACCAAAAAGTAATGAAAATATAATCAGTAAGCTATCCTACCGACGATGTGGCATAAATTGGATGATCTTCTTGCATGTCATCTGTATTAACACATACCACAATGTTTCACATATACTCAAATCAGCAAAACAACTCTCGTCTCATGTTACTCTAAGTGATGTGGTTTGGTTACAAGGCATCAACAGAGAAATGAGAAGAAATCGTGAATCTGGGTTTATCACATATAATTTTATGATTTCGTAACTGTCCAGTTGCTAATATTTCAGAGCGTTTTAAAAAAATAGAATGGGTTTTTTCTGGTTTTTTTACATGCCATACACATGCCATGGCATGTCGGTTATGAAATTGGCATGTCGATTTTGAGATTTACATGCCAGCTGGCATGTCAGTTTTTCACATGTTTTAGAGAATAGTTTTGTGTGCTGAACTTTCTTGCCTTTTAAATTGTCATTGTCATTGTCGTTACTACAGTGATGACAAAAGCGCGTGCGATTGGACGAAGTATTACGAGCACGCGTGTGTCGGTGTGTCCGATGTTCTCTAATACACAGCCGTGAGACACACTTAGAGAAGATGTTAAGAGCTACCTTTTTATCGTCTTTGAAGTATGTTGAGTATTACATGTTGATCTGTTACAGCAAAAAGAGTGAAAACTGCTCATATTGCTCTGATACTCATATTCCTCCGGCCTCCTCTATAAGCCGATTTGAGTTAAGAGCGTACTTATTGCGTAAGTAAAAGAAGCCAAGTTTGTACTTTTATAAGAGAAATTGCAATACTTTGTGCTGGCAATAGCATGTTAATTTATGAATTGGCATGTTGATTTTGGGCCCAACATGCCAGAGTGCATGTGGTCTGAAAAATTAAAAAATCCCAGGTTTTTTACCAGCCCTGATTTACATGCAATTGTTCTACGGAAATGCGAAAATTCAATAATAACGCAACTCGAAATATTCCAAAAAGACATACTTGACATTCAGATTTTCAAAATTTGGATAGAATTAGTCACACTTGATTGACATTGTCACATTTCAGACACGTGTTTGTCATATTTGATTGAAATTTTCACATTTGAAAAGGTGAACTCAATATTCGATCGGCGAAACCTATATTTTCGGTACATGTTCGTGCATTAAAATCCCATAGCGGTCTACCCTTCAGGTGTTCGTCGATTCACTTCAGTGACTGTCGACGAGTCTTCCCGCAGTAGCCTTTACTGCATTACTCACAAGCTTATCTGTAGACGAGGGAAGGTCATTCGTGAAAAGGAAGTTCATCTTTATTTCTTATAAATTTTTGGTAATTCAAGGTGGTGATGGCAGTTCTAGCGCGAGTTCTAATCAATTTCTATTTATCTGTTTTGCCTTGGCTTTTTATCTACTCAAAGTACTACCGATGAAAGGCAATTTCCAATAAATATCAACTTTTTCACTGTCTTTCATTTTAATTCTAAAGAATTTTTAACAATATTGTTCTTTCAATTTGCTTTGGGTGATGGCCATTTTTGCATGAAGACATCACAGAGAGCATTCTTGTTGTTTTTTAAATGAAGGGATCACTAGTAAATTTTTGTGACCTATGGTGTAGTGCCGTCATGGCACTATTTTGTGGGAATATGTGGGCAATATTGCTTCATTATGAGTATATACCAGATTATTCACTTCTTTAGAGTCCGGTTCGTGCCGATTGACTTGTTTGAAAACATGCAGGCCTGTCGAGGAATTATATTGCCTTCAGGTTTTCCGGTAGTAAATTGGATAACCGATCATGTGATTCATATCAAGTCAGTTGTTTCAGCTTCATTTTTGAAAATAGCGAGGACAAAATAGCGCGATGACTGCGCAGTTAAGCATTTTACAGTAATGCATGCAATTCTACGAATTAAGTTCCAGTTTTACTTTAAGTGAAAAAAATAATTAAATATTGAGTTAGCCGCTATTTCATCCAATTTCATGAATCACCAGCGGGCCTAGTTCCTATTATCTCTAAATACCGCTGGATATAGTTGCGTATTAAAGGGAGAGTTGTGATGCTGAGAGATGTCATCTAGGCCTACTGATGATTTCTGATATTGGATTAAATGAAAGCCATCAAAATCTGTTACAATATTCGATTTTAGTGAAGATGATCAGAACTCAAAATTTAGTCTTTCTAGTGAATAGGGTCTATAATCGTTGAAATGTGTGTTGTAATACTTTTATCACAGTATATTTTGATAGCGCCTTTTATTCAGCTTTTGCATAAATCATTTTTGATGTATTATTGCTTTCCATCAAGTTCTATGATTACCTTTTTATTTTTGCAATTTTAGCTTTATCATTCATTCCAAGATCTACTGACATTGAAGAGGGCGTGAATTTTGCGGAAAATCCTTTGTCTTATTTGTATTATAGTTTCTATTGTTTCTTTGCCTGTAAATGAGGTAAAAAAGTTTCAAAAGAAAATTCATTTTATGTTTATAATCATTTTTCAAATATAATCAGTTTTATTATGAATCAAAATATATTTCAATTTGTGATCAATTTCTTAATGAAGCCAATGTTTATTGATTTGGAAAAGCAAATCTCAAATCGCCTGTTAATACGAGTATTAGGAGATGTCTAAAAAAGCAAAAGAATATTTACTAACCAAACAGAACATGTTTCAAAAAACGCTATGTTTTTCTACACAGTAGTGACACGGATTAACATCGAGTTTTCAGAAAGTAGTAACTGTTGATTGCTACTGGTACACTAACGTAATTCAGTAGTATGTGAGCATTTAAGACTGGTTCCACATTTGATTGGTTTGTTTGCGCATGAAATGCTGCTAAATTGGTAATGCGCGAGAAGTTCTTTTGCAATGAAGTGAAAATATCCTGTTCTTGGGAACCCTGAAAATGGAATCCACTCTTATTTAGAATTGAAAAATTTACAGTATATTCTTGCTTGACGAGTGTCCTTGATCAAAATGCATTCAAAGACATGCTTGAATTACTGCTCTATCTATGCTCAATAGACGTCTACGGACAATGTTGTGTAAATAGAAGCTGCAATGCTACAGCGGGATTTATAATTCCGCAATGGCAATACCGCAGAGCCATTTAGCAAAACAGTATTAAAACATAACTCAAAAATATAATTAGCAATTACCTAAAAAAGTGATTGATAGTATCCAGGTACTGTATTTGACAAGTTGGAAGCATCTCTACAATAAACATTCTAATACATATAAACCAGAGGCATGAAATGTAGACGGATCTTTCTCATCATTTCGAGTCCGAACGCATTTCGCAGCTTGTTGAATCCGTACGTGGAACTATGTTCGATCAAAAAAATAGAGGTCTTTGCTGCTTGTATCAGCACTTCAACCTAAATCAATGATCTCTATTTTTTATCACGTATTTTTTCTCTGAAAAATTCAATAATTTCAATGCTTGAAATATCAATATTACGAGGAAATACTTACTATACATTCCATTGCGTCAGCAGCAATATCTTTCAATGCTGAAAGTCGCTGACTTAACTCATCATTGAAGTCATCGGTCCACTCCTCTTCATCGTCATCATCATCTTCATGAAGTTCTGAAGTCACTCCAATCTTGGCTCTACCCTTGGACAAGATCTGATCGAGATTTTCCCTTAAGCCAATTTCAGCAGATTGTTGCTGTTGTTGAAATTTCCTTGGTAAAGATGGAGCTGACAGCGTAGGAGGTCGTGCTGACCTCCTTGCTACTCGTGAAGCGCCACGCATTACTGCACGTCCTGCTGGTGCAAGATGAGGATGTGCCGAATGTGCTGTTTCTCGGAAGGTAGGAAGTGGTGGAGGAGGTGCTGACTGCATTGCTGAAAGTTGAGGTGGCGGAGGAGGTGCTGACTTCCTTGCTGCTCGTGAAACGCCAAGTGCTTTTTTCAATACTGCAGGTCCTGCTGGTGCAAGATGAGGATGTGCCGAATGTGCTGTTTCTCGGAAGGTAGGAAGTGGTGGAGGAGGCGCTGACTGCATTGCTAAAAGTTGAGGTGGCGGAGGAGGTGCTGACTGCATTGCTAAAAGTTGAGGTGGCGGAGGAGGTGCTGACTGCATTGCTAAAAGTTGAGGTGGCGGAGGAGGTGCTGACTGCATTGCTAAAAGTTGAGGTGGCGGAGGAGGTGCTGACTGCATTGCTGAAAGTTGAGGTGGCGGAGGAGGTGCTGACTGCATTGCTGAAAGTTGAGGTGGCGGCGGAGGAGGTGCTGACTGCCTTGCTATAAGTTGAGGTGGCGGAGGAGGTGAGGCTAATCCTGCGTCTAACTGTAAAGAAGGCGATTGTCGTCTAGGCAACGACATTTTTGCCTGAAATCTTCGAGGGCTGGTAGGCATATACATCATAAGGCCTGCACGATCTGAGTCAAATAGTGATGAGCCCATATCACAGCTCTGACTACTACTTTGACTTCGGTTTCGACTGATACTTCGATCACGACTAAGCGATGAGTCCATGTCACTGCTCCGACTACTACTTTGACTTCGGCTTCGACTGATACTTCGATCACGACTAAGCGATGAGTCCATGTCACTGCTCCGACTACTACTTTGACTTCGGCTTCGACTGATACTTCGATCACGACTAAGCGATGAGTCCATGTCACTGCTCCGACTACTACTTTGACTTCGGCTTCGTCTTCGACTTTTGCACTTAATTTCATCAAAGAGCATCATGGCCATTTCCGATTCATCTTCACTTGGTGACTCGTGAACATTGCTGTCAAAGGCGAGGTCCGAATCATCTTCAATCGTCGGATCATACATGTTGATCTCTACATCTGATGCTTCCCCTTCCATTATTAATTTTCTGGATTTCTTTTTTCTTTTCCTTGCGGACGATAATTCGTTTCTTGAGGCTTCTGAAAATGACATGTACGAATAATATATACACGTATATGTATAGCATGTATATACATTATGCATGTAAAACATTTGTGCCTTTTTAACTTTATAATAATGAAGTACTCGCACAATTGTAATGACAATGATAATTGTCACAATAACAAATATGTGAATGCTGTCTTAACGTCGCTGCTTCCCCAAACTGGGGACTTGGACGGTGCAGACCACAGAGATAAAGTGCTGACATAGTCAGACTTTTATCTGGAGCGTTGTGATCTTTTAGTCCGATTGCCCCACCTGACGACTTCCCCCGACACCTTCGGGGCTCGACCTCTGGAGCAAAAGATTCTAGGCCAAGTACTTAACCGCTGTGCCACGGAGACCACATAACTGTCACAATAACAAAAAGAAGAATAGTATTCACGGTGACAAGAAAAAGAGGACGGCCAAGGATTCGATGAAAGGATTGTAGCAAGAAAGACCTGGAAAGCACGAAAGAAGAGTGGAGAGCATTGAAGGAGAAGGCGGAAGACAAATTGAAATGGCGGCAAATTATCAAGGATCCGGCAAAGGGTGTGATGGAGAAGGCATGGAGGTGACTACACTCTTGTACTGTGTATGAATGTCCATGACATTTCTCTCTACCCCTATTCAGGGAAAATGGGGTTGCTGAAATAAATAAATGATTGTGTAATATAACTAGACATACATAAAATGCTACATCAATACAGATGATAAACTAAAAATATGACAAGTAAGTAGTAAGCACATTCCAGACGCAAGTGCAAACTGTGAAATGCTGACTCAGCCCCCACCCCCACCCTCTGGAAGGAAGGTGAGGGAGTTCGTCAAGGATGTGCTGGGAGGAATGGGTCCGTGAGGAGGAAACGGGTCCCCCACCCCCACCCGCACCCCCACCCTCTGGAAGGAAGGTGAGGGAGTTCGTCAAGGATGTGCTGGGAGGAATGGGTCCATGAGGAGGAAACGGGTCCCCCACCCCCACCCCCTCCTGTCACACTTCCACCTTTGGTTGTAGAGATGGTAGAAAGTCGTGCCATAGCTCATTTGAAAGCTGAGAATGAGAAAAAGGCAGTGGAAAGCTCAGTTTGGACTCATTTTCTTGGGTTTAGGGAGGAAAATGGCAGGAAACTGTCAGAGTTGGAAAAAGTCAGGTTTTGGAGGTTTTGGGATGAGAAAGGTCGTTTTTCGGGCAGCAGGAGTGCTCGGATGGGAAAATGGAGTGCAAATTCGGACGTTTTGGTCAAAGTTGGGTCTAGGAACGTCTTCCCAACTCAATCGGAGAGAAAAAATTCTGACCCCCACCCCCACCCCCTCCTGTCACACTTCCAACTTTGGTTGTAGAGATGGTAGAAAGTCGTGCAATAGCTCGTTTGAAAGCTAAGAGTCAGACAAATTCAGTGGAAAAAATGGCTTGTTCGCATCTGCCTTCGTTTAGATGTGATGCGTCATTTAAGATTTTGGGAGATTGGCGAAAAACGACAGAGTTAGAATGTTTATGAAAATCGCTCTAGCGGGTGAAGCAAGCGTCGGACGGGCAAACAGAGACCAGATTTGGAATCAGCGTCAAATTTGAGACAAATGATGTTTTGCGACTTTTCTCTAGTCTTCACTCCTGTTTCAAGTTGCAAGACGAACGGTGAGTGCTCTGACAAGGTTTGCTATCAAACTTTTGGATTTAGGATAAAGCTAGGAATCATACTCTTTAACTTTGGTTGACGATTTTATTCCAACGTTTGCTATCAAATGTTTGATGACTTAGTCTTTCAATGCATATCAGCAAGTAGTATCCTATAAACACTTGCCATCAAATTTTACTCTATCTTTACAGAATCATAATGACGAAATCAAGCAATGCAAAAATGTTGGTTGGCAAATGTAGTTGCGGCAAGATTGCCAGAGGTAGTGAGCTGAGGAAGCATATTAAAGAGGGGACGGTGGGCGTGCACATGAGAGAGGTGTTGTTGAGAGTGTGCGTCCATCATCGGGTGGTATGTGGGGAAGGGAATGAGGTGGCATTTATTAAGGATCACAACGTGTGTCCAACTGGTAATATAGCTATGGCAGGGTACAAGGAGTGGTTTGAGGGAGAGTTGTTGGAAAGGGAAGAGGTGATGAAGGCGGTGGCAACGATTGAGGGCGTGGTTGGGGAGAAAGTGGTGACGAAGGTGAGTGATGAGAGTTCGAGTGAGGAAGTTGAGTTGAGAGCGGAAATGAAGAAGAAGGATGATGTTGATTTGGATAAGGTGATTAAGGATTTGTTTGGGGATATCGGTGATCTGGAGGGGGAGGGTGAGGAAGTGGGTAAGCCGATGGCAGCGTCATCGCCACGGCGGGAAGAGGGGTGTGATACGGAGGCATTTGTTAGGTTGAAGGATCGTGTGATGGGTTTGGAAAGTGTAAATAGAAAAGTTTTGAAGGAGAATGAAGAGCTGGTGGCGAAGGTTGAGGGGTATAGGGCAACGAGGGAAGAGTTGGAGAGTATGAGAAAGAAGGAGAAGGAATGGATGGCGGAAAGGAGCGAGTTGATGAGGAAGGCAGGTTTGGTGGAGAGTTTGCAGGCGAGTTTGTCGAGGAAGGATGAAGAGATAGAGCGGATGCGAAGCGTGGTGAAGGAGACGGAGGAAGTGAAGGGTATAAATAAGAGGTTGGCGGGTGAAGTTGAGCGACTGCATGAGTGTTTGAAGAGTAGAAAAAGAAGAGTGTATGAAGTCCATCTTCCCCTCTTTGAAAATAATATATGTGACGTCCCCACAATCACTGACGACCCTAATGTGACTCAGCAATGCTATGAGGGCGACGGAGTCCGGTGCCTACATATCAATTTGAACATCACTGGAGAGCTGGAGGACTTCGTCGTCCGAAAAGTTCGGAAGAAGTTGCCCAGTAAGTTACTTCAACATCATCATTTCCTTTTCGCCTCTAATCTCCTATTCTTTTTCTTTCAGAGTGTTTGCAGAAGTGAGAGTGTCGGTGGACGGAGAACGACCCATGAGCCCTCTTAAGGGTTACCTTCTAATGCAGCTAAAGCGGTCCCAAGCCCGCCACATATCTTCGGATATGGAATGCAGAGGGGAAGAAAAATGATGAAGGGATGAAACGGGAGGACATTCATGCGCCACACGCAACACATCACAGACTTCTCTCTTCGCTAGTGAACAAGCTCTTGTCGGTGTCGTACAAAAGTTTTACTGCAGCACAGGTTGATGTATAGCTAGAAAAGTTTGATCATCAACGTTGTATTCGTAAGTGTCGTCAGCAAGTGTATCATGTTGTACAAAGGTTTTACTGCAGCACAGGTTGATGTATATTTTGAAAAGTTTGATCATCAACGTTGCATTCGTAAGTGTCGTCAGCAAGTGTATCATGTTGTACAAAGGTTTTACTGCAGCACAGGTTGATGTATAGTTAGAAAAGTTTGATCATCGAACTTTATTCGTGAGTGTCATCAGAAAGTGTATCATGATTTGTAAAAGTTTTAATGCTACACAGGTTGATGTTTTATGAAACACATGTCATGAAATGTAAGTGTTAGTGTTGTCAAATAATTTTACTACGACACACGTTTGTAAAAATAAAGTTTGATCATTGACGTTGTATGACTGACCGAAGTCATCACATCACTAGAAAGTTTTAGAAGGTTTTACTGCACAGTGTAGATTGTCTTGTAACTTACTTTCACAGTGTTAGAAAGTTTTATTGGTGACAGTTGCCAAATGTTTCCCTATTAGAAAATTCAAACTTCATTTACATTTCACCTATCATACAAACAGCGACATGGGTATAACTTTATTTCTAACTTACAATCAACAACTTTATTTCTAATTTTACAACGTCAACTTTTTTTTTCTAACTTTACAAACAGTGAAGTGATCCTGACTTCATTTTATATTTCACCTATCTTACAAACAGCGACATGGGTATAACTTTACTTCTAACTTACAATCAACAACTTTATTTCTAACCCTACCCATCTTACAAAATGATTAAAACTTTTACTTCTGTCAAATGAGTGAGAATTCCATCTTTGTCAAAATAAAAAACAACACTGTCATGATATACATTTATTCCAAATCGGCAATGCGTTTCACCACAAGGCGAAACATAACATTAACATAATCAAACTCCTCTTCATTGCGAGGTTGACTATTTGGGGAGAAGAGCATTTGCCAACCTCGTAAAATGTTGATATCATTCTCATTTACAATGTCTTTCGCTGACACACTGAGGAATGCACCTCGCAGAATATCACAGTCACCATACTGCACCTCTGACGTCTCCGACTCATCGTCGGAGATGGTTTCATCGTCGGAGATGGTTTCATCGCCGGAGATGATGGTTTCATCGTCGGAGATGATGATGGTTTCGTCCTCCTCCAACTCTAGCGGCTCGACCTCACCATCGTAAATGGTTTTCACTTGCCTCTTGCGAGGGGCATTGGGAATGAGCAAGGCATAGGCGTTCGGTGGTGTATCCATTTTAATGATATTATGAGGAAATGGTCATTGCACCGCACTGATATAGATTCTCTCTCCCTGCTTCGTGCTCTCTCATTGGACGACAGCCATTTATCAATCACACTGCATCATTCTCATATATAAAGAAGAGTGTTTTGTATTTTACTATCATAGTCATGTGCGACAAAGAGGAAACATTCACACCTCTTGCTACCTCAACTCCTACGAAGAAGGAAGTTGAGAGAAAGTTTCAACAAAAAGAGGAAGATGAAGAGAGACGAATGATTGAAGTCTGCAAGCAGCTCACTCTACAAACGGTTGAGAGTGAGCCTTTCATAAACGAGGCTGACTTTCAGGAGTGAAAAGCCCTTTGATGAGACAGAGAATGCCCCAAACGGTCTTTATGAGACCACGGCCTTAACGGCCACCTAATCAAGAAAGAAAAGACATTGATTGCGCCACACGCAACATTAGTGATTTGATGTTATCTGACGAAAATGAAGTGTTAAGACAGGACGACCACCAATGAATTGAATAGGATTACCACTATCATCATAGATACCAAATTTGCAATGGGATAATCGTGATACATTGACTGGAATGTATACCTTGTTCAGGAACTCCCTGTGCATGGTCGCACCAAAGTCGCCAATGTCAATAGGAATATATCTTAAAAGGGGAACCATTTGACCACCAACTTGTGTTGAATGGATAAAGTTAGTGTAAATGTAGAAGTGATTGTTATTCATATCGAGCAACGATGTTGAGCCACAGTACTTCTCGTCGTAGAATATGTCACGTTTGAATCCTAAAATCTTTGTCAACTCTTTTGAAATGTGAATGACCGTTTTACCATGTACACTGATACAGAATGTATTTTCTTTAGGATCATAGTCAAAATGATATGAGTGTAGATTTGATACACCCTTGTTCAAGTATGTACAAACATCATAACCATTGCTATAATGCTTTGGAGGTATCGGTAACTTTTCATTTGGCTTCCATGTAAGACTGGGACGTAAAACAGGGTCTGTACGTTTGAAATAAAGGACCATTCGACAATCGGATTGCTGTTCAGATGTTATTTTCACATTCCCCCATTCATGGTATGACCATAAGACGTCTGTTTTTAAAGAGAGCAAATCACGAAATTTAGAATTGATGTGAACAAATCCAATGTGTGAACGCTCATAATCATTTCGGAAATCAATCCTTGCTTTATTGTGTACTCGAGTGATGGACATAGATAATCCATTTATTTCATTTACCTGTTTGATCAAGTCATCAACAGTACCAGATTTAAAAAGCACAAAGCGCTCATGCATGCGATCAAGGGGAAGGGTAATATTAAATTTTTTCCTGTGCCAATTTGGATATTTCTTAATCTGCTTTGATACTTTCATGGACACTTGAGCTCTCAAAGGGAAGGCACCGCCTCCTTTTACTTCTGCAAATTTTGTGATAGGTAGAAAGAACCGTGATTCAATATCTAAGATTCAATATCTTTTGCAGATGTCCACTCACATAAACTCCATGGGAAATAGTAGTCGGTCTCATGTAGAGGGTAACTTTATGTAGATTTGGATCCATTTGCCAGAACCATAGATCCTTTGCCAAATCATTCATAACATTTAATAGGCGTTGAATTTTCATATAATAGTATGATTGCTCTAAACGATGACGGAATGATGGGTTTGTAGGTTGTTTCCATTTCAGGGGTGAAGCATTTTTAGCAATGGGTATGTCTGTATCTGCAGTGATAATTAAAGTAGGGCCATTTACAATCTCATCAACAGCTCGCTTTCCCCGACGGGTGTTTACTGTAGGAATAGAATTCCACTCTGCTGCATGTTCATTCAAGTTGTAGGTATGTACTTTATCATTTCGCTCTAGTTTTGAAAAGTACAAGTCTTGATTCGTTGCAGTGCCTAATGTAATCTCTTCATTTGCAATGGTTCTTATATTATTCACATAGCTCAAATCTTGCAGGGCCACTTCCCAATCACCATTTAAGTCAATCGGCTGTGTTAAATCAGTCTCAAACTCAGCAGCTGTATTTTCATATCGCTCAGGTTGAGCATTACTGGGAAACACTGCTGTAAACTCCATGTTAAAGTATCAACATAAAGCGTAGTTTGCTTAGGCGTTATGTCGCATGACATAACGAACTGCTGCTTTCAATCTATTCACAGTAGGTACTTTCTGTTGTCCTAGGAATTTGTTTAAGAGTGATTGCCCTTTCACATAATGCACTCCCCTAAGTATGCTTGTACCGCCTTCTTTCATATTGCGATAGTTGATACAACCAAATATGACTTGATATCTTGGTCTTCTACGTTTAAAATCTGCAAGGGTATGAAATATTTCACGTTTTATTGATGAGCTCACACGACAGCTGTTTTTTTTAAATTCCATTGCAATGCGACGTACAGGATTGATCAAATCGATGCCACCTACAGGTGATCGCTTAAAGCCATAATCTGTTAGCACCATTTCCCACGCATGACCCATTCGCTGACGTAAAATCTGTAGTTTGTAAGCATGATTTTGCCAAGGATCGGCTATGCCGGAAAGAATTACATCTTCAATAGGTCTTGTTGCATGAATAGGTGATTTGATGAGGCGAACTGCATCATCTAATCCTCGTCCCGCTAATGTCACTATTGCAAATGAGAATAGGATGATCAATCTTAACATGACTTCGTCTATTTCTAATGAATGTTTTGCTTAAACGAGAAGACTAAGCAAACGTTTTTGATGTGTCTAAAACTAACCATGATTGCCAAGCTCTCTTCTCAGTGTCATGTTACATGGAAGGCTCGACGCATTACCTTTTACGATACTCATCGACACGTTAAAATAAGTTTATCACCTTTTCAAATGGATAACCTCCACGATGCTTTATATATCATGCATCATCCAATGTACTATATCCCTCTAGGTGGACGTCTATTCATTATTCGACGAGATTTCATTGCTCTTCATGATCAATATGGTGTTATACATTTTACATCCTCAAGTTGGAACAAGTATAGAGAACGTATACATCCTCGCATCATGACTTACCTTAAACAAACCAACACTCATAAGCATGAATGTGACAAGTGAACAATGTCTTCTTATCTCTACCTATTCATGTTTGATGACTAAATACAACCTATTCAATCACATCATCTACTTTTCCATTGAAGTATAATAAAGAAAACAAATTTTAATCGTACATATTTATTGAAGGCTTTTATAAAAGTTACGAATGCGCTTTTCATTGACAAGGGTATCATGTGAAAAATGTTTACAAATATCATGTAAAGAGTCATAATGTAGTCGTTGCATTACAAAGTAGAGGGCATAGGCTCCACATGTTGAAGACAAGGGTTGTTGATAGGCCAAAGCATTGCGAATCCATTTTCGTGAATGACGGTTCATGAAACGTGTGACATAATCACAATTTGGTAAGGCCAATGAATCAAAGATTTCACCGCAATAGTTTTTATCAATAAACAAAACTTTCCAGTGTTTGCCGGGTAAGTGTGCTGTATCAGTATTCATGATAATGAATGAGGGTGGTTTCGGTAAAACTGTGGGCATATTATTAATGGAAAACACACCTCGAAATGCTGCAACAGTGCGTTCATCACCATGTTCTTGAACGTCTCTCTCTAGCTCTGCATCAGATAACCAACTCATTAACTTGTATAAGAAGCGGAAACGTCACGTAGTCTGTTAATTCGAATGGGGGAATCGAACACAGCATAGATGAGTACATTGACTGTTTTCGTCAAATCTTCTTCAAAGAAGAATTCTAGTTTAAGACCCTTCGTGGCAGTACCCGGACGATAAGAAGCACCTGCTTCATTGTTTGCTGTCAAATCAAATGCATAAAGTGTATAACCTTTAGCAAATTCATCATAGGTCAAACCATTGGTGTCATCAGTATTCCAGTATTTAAAGGTTTCCATAGTATTTTGATATGAGCGAGAATAATGACCATTAGCAAAGTCTGGGCAAAAAGGAGTACCAGGAATGCAATCGGTATCGCGATACAATCCGATTTGATTTAAACCAAAGTTTTCAAAGTTGAGGGGATTCTTCGATATATTACCATTGTATGCATCATTTGCAATCAATCCCACAATGATCATTTTTGGTGATTGTATAGGAAACAAACTATCTTTAACAAAGCTCTTTTGCGCACGAGGAATGGTGAAACTATGGATCTCAGTATGATTTACATCATAAAGAGCATCATACTTCTTCAAACCCATCTCGTGACCATTAATCACCGAAGGATTCACTGTCATTCGTCGCACATGAAGTCTAACACTTTCAAACACAATCTTAAACTCAGTCTTTGCTCCATAAGAATTCAATACAAATTTAGGATCGTTCGGTAAGAGATGAACTCGCATGTCTACTTTTGACATTAAGAAACGTGATTGACGGAAAAAGTCCAAGTATAGGGGACCATATAATTCACACACCCTACTTTCTGCAGTCCACTTTTCACGAGTGACAAATCCCTTGTTTTTGTCACTATCAAATTTAACAGCTTCATCTTTACACCAACCCATAACAGCCATGTGACTCTTTTGTGCTTGTGGCTGGAACTGTATGACTGTTGAAAAATAACCGAGATAGGGATAACTGTGTTGACCACCTTCAACCGGAGTTTCACCAATGGTCAATGATACATCCTTGAAGAGCGTTGCTATTGCCAAGTTATTCACGGCTACTTTGTCCTTATCATCAAGGTTGGTACCGTCCTTATTTACTATCTTAAACTTAACATGTAGATTGATGTCATTTACATCGATGTACTCAGCATCATTTCCTGGTATTAAAAATTCAATGACACTACCAGAATCAATACTCGTCTGTGGATAACGAATGGATACATAATTTCTAATGATATCCGTCTGTATAGGTGTTCTATCAAATAAGCAAAGGGATGTGGTTTTACATTCCATATTTAAAACAGTCCACGTCGTCTGCGTTTGGTAGGAGGTATACGAGATGCTCTTCGCTTACGTTTGCCTGAAGTAGAGAGTGGATTGATATGACTGATGACAGATCTGATACCAGCCTTACCGACATTCTTCAAACGCTGTATTCCATGACGCTTTAGCGATTCACGAATCGACAATCTTCCTCAAAGCGCATCACTTGCTACATCTGCTGCTAATCCTACAGCTTCCTTTAAAGCTGATTTTCCCACATTTGCGATAGTGGGGAGCATCATACCTTTGACAGCACCCAATAGACTACCCCCTTTTTGACGTCTCGATCCAGCATAAACGGGAAAGCCAGCTCCATGACTAGCATAGGAGGGGGCAGAATAAAACGTAGCAGTTTGATCCATAGGTATTTATTTATTTATATTTACACAATTCATTACTTTGCTTAGGAACGTTGACTAACACGATAAAGGTCAGAATGACGAATCCAACTGTTCATTGAATTTGGATAGCCAGCCCATTTCACCAGGCTCCACTTTTCCCCTTGTCGCTTTGGTGACGAAGTATCTTTTCAACCATGTAGTCATCATCTTCTTTGGTGATGACTACATGGTTATCTCATGACGATAAAAACTCCCTTCAATCTCTTCACCATGATAATCGCGAAGCTTGTAGGTAGTGGGCTTAAATTTCTTGTTAACGTCAGAGACAGTAAATATTTCTTCCGTCCAATTGGGAAGATATCCTTTCGCAAACACGCTTTTCACCTTGGAAATGCGAACTTTGTCACCAACCTGAATGTCACGTTTACCTTGTGATGGTTGCCTGCGTTTAGCATTGAATTCACGGATTGTATCCACAATGTCTGGAGTTATGTCAGCAGGTTTGTGACCAATCATACGATGCACAGAATGATTGTAAGCGTGTACAGTATCTTGTAATACATCCGTCCACTTTTGTGTTACTTTTGCAGTGAAATACCGCCATAGGCGAGTTTTCAGTGTACGGTTAAAGCGCTCGACCACTGAAGCCTTATATGCACTTTTCACACTAAACAGTTCAATGTTGTGTTTGCGAAATAAAGCACGCACATGTCTGTTTTCAAACTCTTTCCCTTGATCAGTCTGAATACGTGTGGGAATGCGTCCTTCACTGAAAATATTTTGGAAAGCCTCGGCCACTTCTTCACCACGCTTTGTCTTGAGTGGTTGAACCCAAGCATAACGAGAAAATAAGTCAATGACAGTTAGGAGAAAGCGATAGCCTTTATTCTTTTTAGCTAATAAAGAAACATCAGCCAAATCTGCTTGCCATTGTTCATCAATATCATGAACGATATAAGAACGGGTAGGATAACGTTTTCGAGCTTGTGTGTGCAATGTATATGCAGGTTGAGCTTTTAGCCATCTCTTCACTTGTTTCTGTGAATAACCACTTGCTTGTGACAACTTTTTCACTGAAGCATAACCTGCATAATGCTTTGGGTTATAGTAAATTGATTTCAGATGTTCATCCATCGTCTATTAAGAGGGATTGTTTATTTGCCTCAAAGTATCAGTCTTTTTCTCCGTCAGGGTTTGCGTTTGTGTTTGAGTCCTGCTTTTGCTACTTTTTTGAGCCGTCTTGTATGAATCACTTTTACAACATGTACTTAAGCAGTTCAATGACACATGAATGTTTGGCAACTCTGAACATGGGATGCAGCATAGCTTCTTCATTAAAAGTCTGTGATAAAATCAAATGATGGATAACGTGTTGAAGGTTTTGGTATACGCTTCGGCAACTTCTCGGGTGTTTTCAAAGTTTGCTTGATTCTCTTTTTAGGTCTCTCTACACTTTGCAACTATCTCTTCCTAGGTGTAGAATCATTTTCCATTTCCTGTAAGGTATCACGACCAAGAATTGCTTTTGGGACATTGAATTTCTTCATACTTTTTAAAAAGAACTCCCATCCTGTAGGTGTAAAGTGACGACGACGATCACGAACAGCATGATTAATTAAATCTTCCACTCTTGAGTCCCTAATGACTGCACCATCATCACCCACCACTTCACCTCGTTGTGTGATTTTCAAGTTGGGTTCGAGACTTCGATATAAGCTCAGTGCGCGATTGCGATAAGGTTTGGGTGAACCAAGCGAAAGATCATTGCGTATTTTTTCTTTCAATTGTTTCATTTCTTCTAAGGTAGAACTCTGCTTTATCAAACGATCATATGGATTTTTACTTTGCACGGCTTCTTGTTCATATTGCTGATTAAGTTGTGACATTTGATTTGCCCAAGGTTGATGAACACTCTGCATTGTAGTCAGATGTATATATTCTTCTTGTGGAATAGCAATCATGCGTTGAAAACCACTCATAACAATTTATATATGATCATGGGTTTCTCAAAGAGATGACTGCGTAAGCGATAATCTTCAGGACACTCCTGGGTAAAGTCCAAAAATAAATAATTATAGGGTTTTTCCGTAGCAGCCTCAAATACTTCAATCAATGCTTTTGACTTGCGAGGAAGAACTTGTCGAGATAGGAATTCAACTTGACTTTTATCGCGAGGATTTTTAAAGATGATGTAGTAATGTGTGTTTAGACTTCGAGTCCGTGCTTCCTTTCCACTTGGAAAAAGATTTTGCATAATAAAAATGATAAAGCATGGTTTATGATGAGCAGCCTTGGTAAACATAGCAGTTACTTCTTGTGAGTTCTTACTCTCATTAAGTAAATCATCAAGAATGATAATATCATAGGGTTGAATATCAGCAATGCTGATAATCCCCGGTTGAACCAAGTAACCCTTACCAACCAATTCACGATGTAAGTTATGTTGATAAATTCCATAGCACCAAACAACACGATTCGGTATGCAGTCAAAAATCTCATTACGACGCTCCAACAATTGCAGTGTTAAATGTGTCTTCCCACTATGAGAGGGTCCTACGAGACACATAGTGCGATTACAACGTAAACGGAAATCCATATTGATTTTGATGAAAAGTCATACCATTTAACTTAGTATCTATCCATTAATGGCTTTATTTGCGAGAGCACCAGCTAAACCTCCCAAAGCAGGACCGGCAGCTGCTATGATGATAGGCGCTAAAAGTGGTAAGAAGCCACCACGTTGTGATAATAGTTTGCGCTTTGTAGGAATTGATGTTTTTGGATTGCTCAAGGTACGAAGAACTTTACCATGTCTGGCAATTGCATTGGCCTTTTTGCTATTTAATGTCATATAACGCACTTTTCGAATTTCTGCACACATTTTACGAATGAAGGCATTGTTTGCCAGCTTCATTGCCTCACATCGATGAGATGGCTTTAATTTTAATAAGCGACGAAGCGTGAGACAGAATTTTTTGTTTGCATTTGACACTTTTGTCTGCGTGAACGGTGAGATGAACGACGTCTAGACATTTTTACAGGCGGATGTTAAAGTGATCTTTGCTTAAACACGACAGCAGCGTCGAAACATCACCGTCGTAAACGCAATGAAATAGAGGAAGACATTGAGTACAGCACTAGTAAAAAGCAATACACTGAGAACAGCCACAGTACCAGTAGGATAGTCAGAAGCAGATACATGTGTGGGTAGCCGTAATGTATCATTCAGTGAGGTACTATAGTTCAATGGAAACAGTTCAGCTGTGTCGTTTGCTGATATGTTATGAGCCAAGCATGAACAATCTGTTTGTATGACGATATTTGTAAAGTTTAATGCCTTTGCATCAATTGTGCTTAAGTGGAAAAGGCTTCCCATAAGCAACGTGTAGAATACATAACTCCAAGCAAGGTAATGAAAGAATACCATGATGTAACAGTGATGAAAGTGTATTCGTAAACTGATTTGGTTTAAAATTATAAGATAGCATATAGTCAACATCTTCACAGTTTGCGTGAATGATGATTGCATTACTCAAACGATGTATCATCTCTCTACAATCACTGGATGATAATAGTTTTTCCAACACAAGAATCCAGTGCCTTGTATAATCATGCTTTCTCATTTCAATGAGACGATGATACAGTGGTGTCATGGTCATAGATGACTGTTTTAAATTCGACTAGGATTGCATCAACATCATTTATATACATTGACTGTTGAAATTATTTCTTGATCACAGATGGGACACAACATAGTTTCCAAAGGTACATAGCACGTAGAACACATAACAGAATGACAACATGGTGAAAAGGGAAGCGATCGCTCCCTTTTAAAACACTCAACGCAGTTCCATTCACATAATAATTTAAACGTCTCTTCTTCCAATTTCTTTCTAAAGTCACTTTTATTGGTAGAGTTACTTGACAAATCAGTTGCAAATGTCACTTTTTTCTTTTTCACTCCAGATCGCAACAATTTAATCCCATTTTCACTATCATTACATTGCAGCATGGAAAAATCCTCTATCCATCTTCGATCCAAATGATGATTCATAGCATGCTCATCTAGATCCATTAGTCTTTCAACTAAAGCGTCAGCTTTAATATTTTCATTTACATTTGTAACACTCTCTATAGCCTTCAATGAATAGCCAAGCTCTCTTGCTACAGACCATGAAGTTGGGAAACGAATGCAACTTTTCATCTTCAAATAATTTCAAATGATCATTAGTGTCAGGAATGGACACTCAGTTGAATATGCTTGATATGACTTGTACACCTTTGACAGTATTGATGACTCTGTATAATCTAATACTTAACTTTCACAAACATGAGTTGTAGTAAAAACTAGTTGACTACACTAACCCTTACATTTTATGACATGTGTGTTTCATATAACATCATGATCAAACTTTTCTAACTATACATCAAGCTGTGTTGCAGTAAAACTTTTATAAACCATGATACACTTTCTAACAACACTCACGAATAAAACATCATGATCAAACTTTTCTAACTATACATCAACCTGTGCTGCAGTAAAACTTTTGTACGACACCGACAAGAGCTTGTTCACTAGCGAAGAGAGAAGTCTGTGATGTGTTGCGTGTGGCGGATGAATATCCTCCCTTTCATCCCTTCATCATTTTTCTTCCCCTCTGCATTCCACATCCGAAGATATGTGGCGGGCTTGGGACCGCTTTAGCTGCATTAGAAGGTAACCCTTAAGAGGGCTCATGGGTCGTTCTCCGTCCACCGACACTCTCACTTCTGCAAACACTCTGAAAGAAAAAGAATAGGAGATTAGAGGCGAAAAGGAAATGATGATGTTGAAGTAACTTACTGGGCAACTTCTTCCGAACTTTTCGGACGACGAAGTCCTCCAGCTCTCCAGTGATGTTCAAATTGATATGTAGGCACAGGACTCCGTCGCCCTCATAGCATTGCTGAGTCACATTAGGGTCGTCAGTGATTGTGGGGACGTCACATATATTATTTTCAAAGAGGGGAAGATGGACTTCATACACTCTTCTTTTTCTACTCTTCAAACACTCATGCAGTCGCTCAACTTCACCCGCCAACTTCTTATTTATACCCTTCACTTCCTCCGTCTCCTTCACTACGCTTCGCATCCGCTCTATCTCTTCATCCTTCCTCGACAAACTCGCCTGCAAACTCTCCACCAAACCTGCCTTCCTCATCAACTCGCTCCTTTCCGCCATCCATTCCTTCTCCTTCTTTCTCATACTCTCCAACTCTTCCCTCGTTGCCCTATACCCCTCAACCTTCGCCACCAGCTCTTCATTCTCCTTCAAAACTTTTCTATTTACACTTTCCAAACCCATCACACGATCCTTCAACCTAACAAATGCCTCCGTATCACACCCCTCTTCCCGCCGTGGCGATGACGCTGCCATCGGCTTACCCACTTCCTCACCCTCCCCCTCCAGATCACCGATATCCCCAAACAAATCCTTAATCACCTTATCCAAATCAACATCATCCTTCTTCTTCATTTCCGCTCTCAACTCAACTTCCTCACTCGAACCCTCATCACTCACCTTCGTCACCACTTTCTCCCCAACCTCGCCCTCAATCGTTGCCACCGCCTTCCTCACCTCTTCCCTTTCCAACAACTCTCCCTCAAACCACTCCTTGAACCTTGCCATAGCTATATTACCAGTTGGACACTCGTTGTGATCCTTAATAAATGCCACCTCATTCCCTTCCCCACATACCACCCGATGATGGACGCACACTCTCAACAACACCTCTCTCATATGCACGCCCACCGTCCCCTCTTTAATATGCTTCCTCAGCTCACTACCTCTGGCAATCTTGCCGCAACTACATTTGCCAACCAACATTTTTGCATTGCTTGATTTCGTCATTATGATTCTGTAAAGATAGAGTAAAATTTGATGGCAAGTGTTTATAGGATACTACTTGCTGATATGCATTGAAAGACTAAGTCATCAAACATTTGATAGCAAACGTTGGAATAAAATCGTCAACCAAAGTTAAAGAGTATGATTCCTAGCTTTATCCTAAATCCAAAAGTTTGATAGCAAACCTTGTCAGAGCACTCACCGTTCGTCTTGCAACTTGAAACAGGAGTGAAGACTAGAGAAAAGTCGCGCTTTATACACCCAGCGAGCACAAAGCTATGATTCAGACCTTCCTTATTTGGTCATGCTTTTAACTTGACAACAGCAGTTTTACCATGTATGGGCATCGGCAGTCACCAACTCCCAACACAAAGACGGATTCCCCTATGACGCGAAAAGGTTTGACGTCAATGCTTGCAGTAACCATCCCATTTTTACCAAGTTACAATGACAAACGATAGACGTTGCCAAGCCTAAGTTACTGAGGCTAGACGAAGAAGGTCTGATAGCAAGCCAGCAACCGTTTGGGTGTTAAGCTCTTGAATCCGTTACAGGCATTACTCAGAGGGGATCTTATCCCAGCTCCAAGGCCTCGACCCACAAATCCAACCTCGGGCGGACAGAGCGTGCGTCATATCACTGTGTTGGTATCCGGGCCCCAGTTTTGACATGAAAACCGGTGGAGTTATTTACAAGAGGAAACGACCCAAGTCACAGAGACTCATAAACGACTTCTTTTTATTCAAAAACTTTAATTACTATCATTAAATGTGAATTTACATTTTTCAGTATTTTAGTACTACTCATAAAACGTTTATAAGTAGTCTGTCACCTACAGCACAGCAAGAGCTGTCGAATGTTTTTTTAATCAAGTCTAAAGGACTTGTAGAAGCAAAGTTATAGCCGTTTGAAGATTTCGGCCTACTATCATCAAATGGTCAGTCATGCTATACTGACTAACCTATAAGTCTGACACCTTAGCTGATATCAGCAATGGAAAGTCAGAAGTCCGATATCGGAACTCAAGAGAAACGACTTACCTGTAGTCAGTTTCTCAACTTAGTGAAATTCCTCTCCCGATCCCATTCTTATATACCCTGTGAATATGCAATCGATAAGGGGGGTGGGGGTCAAAACATCATTTGTCTCAAATTTGACGCTGAGTCCAAATCTGGTCTCTGTTTGCCCGTCCGACGCTTGCTTCACCCGCTAGAGCGATTTTCATAAACATTCTAACTCTGTCGTTTTTCGCCAATCTCCCAAAATCTTAAATGACGCATCACATCTAAACGAAGGCAGATACGAACAAGCCATGTTTTCCACTGAATTTGTCTCACTCTTAGCTTTCAAACGACCTATTGCACGACTTTCTACCATCTCTACAACCAAAGTTGGAAGTGTGACAGGAGGGGGTGGGGGTGAGGGTCAGAACTTTTTCTCTCCGATTGAGTTGGGAAGATGTTCCTAGACCCAACTTTGACCAAAAACGTCCGAATTTGCACTCCATTTTCCCATCCGAGCACTCCTGCTGCCCGAAAAACGACCTTTCTCATCCCAAAACCTCCAAAACCTGACTTTTTCCAACTCTGACAGTTTCCTGCCATTTTCCTCCCTAAACCCAAGAAAATGAGTCCAAACTGAGCTTTCCACTGCCTTTTTCTCATTCTCAGCTTTCAAATGAGCTATGGCACGACTTTCTACCATCTCTACAACCAAAGGTGGAAGTGTGACAGGAGGGGGTGGGGGTGGGGGACCCGTTTCCTCCTCACGGACCCATTCCTCCCAGCACATCCTTGACGAACTCCCTCACCTTCCTTCCAGAGGGTGGGGGTGGGGGACCCGTTTCCTCCCAGCACATCCTTGACGAACTCCCTCACCTTCCTTCCAGAGGGTGGGGGTGGGGGACCCGTTTCCTCCTCACGGACCCATTCCTCCCAGCACATCCTTGACGAACTCCCTCACCTTCCTTCCAGAGGGTGGGGGTGGGGGCTGAGTCAGCATTTCACATTTTGCACTTGCGTCTGGAATGTGTTTACTACTCAAGTAAGTTGGTGAATAACTTAAAATCGTGTTTTATATGCGAATTTTTAGCATTACTGAGTACTACACATATCAATTTTGTCACCATTCTTCTTAGTGCTCATCGCATATTTAAAAAAGTAGCGCAGGAATAATATTTCATCAATTTTTGTATTATAGTAAAACCAATGATGACTATGCACTTAAATTATGTGCCAAGGCAAGGAAAAAGTTCGATGAAATTGTCGGATATTATTTTATAATAGAATGGAAATTGCGCATTCGAAGCGTGAAAGTTAAAAACATATTTAGATAATTTGTTGTTACTGTTTTCCCCGACTCCGTCCAGCGGATAGGAGGCTTCGTATCAAAACAACACGAAGCGACACACCCAGTAAGCATGCCTACTGCTGGCGAGGATTGCCCCGGGTAGGAGATGGCCATTCCGATGCCACCGCGGTGCTACCATGCCAAAGACAAAGCTGTTCCGACATTGTCATCAGCATTGATCGGGGGAGACAGCAAAGCCAATGGTCCCACCCCACACCTTACCTCCGAAGAGGGGCGGAGGCCATCGCTAAAGGGACTCTGAAAAATCCATAGTCAGATATGCAACCGGGGAGGTAACTGCGTGGTAATGGCAGAAAAACCATAAGAGTTTGTGAGAGATGTCATAGAGCATTATGTTGGAAATATCAGCGGAATTACACCTCAACACAAATATATATGACATGTAGTCAATTTTTCGTATAAATAAACCATCATCAATTGGAAGCAGTTGGGTACAGGGAAGTGCAGAGACAGTGGGCACAGGCAGTAATTGGGTGCGATGTCAAATACCGGTTGGCTATTAAGTTTCGCAAATTTGTGGGCTTGTGTCATTTTTCAACCACCTTCTTAATTCAGGAAAACAATACACCCAAATATACAGCAAACCATGGGGGGTTATAATTCACTATTTACATAGATGATCATCGCACATGGAAATCCCCACACAAATTGCCTGCACATAGTATATGTTGTCAATCATCCGCTGCCATGATCATTAATCTTGGCAGTTTGCAATCTGAGAATCACTTTGAATTTATTCAGGAAGTTTCTGGTAGAATGTTATCAATATGGTTTTCAATATATTCTTTAAGACACAAAAGGCCTGCAGTGGCTGGTACTCATTGAATTCAAATTGCACCACAAATTAGCGCTAAGTTCTTTTTCACTTCTGTCATCATGGGTGGGACATTTCTCTTTGCCACTGATGACCAACGATAACTGGAGACATGGAGATTATGCTTACTGCAAGCATGCCGATGTTGATTATGAGCTTCGATAATTATATGAGACTATTCTCAATAAAGGACCAGATTTAAATCCAAATCAGGGTTAGACAACCGCTGACTTCGAAACGAAGTAAATGATGACTGAGAGAAAGGCATTTGGCTAGATTATTCCTAAATTTTGATTTTGCAAACAATTTTATGGCACTCGTCATTCATTGCACTTCAACAATTTAACTACCTGACAAATAATACTGGTGGAAATGCCACTAACACTGGATTTTTACCAAGTTGAAATATCACAATACATTGGTTTTAACCACCAATATCGATGCAGATATTCGTAAAATCGACTAATCAAGAATTGATTAGTTTTGATTGATAATTGACTAATTGATTTCCTTTGATTAAATCTAAAGAGAATGACAAAATTGAGAATTACAAATTCATTTCGGTCGAAAAAATAGCGCAGAAACCTGGATGAAGGCAAAAAAGTATCGCAATTAGAACAGCGATGGTCACTGGCTCGCATTCAGGGTGACCAGTGAATATTTGATTTTACTGTCGTGGTGCTTCGTTGATCCTCAAAGACTTCCGGTGATTTTTCAGTAACAATGTTGAAAAGAGGGAATACTATGGTACTTGAAGACAGGTTGTACACATTTATGTGACTTTTTGTACATGTAGATATCGGAACTGAATGCAGCCTATTCTACTTAACACTCCTACCTATGCGCTGATTAATTCAACCAATCTAAAGCATCAGGCACCGGTGTCTCTTGTTCACCAATTTTTTAGAAGAGGCATGAAAGAAGCAATTAACCATTAAAATCTTTGATATGCATTGGGATGTATATCGCAATGTCTTCCATTTTCTTCCAGAAAAAGAAATTATGACTAAGGCAGCATATGCATGAATGACGAGTGACAACCATAATTGCAACTCAACAAAAAAATTTAACACATACAGAAAAACATATAAAGTCGCTTATCTTAAAAATTATTTTGTGACGCAGATGTGACATACAAACTGAATTTTCAAAAAAATAGGTGGCAAAATCGCTAATGTCTCTAGGAGTTATTTTTCATTAATTAGCTGCTCATCTGTGATCTCAGTTATTAAACAATAAACACAATATCGGCTCCCTGAGATGGCATATCCATTTGCACAATCTTTGGACATTCTCGCTTGCTACTTTGTCCTCAAATCAATGGTGCGTATTTGTGCAGCAGTGTCAAAATGTGTCACCGCTTGACCAAAGCATTCGGTTTCGGGCTTATAAACCGGCTAAGAAACCGCCTATATCTCATAATGATAGAATTGTTTTCGAGTTTTGCTTTGTTAGTTTCGAGCTTGTAACAGTTGTAAATTGCCTAAGAAATCGTTTTCATTTCAGAAAGATACTCGCAAAAGAATTGCCTTCTGTAGACGCTACCAACATTTAACACTGAGCAGCTGTGATGCTTCCTGATGAAGCCAGGATACCTCAGTTCCAATCAAATCGGCAGACAGCAAGAAGACAAAGCAATTCCATCTCGCTACACCGACGAAACTTTTCGCTCACCAAGCTCAGTGATATGGGGTGCCATATCTGTCAGTGGACACTGTGGACTTAAGTTTTGTTCCATATGGATCAACAATAAATTCAAGAGACTACTTAAAAGTTCATGTAGAAAATGTTCCTCAATTCATGGTCACACGAAACACCTTAATCCTGCAACGAGATGGAGCTGCAAAAGAGTAGATCCCAGCACACGATGGTAGGCGACTTCTTGAGAGTCGGCCTGGTAGCTCCCGAGGCCTAAACCCCATAGAGAATTGAATTGTTGGGTCAAAGAAAAAAATTGCGAAAAAGTGCTGTAGTTGCTTTCCATGCAAAGAAATTATCAATGCTGGGAAGCGAGTATGGACCCAAGAAATCTCGGATGAATGCTGCAGGAAACTTATGCAATCCATGCCAATGGACTTTCGTAGTGTTAGAAAAATATGGGCAGTTCCGCCGATTACCTGGCTTTTAGGTAGTGAAAACATAAATCATAATGCTATTTTGCATTATTCACTGTTCCTTAAGCTAAACTCTAGATCACAAGTGTTCGAAATAAAATAGTACAGCATTTCATGATGATGCATCATCGTTTTTCACGATTTAGATAAAAATAAAGTGTTTCAAAACTTTTGAACAGTACTGTATATTCGGATGTCTCTTCATTTTTAAGCATTTTCGCATTTTTAAGGTCCCTTCCCCTAAACCAAGGACGTACTAAATTAAGTGATATGCTAGGACGGTGGACTTCGGTTTCAGTGCGAAAAGTTTTGAAGGCAAGCAATGCTTATGTCGAATTAGACGTTGAATTACACGCCCATTTCCAATTTTTTGTACCAGGAATGCGTGTTTGAGGAATATTTGTCTTTTATAAACATTTAGGTAAACTTAGTAGGCTTTACTACTTTATAATATACCGGGATACATTGCAGCCATTGTAAGATATCTGCAACTCTACAATTTGAAACTAATTTTTAGGGGATCTATTGCGTATTCATCCTCTAACATACGTGTAATATAATAAAACAAACGATGAACATTGTACATGTATGATGAACACAAAGTTGTTGTATAGCGATCTGTATATTGTTGTATCTGCCGCTTGTATAGCGAGGTGAGGAATCAGCCGGCCTTCAAAGCTTTCTCCACTGAAGTCGCAGTTCACCGTCCTAGCATATCACCTAATTTAGTACGTCCTTGCCTAAACATCTTATATTGTGTCCAGGCCTGTGATTAGCCTATGAAAAAAAGTGAGGATTTTTTGTGAAAAATTTGAGGAATGTAAAATGAACCTAATATGATAATTGCAAGAAAAACTACAAATGTTTATCACGGCCAAACTTCAAATCAGTCACAACGAAGAAGGTAACCCAAGGGTTGACCACACCCCACTTTTTGAAGTTGTGTATATTGCAAAGGAATACTGACTTGGTCATAATCACTTCCCGCGTTGTCACGAAATCAATTTGTTGCTTCAAGTATTATCTGCTTAGAATGTGTCGAACAGAGGATGTCAGATCAAGCTGCTGATATCGCTCTGCTTCACCCTATCGTCTCCAATTCAATTATGCTAGTCAGATTTGTATACTGTAATTTTTTGAATGTAGGATATATCCTCAACCACATGCATCTGGGGCTTTGCAACGATTAATTTATACGGACTTTAGACAAATTTGGGAGGAGAGTAACCCATAAGTATAGAAAGCTTAAAATCGTTGACGGAATGCTTGTGACTTAAAAAAAGTCAGTAAGTTATAATGAAGGATACGCCACATTACACACTAATTTATTAATTTTACTTTATGCTACATAAGTTTTGGTGGGTTTTGTTTACTTGTTAGCGTTTGATCATATCGCTCCGATCTACATTCAAATGAACATGAATTCTCTCATACAACACAAAACAAGTGTCGGGAACAGGCTTGCCCGTTGAGTTGTTGGTCTTATACAGGCAAAGAGTGAAAGATTATCACCTCTATTCGCATGAAGTTGCGCCGAGATATTGACGTCCACATCTTGCAGTAGACCCAGGTTAAAAATCTACCAACCCAGTACTCTATGTGGTTCAATGTCTTAATTGATCTAAGTTCACATACAACGATAAGCATTGTGTGCACTAATTTCACACCAACCTGTGTTCAGCAAATTATAAAAACGATCTATACGTGAATAATTCATCCAGGATAAATGTCGGTTGGCAGACCCTGGAAAATGCAGCTGCAAAAAGACTCATGAGATAGCAGAGCTTCATACACTTCCAACCCCCACACGCTGGTGACCAGGAGGCATGTAGACACTAAATTTAGGGACCATCCGCTTTACCCCGTCGGATGTGTTCATGTTCAGCGGAAATAAAATGGAAGAGAGTGAGTGAAACAGACGCTTCAGTTGATAAGAGCACTGAAATCCAAGTGGGCTGGGCTACCTATACTTTATCATATAATGGACATGGAAGATCGATATCCTTAAGTTCTTTGAGAAGTACAGGCATGCAGTTAGCAGACACATTGTCGCAGAAACATATAAAGAAGGTTGTGACAAAGGTCAAGATAATTAATGAAAATAATTGAATGTACATTTTATTGTTGGAATTCTAAGCAATATAACGAAGTTAGAAGTAAAAAATTGCAGTGTTCAAATATACAATTTCTGTAGGTTGATCGCAGTGTTTCACTCATTAAATACGTGAAAGCATTTAATGAGTAAGTTCGACAGACAATAACTTCGGACAACTTCTCTGCTTAGCAAAATAAGTCCAGACGAACCGGATCATCTGCAGCCCTGTAGCTTGCAGAAATGAAAACGACATTCAACGTATTCAACGTAACAAAGTGCGTCAAGGTAACAAAATTAAAAATCAAGCTAACGACTGCTTAATTTTTGATGTGCTAAATATGACATGGCTAAAAGAAAATCATTATATCCTAAAATGTCTAGAAATTTAAAAATACTTACTAGAAGGACAAACAACGGTTCTCCTCTCCTCATGTGTAATGAATTGGCGAGTAAGTCGCTCTTTTCAAAATTATGTTTATCACTTATATATTGAAAAGATTCTATTTAACAGTCTGCCCATTCAGATGATAAAAGGACAGGTCTGTTTCCAATCAAAATATCAGATCTAGCTAGCACAGCGGGATTGCGCTATCTAAAATCTACCAAGTGTGTGAGAGAAAAATCATTAAGTTATAAATCATGAGAGAGGAAGAAGAAAAGAAATAAATCATGAGTGATTCATGATTAGCAGCATGGATGTAGGGTACATGTTACAGGATTCTATCTTAGCTTCTTGTTTAGAAGCTCACATATCATCGCCATTCGCCAAAAAAACAATACATTATCCGACATTTAGTCTGTAGTGTGTCGTATTTGAGGTATCTCTCATAGTTAAGCTATATTTGAGGAATTTTTGAGGATTTGAGGAGTAATAAGCAAATTTGAGGAATTTGAGGAGTAATCACAGGCATGTGTGTCTAAAAAGAACCTGTGTGAAATAAGCTTGAAAAATTCGAAGATTTAGAGGCTGCTTACGAATTTTCAAATCATAATTGTTTTTCCAAAAAATTGACATTTTTGGTGCTTTTCGAGATATTTCTCTTCACATGAAAGATCCACACAGCATATGGCGTGAAACTTGAGGAATCTCATGCTGAAGGTTAGGTGGTCATCCGTTACTTCTATTGAGAGACCAAAGCTCTTAAAAATGAGATGAAATGTAGCTCTACTCACTGTGATGTATAAGTAGTATGTTTACTATTAAATCAAAATATGATGTGGTTCTCCCTTTTAAATATTTCATAACGAAGATGAAAGGACATATAGTAAGAATGTTATATACTAATATTATCAAATCCCGGTGTCCTATGTGTTGAGCTGGTAAATGGTAAACAATAAAACGTCGTCATTATTAAATAGTAAAATGTGTCTATGTTGAAAGTTTCGAAAGACTTACCGTAAGCAGGAGGACCGTCACCACCTACAAAACGATATGAGCAAAGGTTAAGATAATTCAGATATCTAACTCTGCATTTGAATTATTCTTCTAAAAGATATCCTTTTTCAATTTCATGAGGTACTTCCAAATGTGAGGAGACATAGGCTCACTCGGTTAATTTCGATGGTTAACTGAGCTTCACTTTTTGCTGGGTTGGTTGATCTACAGCGATTAGAGTGATTTTTCTATCAGGAAATTTCCTACTTCAATGATGAAGTATTGCATAAGGTGGTATTTCAAGTTTTCATATACTTAGGTGCTCGTAATTCAAGATGGAAGTAATTATTTCTTGATGTCGCCGGTCGTCAATAGCCGTGCTGTCATATGCTCAAGATAGAATGAAATAACGCTTAACAAACGAGGGTGATATTATCAAAATAGCAATGTTGTGAAAGGGTCACTCATTTGCAGAACACATACTAGGGTTCACATACTAAGATTCAGTCGACCAATCTTTTTACAAGTCAGATGTCAAATTTATGATACTTGATATGCAGTAGAAAGCAGCAGGAAGGGTGTAAAGTAGCAGAATATGCAGGAAAGCAACGAAGAAGGGTTAAACAACCTTCACGACAGTTTGGGGTTGAATTTTCCAGACGATGTGTGTTTGGAGAGAGTGGGCAAGCCTTGTTATCTCGGGAATACAGTGAATGTAAGTGGAGAATTGAATTCGGCGTCGGTAGGAAGGAAGCATTGAGCATGGAATAAGTTCAGGTAGCTGCAGGGTCTTGTTGGCGAAGGACGCATCCTTAAAGTTGAAAGGAAAGGTGCATGCGGCATTTACTCGTGCATGTGTCAGAAGCGCGATGCTTCACGGAAGTGTGACTTCGGGCATGAACAGGAAGCAGATGATACGATCCAGAGGACTAAGAAATGAATGGAAGATGAGCGTTATGTCTGAGGGACAAGGTGTTGAGTGAGGAGTTGCAAGAGCGGATGGGTTTGGCTGGAATCAGTGTCGGAGGCTGTGAGAAAGTGGTTGGATCATGTTCTGAGGAACAGAGATAATGACTGGATCAATAAATGCATGTAGTTTAAAGTGAATGGTGCGAGAAGGTGAGGCAGACCGAGGATGACATGCAGTCAAGTGGTGGAGACATGCGCGGTGCCTGACGGATGAAGGTTGATACCGAAGACAGCGCGAGATAAACGTCCGCAAACGCGGAAGAACGGCCGTAAACGGGATGGGTGAGTGAGATACAGTAGACTAAAAAACCGATTTCAGTGGAACATGTATAACTGGAACATAATCAAATTCAAATTAAAGAAAAGAATGAACTTTTTTCTGCTCAGAAGCACATTAGGTCATAGAATTAGATTCATCTGCGCGCGCAGATAAACAAAATATTTAATTCTATGCATTAGCCTAATGCCTCTCTTCCATGTGCCAAGTTCTATCTATCCCCCCTCTCTCTGTCTTTTGTAGTGTTTCGCACTCACATGTATCTTAAAAGTCCTAGATTTCACCCGACCAAGGATTGAAACAAGGTCTCCCGGACGCAGAGCGAACACTCTACCACAAGGCCACAGTGGCTCATTTCCCATTTCGAATGACTATTTCTTGCATTTGGGGTTGGCAAAACTCCGAAGGATATTTTTTGCTTCGGAGGAAATAAAAAAATCAAATACTTCGAGAAGTTTTTGGAAGCTTATCAAAGTTTATAATTTTTAGATGAATACAAAAGAATTCCCTAAGTGTATGGTCAAGCACTGTTCGAAGTTTATTTCGCCGGTTATTCTAGATGACATGTAACCTAGAAACAGTCAATATTGGACATAATTTTTCGAATATACGGTTGGCCATAAAACATGGCCCCGTATTTTCTAACTCTTTTCTTTTTTGAAATTAGAGACACTTCCTGTTCGAGCACAGTCACAAAATCTTGACTTCCTTTGGGCAATGACCCAAAGTTGTTATTTCAGACTTCTAAAAATGTTTCTTGGAATTGGTGGGGCCAAATTAGTGAAAACATATGCATTGTTTTAACGGGCTGCCGTCACTAAACTGAGTTTCCGCTAAGAATGATTTTATTATGTGAAGAAAGGAAATTTCCGACTGTCATAAGAAGTAAAAGTCATTATGGTGCGATGACTAGCCTAAGAACGCTTTCAAATTGACCACAGGTGATTTTTTGAATTCAACTTTTAGCATTGTACATTTTGATGCGAATTAGATGATTTAGAAGTTATCATTTTCAACGCTATGTCAACATTTATCATTAGCATTCATCAGCGTTTGTACAAAGTATGTTCAGATTATATGGCCGGGGCAACGATTGAACTTATCGACAATTATGTTAATACTACGACATTTGTGTTAATCAACACTAAAAATGGCATTCGATAACAACATCAGCGCTTTAAAAGTCATCGCCATCCTCCTGATTCCCCTCCACCGTTGCCATATTCATCACTTTACCAAATGCACCAATTCCGGTCCCACTCCCATCTCGCCACCGAAGCAGAAGTCCACCATATCAACACTTTCCGTTGTGTCGGCTCGCTTCATTTTTTTCATTATACTGGATGAATTTGCGCATAATTAACCACAGTCTACTTCGACTTCCATGTACACGTACATGTAGATGAGATTGCAGAGCTAGTACTCTCTACTGTATTGACAGGTATATCTATATTAATTCCCTCCCTATATTAATTATGCGAACTCCCTTGTTAAGTCGGTCTTGCTACACGAATGTGAAGGCTGGACGCTAACAAGTAAGCTCATGAAGAAGATCAGATCGTTTGAAATGAAGACATTCCGAAGACTTTTGGGCATAACGTGGAATGAAAAGAAAACTAACGATTATGTGTGGAAGAAAGTTGAAGGGAAGTTAAGGATCAAGAAGCTGGAGAACATCGTTGATGTTATAAAAAGAAGAAAGCTGACGTTCTTCGGCCATCATATCAGAGCCAATAGGACCCTGAAGACCGTCATTCAGGGAAAGGTGGAAGGCGAGAGGAAGCGAGGCAGACCACGTCGCTCTTGGAGCGATGATCTTGTCGACTGGATGGGGCTCAGTCTGGCGGACCTGTGCAAGGAGGCGGAGAATCGTGCGAGTTGGAGGTCGAGAGTGTTCGCGTGGGCCAACGGCCGCATCAAGCGGCTACGGATTGAGTGAGTGACTCTCTACTGTTGTCTCTACTAGCATATTCGATCTATGAATCAACGATTGCGATTGCTGGCAAAATTAATGGATTACAGGCGATAGCATTCTCAACATTTTGATAAATTCATTATTCATTTAAGTTTCAAATATCACATTTCGTTTGAATAGCCCATAATCAATTGCATGTAATATTAACAGACGACCTACTTCTCCAGTCAAAAGGCTTTTTGCAATTTTTAGCATACAAGCCCATTGATAAGATGAGATCGCATCCAATTTAATGGGATTAATTTATTTATCAGCATGATTCTAATGCAGAGACTTAAGGATTGAATTCAAGTAGAAAGTTCTTCGTACATAGTGTGCTTTATAGACTATAGCTTTTATGCTCATCATTCATAACATTCTTAGCTGACCAGATTTTTATATCACGAAAGCAATAGGCTACCTGACAATACACCATTTTTACATGTATATCTACGCATCCGTTGTAATTATTGAACTAAGTAGGCCTATGACTATATATGGCTAAAACACATTCTAGAAAGTACACGTTATATATTTAAGTTAAGATTATTCAAATAAGTTATGTTACTGCAAGTCACGTGTTGACAGCAACTCTAAAGCAGAGAATTACGAGCATTGTGGGTTCTCAATAAATTAATAACCTATCGGTAATTAGCAGGCTGACTATTAACTTTTATTTAGAGCATTGAAATTTTATAAAACTAAGTTCCACCTCCCTATCATTAGTTACAAGCTGAAAATGTTGCCCCTCCTGGTCTGTTGCTGTACTCCATCCCCCTTTGAGGGTGCCAGCTACGGCAGTACCACACGGCACACCACAACATCGAATGCAAATGTTTTTCATCTTTGTACAAACATACTATGATTATAAGCGCTTGAAGCACATTGTGAGGTGTGATTGTGACTCAGATTAGATTATTTTAGGAATAAGTTCTTTAACGAAAAATTTTGAGTACCAAATAATAACGGTCCTCTGCTATATAGGTTATGTACTGTACATTAAAGAGCGGAATAATCATATGATGAATTGTTTACTCATCGAATCATGAGTTCCTTGAACGAAGATTAATGGCGAACGTTGCAGCAGTCTGATTTCCGAAACCGCATTCATGGTAACCGGGATATGCTTGTGTCTTCATTTGATTGGCTCGTAAAGAAAGATCAGTCAGTCCACTGACAAGCACCAACTTATCACAGCCTTTAAAGTAGTAATTAATTCTTAAATGATAAACTAAAAAATACTTTTCATGAGCAAAACTTCGATATGATAACAGTGCATAAGAAAACGACATCCCTCTCGAAAAAATAAACTTCGGAGGAAATAATAAAAAAAACTTCGCGAAATATTTCGTGCCAACCCTACTTGCATTACAGCGCATCAATCTAACTTTTTACGATTTCATGAATCAGTCGAACATAATGAACTAAGTACAGCTTCATCCTTGTGCCAGGGAAATTTTGTAAATATCGACTCGAAGAGAATTATCAGAAGACCTGAACAAGCGTGAATTTTTGTGACAGTGTCAGCTTTTGAGACATTGTCAGATAAGTGACTATTTACAAAGCCTTTCTAGCGCATATTTTGTCGACCGGGTACGTGATCGCTTGAGGTAATAAGCCATTTGACTATTCTGCATGAGAAGTATACACTATATTATACATGCATTAAAGCTATTGGAGTAAGAAGTTTTTAGCGAAGAATTTTGATTTGAATAATTCGGTAATTTACCTATAAATGTAGGCCTAAAGTTCACAAGCATCTGAATGCAGCATGAACAAATTGAAAATCTCGATTACACGCGCAGAATTAGTATATATTAGCATTATTGGTTGAACAATTTTGAGTTATTATTTTTGGAAATTCACTTTCATTTTGCAAAAATATAGTAAATATATAAGCAGCATGTTGTTGTAAGTATTGAAATTACTCCTATTTGGATGAAGTCTCTTTTTGTAATTCGAATCAATTATCGTCCCAACCAACTCGGGTTATCCGCGCTCTACTGTATTTACAAATTATAAGCATGAGCTTGGATTGAAAGGTGCATGTTGTCATTTAATCTTTATATTCGATGTTATAGAGTGAAAAGTGAATAAGTGGTGCCGGAGAAACCAATAGATTTGGAATTGCTGTGCTTGTGCGCTGTCAGTTCAGGTGTACAATGATCATTAACAACCCAGCTAAGTATCAACTTTCATCCGCGACAAATCAAAGGTATTGTCGGTAAGTGCAACTCGCAATTGCTGGCTGTATACAATGGAAAGCTGTCAAGTAGACCAGGGCATCAACCAGACCTGTGTGTCAACCCGCACACTAGGCACCCTTGAAAATGCTTGAATAGAAATTGATTGTAAAAAACCTAAAAACTGGAAAAAGTTTGGTGGGGTATATGTAAAACAAAATAAAATTTATATTGTATATGATCTCACTTCCTAAGCAATTACAACTTATGCATGTATGCAACTTACCTCCGCGCAATCTATTTACTAAAAAAACGGTGTCAATATTGTCCCTTTCCATTAAGAATCCATCTTCGTCCTCCAGTTGATGTCCGTCTGCTACCAGACGCATTTGATCAGTGGGAATTCCTTCCTTATTTTGAATTTGACATTTGAGCTGTCGAAGGGTTGTGGTGTTATTGATTTTAAATGCCACAGATCTTCCTGTCAGGGTGTTAACAAATATTTCTCTCTCCTCAAAAGGCGACTGTAAAAATACAAAGCACACTGATTATCAATATTCAATCCTTTAGTAATTGATATTATCCCAACATAGAGCGCACTCAATTAATTTCAGAAAATAGTTTTCTTAGAAAATATAGCAATAAGGGCATACTCAGTGGCCATCTGATCAAAGCTGTTAAGCGAAATACATGCACATACAAGAATTGGAAGATGCCTTGACTACCTGCAGTCTACAGAGCCGTATTTCTTAGAACAGTAGCTGCTGCTACCATTAGTAGTAATTCGTATAAAAACCCCGTTCGTACTATATAAAATCTATATAAAAAATGAAGCTTTTACGTCACTACTCCCCATACTTGGGGCTTGGACAGTGCTGACATAGCCAGACTTATGGAGCGTTGTAGTACTTTTAGTCCGGATTCCTGCCGACTTCCAATGACACCTTCGGGGCTCGACCTCAGGACCAAAAGATCGCTAGGCCAAGCACTTAACCATTATGTCACGGAGACCACGGGTACAAAATCCATAAATGATAAAAAATACCGTTCGAATAGTGGGCCTACAAAGGCCGTTTGCCGACACTTAGAATGCCAATGAAAGAAATTTAATGTGAGAAGGATCTCTTCATTTGTTTCCGATGGGAATTGGACCCTCTGAAATCCCCTTGATCAAATGCTGTCAAGTCACCTGTGCTGATGTGGAGAGAAGTCTCTCCATATCTAAAAATATATGGACTGATGAGCGTTATTATGTTACCAAAGAGAATCTGCGAAGGAGTGTTGTTCTAAACTGTGTCACAATCGTTGAATTGTGCATTAAAAAACAAAGATTACACCGGAAATTTACCTATTTTGACAACTCAATAGACATGTTTTAGGAAATTTTCCGAAAGGCTTTTTCCCCGAAGCCTGATATTAACTTTGAAAGATCGCTTCCATATTAGCACTACTGATGATGTGATTTGCTGTCGATTATCTAACTTGTGAGCATGCTGGAATGAAAATCCACTTAATACTTCTTGCTTATTATACACGTATTCGCTGTCGCATGGTAACAAGATAAATCGATCTATAAAGTCCTGTTTCGGAGTAAAGAGAGCATTTTAGTGACGATAATGTTAAATCCCTGCTGTAAACATGTAATTACATTCTTGCATATGGGACTTCGCCGCCAGCCGTACCTTGCACTCTAATTATGGTGTCGACTTCCTTTAGATCAGAAGTCCATAACTTCACATATACATCAGATGAAGGATATAAAAATATATGTCCTCCAGCCTAACTCCATCGACTTTTGTCATTAGGTTTAAAAAAAGCATGGCATGCTTTATAAATCATGCTTAAAATATTCTTGTTTTAGAAATTGTGTGACAATTACATTTAATGTGACATTCATTTATGAAAACTATTAAACAATGACTTTAGTTGCATTTTCCAAGCTTACTGGCAAATCAAGGTATTACCAGCTTCATGTTTATATCTAGAAAATTAAGTAAATGAATCCATCTAACATTTTATTTAAAACGTACTCTTCCCCGACTACGCGACACAGCACCAGCTTATTGATGTTCAATGACGTTCGTTGATGTGTGAAAGACATAAGTCCTGACACCTTCTGCATTCGCAAAATGCTCCATAATAGAGCAAATTTTTTCTCCTGATAATTCAAATCAAGATATTTGATGCAAATGGCCAGGAAAAGTGAGTAAATGTGAGCTTGCGATATTCTATATCCTTCGCATTTTAAGTTCATTACGATACAATAATTTGATGAGAAGACACTTTCACTACTTAACTAAGCGAACTAGAACGAAATATCATTATCTTTTTGACAACTACAAACTAGGTTGATTACAATAATTTCACAAAATGGGAATCATTCTAAATGTTGTATCTCATGTTGATTTCACAGGGCCTATGAAACGTTACTAACATCCATAGTCGCACATGAGAAGTGGCAGTGCATTTAGATTATCGCACCTTCCAGAACATGAAATTTTCCATGCTTATCTATCTCGCATAACTCTTCCCAACCAATAATGGGTTAGAATCGTAGTGCCATATACGTGGTACGTCCAATACGTTTCCGGACAAACGTAGAAAAAATGCAAATATTTTAATTCTGACATGATGGATCATTAATATGGCATATATAGGCTAGGAGGCTATGCAAAGTATTAAAAAAAGACCATTTTTTGTCAGTCTGCTGAATCATTTAAGAAAAAACACGAAATTTTGAATATTTTGATGAATTGAAAATAAAAACAATGTTCTTCATAGGTATGATGAAAACTCACCGACGGCTATGTGTTGTTTGAAAATTTATCAACACCAGCATTCTGTATATAGCCAGATAAAAATTGCAGGTCTTCAGAAGTTCACTTTTCAAACCAATTTCCCTATCTTCGACCACATTTCAACTTCCTCACACCTAAGGTCGTCAAACATTTCAAACTCTTCTAAACGAAATTTACCCAAAATTTCGCGAACAAATTCCTCTAAATCAGAGTTGCATCCAAATCACTGTCCACGCAAATGCTTTTCTCTGAGTCCTGCTTCATCGACAGCAAAAAGTTTATTAATTCTCATACGATGATGAAAGTCATCCCAGTAGCCATTTATAATAGAATATAATGCTTACTAATTTAAATTATTAGTTAAAGTAGTCCTAATGAGGACTGATGGCGTTCTCCAATCCGCATGTACAAAGGCAATGCTAGTGTAACCATTGGATTAATCAGTTCTTAAAAGAACTCAATGTAGCTTTCTCGTGGCAACGAATTAAAATTGATTAGCTTTGGCCCAATATCTGGTAAAAATGGAAATCTTAAGACTTGTAATACTACTCATTCTTGCTGTTAATATACTAATACCATAGATTCCAAACACTGCCGTATACACGTTCAAAACAGACGTCTAATATACTGTACCGTCTAATATACTAATACCATAGATTCCAAACACTGCCATATACACGTTCAAAACAGACGTCTAATATACTGTACCGACTACAGATGCTGATAGTGGAAATAGAATAAGACAATGGTCACCATAGGTTAAGGAAATTAAAAATGGATAGTATAAAACAACAGGAAACCGATGAATAAAAATTGGAAAAGTGGAGGTAAAATATGGAAATACAACGATGCTACTACACCGATTACAAGTGAACTATATCTGACACTACACAAAGTGGATAATGGTAAGAGTAGATAAGTGGAAAGTGGATAATGGAGGTAAACAATAGAACTACAATGACACTCTACTACACCGAAAGCAATGAAACTATACACACTATACCTAAGACTACACATGGAAAATACTATTTCTTCACTTGAATTTGTTATCGCCAGTTTCTTCATCCGTCTATAGTACTTCATGTAATTTCACATTTCTTCATTTGAATTACAATACATCGACCACTACTTCTGCTACCGATTAAGGGATATAAAACATAATACTGCAGTCCGTCAGTCATCAGCAGGTACTCGTCTAGTTGTGTTTCGACCCCTAACCTAAACACTCAAACCCAGACGAGCGGGGTCCCACACATAGTGGCTGACAAAATATTGAATAGGTAATGATATGTCTTGAAAGATATGTCACAAAGATAAATCAGACATCATTCAATTGTTGCGTTTCCCACATGTAAACTGATCCTGTCATTAAATTCATCCCATCAATAAATACAGTATGCTTTTTGCGATCCGCCCATGTAAACAAATCCTGTACATCAATCTTTGCCTTTTCGATTCCCACAAGTAAACAGATCCTGTTCATCCTAGAATCCCATAAAGATGTAATCGCTGTGTGATAAATATGTAATCCGCCTTTACACAAACTTAGCCTCATACATCAAGACTTAACAATGGGAGCTCTCTCATCTCCCGTAAGCCACGCTAAGCGCTCTGTATTCACTCTTCACCGCCCCCCCAGGAGAATAATGAAACATTCTGCAAGCTCTTCAGTGATGACCAAATTCTGTCGGCAGGCTTCCAGGTCTTTCAATGAGAAAACGGGAGATGCGAGAAAAAACCTTTCAATGCTCAGCAAAAATCCAAGAGAGTCCCAATACTTCCATTGGATACATTCAGCTCCTCACTAAGAGTGGTACTCGATATGCGTCGATCCGCGTTCCATCGGCTCTGACTTCGTGGTTGCAACAGACTCGGTAGGCCTACCTTCAGGCTTCAAGTAGCTCATCATTGACACTCTGTCGACATCGCAAACTCTGCTTGTGCCCAAAACAGGATCGTCGACTGCGAATGACATTCGTTCCTGAAAGCAGCTTCTATTTTGTTCCGTAAATCGTGATTCTGATAGTTAAGAGGAACACGGAGACGAGTTGCACACCTCTTCAATTTTTTCAATGAGAAACTCAGTTTAAGACATTATTGCACAGTTGCAATTGAATTTACATCGAATTTAATTAAATGATGGACGGTTGTGTGGTGGATAAAGTTAACTGTTCGAAATGAATGCTCCATTGTTCTCATGCACCTGAATTCTTACATATACAATATACCAGATTGTACAGCACTGCATAGCACTGTCTACAACCAATAAAATCCATCAAAATATTCAAAATTTTGTGTTTTTTTAAATGATTACGCAGACTGACAAAAAATGGTCTTTTTTTAAAACTTTGCAAAGCGTCCTATCCTATATACACCAAATTAATGATTGATCATGTCAAAATTAAAATATATGAAATTTATGTAATGGCTTGAGATGCAGTTTTTCTATATTTGTTCGGAAACTTATTGGACGTACCACGTATGGACACTTCGTTTCGGGTATGATTTTCGTTGCACAATGCACATACATACTTCATTACACACACGTCAATTAACCAATGAAATACCTGGATTATGCTGTGAATTTCATCCAAATACTTTCCAGACGACAGTTTCGATCAAGGCCTAAATTGGTTTTTTCGCAAGTATCGTTTCTGCCAAACTTAGGTTGAAATAAGACTAAGTATCATAACTATTATAATACTAAATATTATAAATGCTGACTAAGAATTTTTCTTCCGCAAATTATTTTACTAATGACAGACGTATTATTTGTATGAATGTTCATGTGACTTAAGTTTTAGAACATTTCGTCTTTTGTTAACACAGACTATCTGAATATTTAATTGTTTGTCCATGTGATTGCTAGTAATACAAAGGCACTCAAAAAGACCTTGTGCGAGGAGTTGAAATATCATGTGCAATCCGCTGCGGCCTTGAATTGCCATTTTTGCTGCATGTTTCTAGCTGTGATTTTCACTCGGTGGAACTCATGAATTGTGAGGCAATATTGATGTAAACATAAAATTAACACTGACCGGCTACTAAGCATCAATGGAGTGATTCAATATTATCATATAATTCCAAGAACTGAACCGGTTTTGTTTTTTATTTCACCACATTTTCTCTGCGATCAGGACGGCAGATGGCAATCCGAAAAGATTTCAGCGGGATCGGAGGTGCCGTCCGCTCGAGCTATTTAATTTCGGAAATCTTTGTGATGTACTTCAATTGATCATCAGCGATGTACCTTTTGCCGAGATCTATATTTTAGAAGTGATTTTGCAGATGACAGCCTTAATACATCTGTTTGCTGTTCTCGACTTGACAATTTTGGATCCGTTTCTTTTTAGAGCGTTCTTCAGGAAAAATCTCATAGACCATTTGCAAGTTGAAAAATAGTGTGTCTTCAAATGCTAACAAAAATTATTCAGTTAAATACAATTCTGCGGTAATGCAAATAACAAAATTTGTTTCACTGCGTTTGATTTAGAAGTACGTACGCACAACTTTTTAAATTTATGTACTAGTCAAGTTGTAAAGACGGCAATTTGAAGCATGTCGATCAGATTTTTCATTTCAGTAGAAAATAAATAGCTGCAGTCAACCCTAGTAGTACATTAAATGTACCTGAATAGCTGCGTTGTACTTTCAAATATTACTAGTAATCCATAAATCTACCGGTAAGTAATATAAATATAAATGCACATCAGCTTATCAGATGTATTAGAAATATATTTCTCTCAACTTTAAGCACGATGCACAACAGGAGCAAAATTAGAACTGTTTCTGATTTTCGCTGAATCATGCGTCATAAAAGTTGTCATTTGAGTAGAATTAATTTTGAAAAAATGCTTCCTCATATTCTTTTACTCCGCTCTAGCTCTTGAAAAAATGCTCAGTTTCATGAAAACAGTCCTTACACTGGTCTTTAAAATTGCTTAACATAAGTGGACGGTATACACTTATGTTATTTATGTTAGGTTAATCCATTATGAAATTGGCTTGTATGAGATGATATATGTTGGTTTGTATGAGATAAGTTCTGTAGAAAATCATATAACAGCTAAGATATAGAAGTTTCACTTGATGGAAGGAAGTTGGAACTTCTTCTGCAACAGAGACCGCAATTGAGGGCATAAAATTAACGGAAAATTTTCATCGATCGAATTTGGGACACAATGCGGACAAATCACTTTTACCTGAGCTAGTTAGAGACTGCACCCTGATTATCGGACAGAAGTAGGCCTAATTTTTAGGAGCTGTGCCTTCAGAAGAGATATTTTAGTTTGCTATACAGTTTATGAAAATCCATCAACAAAATGTCAGTACAAGTACCGACTTCTACGAGTATCATCCTTCAAAGTAACGTGCCGCATTTTTTCGATTAGACATGATAGGACATTCCAGACATATATTCGTACTTTCAGAGAATTGATTTCCTTCCCTTTGCTAGCATCATTGCAATCAGTGCTTGCCATTTATTTAATAGACATACTACTACTACAACTGCTACTATTCTTATAAGTGATCCCGAAAAACTTCAGAAGTCACAAAATCTTTCAACGAGAAAAGTTCTCTCAATAATTTGTAATCGCAACGCCTTAAATTCTATGTAGATCCAACTGTCGAATCCATTCTAACAGTAGATTTCTTCCCGATTATGTACAAAAATCTTAAGAATTTCAGCCTGTCTAGCAAGCAAAGCACCACTGTGCTATAACATCCAATGGATGGCTTGCTAACACCATTGAAGAATGTAGAATAAAAAAAACAGTTGGAACAGCAAGTTCCTGAAAGGTGTAGTTCGGTCAATTTCAGAAACGAATTCTATTCCAGAATATTGAAGTATTCAATCACTACGACGATTTCCTATCACCGTCACACCATCTGCCCGTTAGGCTGTGTTTACACGTGCAACTTGATTGCTGACACTTTTCGATCCATGATGAGTCAGAAAATAATGGACAAACAATTGAAGCAAAGGGATGCCTTCAATGATTGTGCTTCGTGCGTCACCAGACAATAGCAATCTAGCGAATGGTGATAAAGAGAAATGCATTGATTCATCAGCTTATCATCCTTTGTCAGTAAAAAGTGGCTGAACTTTAGTTGACACTCAGAGGATGATAAGCTGATGAATCAATGCATTTCTCTCTATCACCATTCGCTAGATTGCTATTGTCTGGTGACGCACGAAGCACAATTATTGAAGGCATCCCTTTACTTCAATTGTTTGTCCATTATTTTCTGACTCATCATGGAGCGAAAAGTGTCACCAATCAAGTTCCACGTGTAAACGCAGCCTTAGTTTGCCTGCAAGTTCATGTCAATGATTCATGATGACGTCACAGCTGCCGATTCCTGGTTACTGAGAAGCAGAGCGCGTGCACTAGACAGGAGGTTCGCTGTGGTTGGCTGATAGGGGAACCCTATAAAAATTGAGACTTATGTAATAATCTGAATGATAACTATGCGTGTGCGCCGTGATGATAGTGACGCAGTGTATCCATTTACTTGCCACTTGCCAGTGTTATGGGCCGGCAAAGAATATAGCCATATGCTTTCCGATCGGAAAGCATATGGCTATATTCATTTTCCGAGGAGAAGCTTAGTGCTCAATTTCGTAGCGTACTATTATTTTCTCCTTTTACTAAAATTCCCCAGATTTTTTCACTATCTTGTGGTTTTTATTTTCCCCCTTTTCATTTCAGTTCAAGACAGAAGCATTATTCATCTAATTATACATTTATTAGAAAGTAATTTTGAAAGTCAATCAACAAACTTTTTTAAGGTGACAACCATTGACACCATTCTTTAGGACGATACCGTTCTCATCCTTGAGAATAAAAACAGATCTGCCTTTATTCACGTGAATGGTATAGACTTCGTTGTCATGCCATCGCCTTTTCTGTCGTGATGTCTTTTGTTCCTAAGCAGGACTCGATCTCCCACCACGAATCCCGCCTGGCACGGGTAACTGACTATATGGGGAAACTGTATGGTGTGATTATGTTGTACGATTCATCTTCCGGACCGGAACATCAATGTAAGCTTCTAACTTTCCGGGGGAAAATAAGTGAATGGAGAAAATATCATAACACCGGCTCTGCCAGCAAGCGTACATCGGTCGGTCAAACTAGTCGTCCCTTTCATGCCCGTCTAAGTAGTTTAAAAGCTGGTAATAACAACAGTGACCTTTCTGAACACGCGAAATATTGTTATCGGCGTAACATGAATATCAAAGATTTCAACCTCATGATTCTTAGCAAGCACAATTCACCTATTGAAAGCCACTTTACTGAAGCTCGGTACATTAGGACTAAGAATACAGGTTTGAAGAGCTGGTTGGTTGACGGATGCCCGCGACCAACCGATCAATTTTTAAGATCCATTTCACATTTGTACTTCCGTCACTTCTGATTTTACTAGCACCGAGGCTGTGACAGAGTCACGAAGCGTATGTCTTAGTAAATAGTTTTACCTTCTACTTTTACTTTTAATCTTGAGTGGATAAAGACAGTGGGAGAGACTTTTCACTACAAGCTGCTATGACCAATTACCTCCCGTATGGCACGGCAAGATGAACTGAACAATGCATTTCTGAGAACAGCCTCATGCAAATGCTGTGACTTATGTCACACAAGTTGATTAGACATCGAAACGAAAATTCTCATTTTTCAATGCGAATGCAAAAATGATTCAAATCTCTCCCGATATACTCGTACTTAATGCCAAGTAAAATGAATAAAGAATAAAAAATATCGGTAGACGTTTCTGGTCCAGACCCTTTGTAAATGGCAGAACACTTAATTCTAAAATTCTTAAACACATTCTCACATGAAATTTTTACCTTTTCCCATCCCATATACGGCAAAATATCAACTTCTTCTTCAATAAGAACTCTGTTCATGATATCCTTAAAATCAGCATGAGGTATCCACTGTTTTTCACCGTCTCGTTCTTCAACTGCGACAAAGCTTGTGAAAGGGGAGACAACGTTAAATTTCTTGCTCAATTCAATGATTGTATCCTTTCTAATTCGTTTCAGGAGCTGAAAAAAGATGGGAAACAGTGCAAAGTTAAGAACTATAGGCAACAAAATGAAGTCGTAGAAACTGAATAAACAAAATATGATGAATTCAGCTCTTCTACTTTCTTACTGATCAAGTGCACAAGTTTGCATATTGTTTGCTGCAACAGCCATAAGAAGCTCAGACTGCGACTTTTAGGTTTTATTCCGCAAATATCATTGTTCTACACATGTACATCCCCTGGAAAGGTCAAATCCACTGGCTTACTTCACTGTCATATTACTTTCGTTACTTTTCATTTCTTTATAAGAAGGTTATCAATTTGAATGTTCAATTTCGTTATTTCAGAAAAGCGATTCGATTTAAGCTGTCATGATTGACTTTTGTATCATAGGCATCGAATACGAAAAGGACATGAAACATGCACATTGTCGCTCATGCTATTAATTCAGTTGCAATACCACGCACGCCGAATTCCAGTATCTATAATACATGTATACCAAGTTGCAAGTATGTTAAATGAATTTAAAATTTCTACGGCCGTTGAGCAAGATGCACGATTTTTGGGGTTTTTACGGTTACCTGGGAGACCTGTAATATAATCAAAGGCTAGAAATTCAACATGGCGGAGGTAGTTCGGCCCCTGTCTTGCAAGCATTATAGCTCCAAGAAACTAGATATCCGCTCTCTCGAATCAAGTATAGAAAGAAAAATGACTTACACTGAAAGTTCTCATAAACGCATCTTTTGAGTAATTGCGGTCATATCAACTAAATGGAGCTTTCTTACCTCCTGTTCTATTACATTGTTATCTAACAGACCAGTATCCCAATCCATGATGAGAGCTCGAGCAGTGAGGTAATGTAAAGTCTGAAATAAAATGAACATCCAGGAAATCATAAAACCTACGTTATCATGAGATCAACGGTGGGTCTCGCTAATGGACTTAAAATTGACTAAAACATTATACAAATTCCAAAACTGCAATAATAGCTCCAAATGCACCAATGACAAACTAATAACGTTTCGTGGGTACCCTAAGCTTTTTCACACCCTCTGAGACCTGAGGGGGGGTCCAGTGGACTCCATTTACAAATTCTTAGCTTACCTGCTTGAATCGATATCAAATCATTGAAGGTTGACTTTAAGTAAAACAATGATGTCTGCGTGTAGCAGGTCGATATATCCAATCCCTTGAGTGTCCTTCAGCCTTCTCAGTAAACACATGCGAGAATCTGGTGCTTTTGTAATTCAACGACATTTAACACAGTACCGGTTGAACTAAGAGTCGGTTTTACGATGTTTGCCTTCGCCATGCAACCTCAGATAGTTGATTTTAATGAAATTGATTTATTCCACGGAGCAGAGCTCTTACACTGCCATTTTTCGAATTTATCCATGCCAATCAGAAATAGGCCTAAACTGAGCCACAATTGCTGCATTTGAAGACCCTCAAAACAGCTGTGGAGATCTCAAACTATCAATTACTGCTGTGAAAACTTTGCCAACTGTCTGCTTTTAGTGTTGAAATTTGAATATAATGATAGCTTTCATTTTAAATGAACACTGATTTATGCTGATTTGTTCATATAGGACAACCAGTCATTCATGATCATGTGCGAAAACAAAATATTCACTCTGCGATCTTCTAACGTAATTCACATGCACGAGCATGATACAAACATTGAATAAATGAATTTCACTCATTGTACACCATCGTAGACATGCACAAAATCATTTTTCATCTGATCGTAAAAATTTTGTTATAGGAATTTCTACACCCTCTGACCTGAGTCTGGCCTATCTGCCATACTTCTGCTGATTCAATTGAAATGAAATAACACATGTATATTCATTGTCAAAAATGATGATTTTACGTGGCATGAGCGTTTGATCTATCCTCAGCACAAAAAGTAAAATAGAAAATATGGCTCCGGGGTCTACTGGACCCTCCCCCTCAGGTCTCTGAGGGTTAATATACTGATTTAAGAAATATGAGCTGCATTTATGTCCTTCTTTCATTGAAATTAGGTAAACGATTGGTTAATCCAGTACTTTTTGACCTCTGAATGCTGTGAATGCTGCGCTTAGAAAATCCGGTTTTCAAATTTTCATAAGGGACATGAATTCATCCAGAACGTCGGCCAAAGTTGTTCATCGGAAAGACGAGATTTCGACTTATACTTTATGATAAGTACCGTCATACACTAAGTATTATAGATAGTGTTCAAAAATAAGGTCTATATACAGTAAACATTTGTACGTGTATGTGAAAAGATTCAGTTTTTACAGAGATTACGTTCCTGTGGTCCAAAAAAATATTTGAGCAGTTTTTAAAAAGCTAATTTTTTACAAATTTATATACTACCGACATGAAGCCCACTTTATAAGTAGTATGAAGCAAGCTGGATATAAAAAAGGAATGAATATACGCTAACAAGCATCCTAATCATGCGGAAATTAAGCTGATGATCTAAGAAATTTCATGAACTGCATTATAATCAGTGTTATACGAGTCAGTGAAAAAATTGACGGCGTCAGCGTTAATTGCCAAATTACTGACGCCGTCAACCAATCCTGAAATTGACGGCGTCAACGTACAGCACTGATTATAATGCAAGTCCCTGCAAGTATTCAAAAAAGGTTGAGATCTCATTGTCCTTCTTATAGCTGAGATGTCATGTTTCTATAATTCAATTTTCAGCGGCATATGATTCACAAGGTGCATTTCTTAGAACTGAATTGTAACGTGGACCCATTGATTTTTAAAGTTAATCATAATAAGCTTCCATTATTATGATATTCTGCTCTTTCAGTGGCAGTCTATGATGTGATCACGCTAAAGAAAATGATCTTGTTGTAATAAAGCTGAACTTTTAGTAATAGCCCATAGAATTGCTAATTTAACAAACCATATTGCCTCTCCAAGTTGTCATGACATGGAGGATTTGTGGAATACTATTCTTTATTCTGTATTGCTATCATGATCAGTCAAATTCGTGCACATTTCTCCAAAAGTGTAAAAATTGACTTATCTCTTACGTGGTACTGGGTCTCGACTCATGAATTTTTCCATGGAAAGAGGAGCTCGACGAATGATAATCTATTCAGTATTGAATTCATTGAGCAGCTATCGCATGAATTTCGTCAGTCGTTCAATTCTAATCCTGATGTTGTGCTTTGTGACCTGAATGATCAAGATTGGTCAATATCTGTTGACTATGAAACTGTTCAAAGACACCTCAAAAGTATTTCGTTTAAGCAGTCTGAAGGACCTGATCGGTTACCAGCAAGGTTGATCAATGAGAGCGCTGAAATAATTTGCGGGCCAATCGTTGATATTTTTCGAGCTTCCATTGAAACAAAAACTTTTCCTGTACTTTGGGAAAATGCGTTTGTCAGACCATTAGAAAAGAAGCGAAATCCTACCATAACTGATTACAGGCTCCTCTCGGATTACTGATTTCTGACTCCGATTTCATCAAGAATTTTTCAGCGCGTAGTCTTGAATTCCATGAAAGAATTTTATGTCTCTGTAGGAATCAGCACGCTTATCGCCCCAATGGTTCGACTGACAGCGCCCTTATCGCTATACATGATGCTGTAACACGTTCTATGGACTCAAAAGATGCAGTGGCTGTTCGCACTACGTGCCTAGAGATGAGCAAGGCATTTGATATGGTACAGCATAATCGCTTGATGAACACCTTGAACAGTTTTGGCGTGAACAATGGTTTTTTGAAGTGGCTCATTTCCTACTTATCCCTTCGCTGTCAGCGTATTTATGTGAACGGTATATTACTTGAGGCAGTTTCAGGAGTTCCACAGGGCAGTGTTTTGGGACCTTTTTGCCTTCTTCCTATCTGGGTTATCGGTGGAAGGTGAAAACATTGAATTGATAAAATTTTCTGATGATCCTGTAGAACATAAAATTTCCTGTAGAACTGTCGTCGTGGCTCTGATTTGAATAGTTTAAATGTGATACAGAAGTGGATTCATTCCAATGACATGATTCTAAATTTGAGTAGGTGTAAACAGCTTCTTTTTAGATGTTCTAGAGATTCGGTTGATGATTTGAAGTATCCAAATATTGAGTTCACAAATAGTGTTACAATTCATGTTGTTTTGTGGTGTGATACTCTTTCATGGGATCATCATTTTGATAATGTGATTCGAATGGCATCTAGACGACTACATGTGTTGCGAGTGTTTAAGTCTTTTGTCACCAAAGGTGCTTGTTGTATTTCATGGTATGATTGTGCCCATCTTGCTTTATAGTACACCACTTTTTTTGGTAAATTGCCTTGTCATACAATGACGCGTTTAGTGAGAGTTGTAAAGCGAGCGCACAGAATTATTTGTGATGAAGATTGTACGTGCCAAATTATGCCTGACATAGATTAGCGACGCATCAATTGTATTTGTTCGTTTTTGTTCAAATGTGAAAACCTGTCTTCTCACCCACAGTCACGAACTTACAGACGATCTATTTCTTCCTTTCCGTTTGCATACAAGTTAGTAAATTTCAAAATGTAAAAATGATTAGCACAACTTTCTGTATTTTGGCAACCCTTTGAAGAACGTTTTTAGTAATTGATTCTGTACATGTGATTTTCATTGTGATTTCAATAAACAGTTCATTTTTTTAGTCACAACCATTACGGTCGGTATCACTTACAACTGAGACTTCGGAGTCCCATCAGGACTCAGGGAGATCCAGTGTCAACCTCAGGATGTGGGCACTACCAAGGAGTGCTGCTTTAACCAGTTGCGGCCTATAGTGGTCGCCTGGGGCTTTTGCTAGGTACCCATCCAATTTGGGAGTATAGGCACCTAATGCCCCAATTACAATCGGGATAACTTCTGCTTGTGTGTTCCACAATCTCTTGATTTCTGGGCCTTTGCAACGATTAATTTTTACGGACTTTAGACAAATTTGGGAGGAGAGTAACCCATAAGTATAGAAAGCTTAAAATCGTTGACGGAATGCTTGTGACTTAAAAAAAGTCAGTAATTTATCATGAAGGATACGCCACATTACACACTAATTTATTAATTTTACTTTATGCTACATAAGTTTTGGTGGGTTTTGTTTACTTGTTAGCGTTTGATCATATCGCTCCGATCTACATTCAAATGAACATGAATTCTCTCATACAACACAAAACAAGTGTCGGGAACAGGCTTGCCCGTTGAGTTGTTGGTCTCATACAGCCAAAGAGTGGTTCTGGCTGGAGCATCAAGTTATTTTGACTCTTAACTTCTTTTTTCTCTCTCTCTTTTGTATTCGGTATGACTTTGAAAGATCATGATCTGTACATGATTTCTATAATAAAATTATTGATTTACATTTAAAAAAAGGCAAAGAGTGAAAGATTATCACCTCTATTCGCATGAAGTTGCGCCGAGATATTGACGTCCACATCTTGCAGTAGACCCAGGTTAAAAATCTAACAACCCAGTACTATGTGGTTCAATGTCTTAATTGATCTAAGTTCACATACAACGATAAGCATTGTGTGCACTAATTTCACACCAACCTGTGTTCAGCAAATTATAAAAACGATCTATACGTGAATAATTCATCCAGGATAAATGTCGGTTGGCAGACCCTGGAAAATGCAGCTGCAAAAAGACTCATGAGATAGCAGAGCTTCATACACTTCCAACCCCCACACGCTGGTGACCAGGAGGCATGTAGACACTAAATTTAGGGACCATCCGCTTTACCCCGTCGGATGTGTTCATGTTCAGCGGAAATAAAATGGAAGAGAGTGAGTGAAACAGACGCTTCAGTTGATAAGAGCATTGAAATCCAAGTGGGCTGGGCTGCCTATACTTTATCATATAATGGACATGGAAGATCGATATCCATAAGTTCTTTGAGAAGTACAGGCATGCAGTTAGCAGACACATTGTCGCAGAAACATATAAAGAAAGTTGTGACAAAGGTCAAGATAATTAATGAAAATAATTGAATGTACATTTTATTGTTGGAATTCTAAGCAATATAACGAAGTTAGAAGTAAAAAATTGCAGTGTTCAAATATACAATTTCTGTAGGTTGTTCGCAGTGTTTCACTCATTAAATACGTGAAAGCATTTAATGAGTAAGTTCGACAGACAATAACTTCGGACAACTTCTCTGCTTAGCAAAATAAGTCCAGACGAACCGGATCATCTGCAGCCCTGTAGCTTGCAGAAATGAAAACGACATTCAACGTATTCAACGTAACAAAGTGCGTCAAGGTAACAAAATTAAAAATCAAGCTGACGACTGCTTAATTTTTGATGTGCTAAATATGTAATGAGTAATCACAGGCCTGTACTCTACCTAATATATCTTCTCTATGAGTGCCGTATTTCCAGTCTAAGATACGCGGTGGCACTTATTCAGAGTCTCCTTCTTTGAAGTGCAGCCCTTGTTAAATGCACGATTTTCCAACTATGACATTTTTCCAAATTGAATAACAAAATAATTGTTAATATATGACATTAGCGGGAAAGTGTCAAAAAGAGCTGCAGACTCATCTGGAATCTAATGCAGCATCTCTCATCTAACTTCTTAATCGGTTTCTCCAATTAGGACTAGATCATCTGCATTACCCGTACGAAAAAAATTTTGCAATTTATTAATGTTTCATGTAATGAACATGTAATGTTTCATTAATGACTAATTGAAATTTCAGCATTTCATGATAAAGTTCATTAATGAAAACTGCCATGGTTTCATGTAATGTTTCATTAATGAAACATTAATGTACCATTCTATATTTAGAATCCTTGCCTTGGATTATTCATGCTTCCCTATTGTGTGTCACCGCAGTGACGTCATGTCACGACAACGCGTGAGCCGTCAGTTTCTTCCTATGCGCATTTATCGACTTTCCTCGAAGTTTAATGCTATCGTCTCTATTTGGTAATCGACATGCAACGCGGAAACACGGACCATTTCATCAATGCGCTGGACGTAATTCAGAATTTCATAGTGACCTTTTCGCCTCGTCGTTGTCGTCTCATCGCCATATCATACACAGTCGCGTTTAATCCCGTCATTGTCGAAAAACAGCAGAGGAAAGTCTAGAAACTTTGAAGTTGCTACAAAAAAGTTTAATGGGACTTCTTACAATTTTTTCAAACAATGTGACCCAAGATCCAGAATGTAACAACAAATCTGACAAACCGCATACAGAGTTAAAAGAAAACGAACTGAAGCGAAAGATCAAGGAATTACGAAAGGAAAACGGTAAGCAGTTATAATGCTTTTACTATTATACTACAGTAGCGTAACTGCAGTCTTGTATTCATAATTAGATTAATTAGCAACATTAATTTACAAGCAGTTTATTTTATGCGCATATAATTCAAATTAGCGATTTCAGATCGTTCACACGAACACGAATGACCTTGACCTTGAATATTTAGTGCACAGCAACATTACGAATATGTAATTAGATTGCAATTGATGAATGAATTTGATGCAGGCACTTGCGGATTAGACAGTGGCCGAGTAATATCAAATGTTATCAAAAGTTTATTGCATTTAAATTGGGCACATCTATCAATTGATATTAATTGTGTCAACATGCAACTAATTGATAGCGATTACTCGTCTTCAGAAATCAATTAATTCTATAGCAGCTGATAAAAGCTTTCAAGTAGATGTAGAAAAAAATTGTACAAGGTGATTCAAAAGTCGCCATACATAGCGATTGTTCTAAATGACCATAAATTGTTCTCCTATCTGGAACGGGAAGCTGTCGCAAGGTTATTGCAGAATTCAACGCACGGCACACCGGCGGTTCACAGGTCACTCACGATGCTGTCCCAAAACTCATCGCCAAGTTCAAGGAAACTGGGAGCGTGGAAGATAGAAAAAGAAGTGGCCGTCCACGTACATCAACTGATGAGGACACCGCTACGAATGTTCTGGCCGCCTTCGCCAACAGTCCAACCAAAAGTACACGTCGGTTGTCTGCAGAAATCGGAGTCAGTCAGTCCAGCATCGTCCGCATTACGAAGGAGAACAAGTGGCATCCGTTTAAGACCGTCGCATGGAGTTTTACGAGTGGGACAAGGACTCTGACTTCTCCAGTGGAATCCTTTTTTCGGACGAGGCCAACTTTTATGTCAATGGAGAAGTTAACCGGCAAACATTCGATACTGGAGTGATGTCAATCCGCACTGGATGGATCCATCGAAGATGCAAGGTGCTCAGAGGTTGATGGTGTGGTGCGGATTGTGGAATATCAGGATAATTGGACCTTTTTTCTTCGAAGACAGCTCAGCTTGACTGCTGAAAGATATCTGAAGCTTCTTGAAGAGGCCCGTACGAAAATAATTTTGCAATTCATTAATGTTTCATGTAATGAACATGTAATGTTTCATTAATGACTAATGAAATTTCACCATTTCATGATAAAGTTCATTAATGAAAATACTAATGGTTCATCTAATGAAACATTAATGTAAGGTTCATTAATGAAAACTGCAATGGTTTCATGTAATGTTTCATTAATGAAACATTAATGTAAGGTTCATTAATGAAAACTGCCATGATTTCATGTAATGTTTCATTAGTGAAACATTAATGTAAAGTTCATTAATGAAAACTGCCATGGTTTCATGTAATGTTTCATTAATGAAACATTAATGTACCATTCTATATTTAGAATCCTTGCCTTGGATTATTCATGCTTCCCTATTGTGTGTCACCGCAGTGACGTCATGTCACGACAACGCGTGAGCCGTCAGTTTCTTCCTATGCGCATTTATCGACTTTCCTCGAAGTTTAATGCTATCGTCTCTATTTGGTAATCGACATGCAACGCGGAAACACGGACCATTTCATCAATGCGCTGGACGTAATTCAGAATTTCATAGTGACCTTTTCGCCTCGTCGTTGTCGTCTCATCGCCATATCATACACAGTCGCGTCTAATCCCGTCATTGTCGAAAAACAGCAGAGGAAAGTCTAGAAACTTTGAAGTTGCTACAAAAAAGTTTAATGGGACTTCTTACAATTTTTTCAAACAATGTGACCCAAGATCCAGAATGTAACAACAAATCTGACAAACCGCATACAGAGTTAAAAGAAAACGAACTGAAGCGAAAGATCAAGGAATTACGAAAGGAAAACGGTAAGCAGTTATAATGCTTTTACTATTATACTACAGTAGCGTAACTGCAGTCTTGTATTCATAATTAGATTAATTAGCAACATTAATTTACAAGCAGTTTATTTTATGCGCATATAATTCAAATTAGCGATTTCAGATCGTTCACACGAACACGAATGACCTTGACCTTGAATATTTAGTGCACAGCAACATTACGAATATGTAATTAGATTGCAATTGATGAATGAATTTGATGCAGGCACTTGCGGATTAGACAGTGGCCGAGTAATATCAAATGTTATCAAAAGTTTATTGCATTTAAATTGGGCACATCTATCAATTGATATTAATTGTGTCAACATGCAACTAATTGATAGCGATTACTCGTCTTCAGAAATCAATTAATTCTATAGCAGCTGATAAAAGCTTTCAAGTAGATGTAGAAAAAAATTGTACAAGGTGATTCAAAAGTCGCCATACATAGCGATTGTTCTAAATGACCATAAATTGTTCTCCTATCTGGAACGGGAAGCTGTCGCAAGGTTATTGCAGAATTCAACGCACGGCACACCGGCGGTTCACAGGTCACTCACGATGCTGTCCCAAAACTCATCGCCAAGTTCAAGGAAACTGGGAGCGTGGAAGATAGAAAAAGAAGTGGCCGTCCACGTACATCAACTGATGAGGACACCGCTACGAATGTTCTGGCCGCCTTCGCCAACAGTCCAACCAAAAGTACACGTCGGTTGTCTGCAGAAATCGGAGTCAGTCAGTCCAGCATCGTCCGCATTACGAAGGAGAACAAGTGGCATCCGTTTAAGACCGTCGCATGGAGTTTTACGAGTGGGACAAGGACTCTGACTTCTCCAGTGGAATCCTTTTTTCGGACGAGGCCAACTTTTATGTCAATGGAGAAGTTAACCGGCAAACATTCGATACTGGAGTGATGTCAATCCGCACTGGATGGATCCATCGAAGATGCAAGGTGCTCAGAGGTTGATGGTGTGGTGCGGATTGTGGAATATCAGGATAATTGGACCTTTTTTCTTCGAAGACAGCTCAGCTTGACTGCTGAAAGATATCTGAAGCTTCTTGAAGAGGCCGGATGTCATCCCATCCCTTTTGACGGAAGATGGAGATTTTCCTACGTATTTCCAACAGGATGGAGCTCCTCCCCATTATGGACTTTGTGTTCGTCGATGGTTGGACCAACAATTTCCGGGCCATTGGATCGGCCGCAGAGGTCCAGTGGAATGGCCGCCGAGGTCACCAGATCTCTCACCGCTTGACTTTTATTTGTGGGGCTATTTGAAGGCTATGGTGTATCACGTCAAGCTGAGAGATTTGGAACACCTGAAGAACCGGATTTGTGAGGTCTGCAGTAGCATTTCACCTGACATTCTCATCAAAGTGCGACGCAATTGGGAAGAACGTATTCGAAGCTGCCATTTACTGGAGGGTGCTCATATAGAGCACTTGATTTAGTTCATTCCATGCTTTACTTTCTTGTTTTGTTGCTCTAATAAATGTATTTCTGGATAAAAAGAGGTTTTCCCTATGTATGGCGACTTTTGAATCACCCTATAGTTTCCGTCGGCCTAAAATCAAAAGTAATCGAACAAAAATATGCAAATTGGGATACCGAGAATTAATGGCCTAATTTTTTTACCTCTACAATAAACTGAAATAAATTCTTAAAGCGGGTATGTGACTACAATTGTGCGTGCTAATGTAGGAACATGCACATGCATGTAACAGTTGTAGGTTTTCATCCTATCTAATATCGAATATCAAATGGATTTTTTGGAAGAAATTCAAATTTCAATTTTAGTTCAAAAGCACTTCGTCAAAGCATTTAAACGCATTATCGTCATACCAGTGATTTACCAAAAATGTGTATCAAAAAGGGTTCCTTCTTCTTTTCAGGAACATCGAAGTCGACATTAAGAGACTTGGAAGAACCGGCAACCGAGGAATTGTGAGAACATTGGACGCATGCTGTCTGTATTTGTAGTGGGCAACTCTTTTAGAGACAAGTAGATAGATAGTGTTAGGTAGATAAGTAGATACATGTACTTTGGAATAAAAGTGTCATACAAACTTGATGATGGTATTCTTTCTGCTAATAATGACACATTATATAATGTAGGATCATTCTAGAAATAATTATGGTGCATTATCGTAGACCACAAATGAAAGTACCGGGGAGCATTAATGAAACATTAATAAGAACATTTATGAAATAGCATTAGGAACGACGTTGAAGCAGTACTAGGAACACTAATGAAACAGTACTGTGAGCATTAATGAAACAGTACTGTGAGCATTAATGAAACAGTACTGTGAACATTAACCGTTTTCGTCCCACATGCAGAAAAATCATTCTAAAAACAATTCCTTTTAACTGAGTAATGCTTTATCAGTTACTATTGTGTGTACAAAATTTCATTGACATAGATATCGGTTTTCATGTATTTCAAACATGTTCCCAAATGGGAACGTTGGGAGGATTCAGTATCAAGAATGAGAAAAATCCACCAGCATCATTTTGCGTAATTCATCAATAAGCGTTGAATGTCGGCACTATTGATGGCTATTGACAAATGAATCTGCTTCTCTTTTTCATGTTATCCATAGGTAGCCTTGCATGAGAATGACCGGGGACCAATGGATCTCTTTTCAAGTCGTTCCCGTATCAATTGAAGTAAAGAACAAAGAACCATAGAAAGCAGCTATTTATGGGAGAGTTTGGCTGCATGCCTCATATTCATGCAAGGCTATCGATGTGATGACGTTGAGGCTCTGACGTCAGGTTACCATAGAATTCTATCCTTCATGAATTAGCTCGTTCAATGGAAATACATGGATATAGATCCATGATGGGTGCATTCTTCCAATCTCAGACCTCAATTGATACTTCTGTTTACTTAGTCTCACGCTTACAGTGATATTGTTTGTATTCTGTATTCCAAAAATCAGATTCACATTAACTGGTATATCGCTTGTGTTATGAAGTTGCTAACAGTGGAGCAAGCCGTTGCGCTTATTTCTGAGGATAGTGATGACGATATTTTACCGACTATCGCAATATTGCCGAATGATGAGAGAGGAGACGTTGAATCTGAAACAGAAGATATTTGTAAAGAAGTTCTCCAACCAACCACTGAGACAGAAAATGCGACAGGAATATTTGAAGTAATCCAAGCCAGTGAAGATGATGAACTAATAATACCTCCCCCTGCAAAGCGTCAGCGAATTCGGAAAAAATCAGATCATTCTAGTGACTTTCCTGATATTGATGCTGCAGATCCTTTGGATATACTTTACGCTCACAATGCAGCTTTATCGCCTTTCGCATTGTTTAGGCTTTATGCTGATGACAATTTTATATTTCATTTGGGCAACGAAACTAATAGATACGCCCATGAAGTCAAAAATGACATAAGCTTCTTGACAACAAATCTCGAAATGGAACAGTTTCTGGGTATTTTATTGTATTCTGGATATGTCAGACTTCCTCAAGAGAGAGATTATTGGAGTACGTCGGAAGACTTTTCATTACCATTCGTCGCTTCATCTATGGTGCGTAATAGATTTCAGCTGTTGAAAAAATACCTCCACTTATCAGATAACAATGATCTCGGCCCTTCCAAATGCGTGAAAGTTGTCCCCATCTATGATCTGATGAACAAAAATCTCCGACAATTTGGTGTGTTTTCACAAAATTTATCCATTGACGAGTCAATGGTGCCCTACGAGTACTACGGGCATCACTCTACCAAACAATTCATACGAGGTAAGCCTATTCGCTTCGGTTATAAGCTCTGGGCGCTCTGTTCCTCTGACGGCTATCCGTACACTTGGAAATATACACAGGGAAAAGTGAAGAGAGGGTTGCACCGTTGGGTGAAAGTGTTGTTTTGAAATTGGCTAATCTTGTAGAAAATCACAATGAGAAGGAGCTATACTTTGATAATTTTTTTTACCTCCTATTCTACTCTAGATCGTTTGGCGGAACTTGGAATCCGAGCCACTGGAACGATCAGATCAAACAGGACCAATAAATGCCCACTGTCGAAGGAGGCACTAAGTAAAAAGGAGAGAGGATCGTATGATTATTCGTCGGATGGGAAATATGCTCTTGGAAAGACAGTGCAATGGTTATGATTGCCACAAACTTTGATACCGTCTTTCCAATTCGGCATTGTCAGAGGTACTCTTTCAAAGAAAGAAAACGAATAGCAGTCACGCAGCCAAAACTCGTTGACTCATATAATAAGAAAATGGGAGGCGTCGATGTCTTCGACAAACTTTTGGGATCATACCGCCCGACTATCAGAGGCAAAAAATGGTGGTACAGTATAATCTTTTTATAAATTCCATCAATACTTTATGCGTGGCAAGCTGGAAAATATACAATTATCTTCACCCTGACAGTCCAATTGCCCACATTGAGTTCGTAAGACAAGTCACTGTTTCTCTACTGAAAAGCCAAAAGGTTCCTCGAAACAGATTGGGTGGCCCAACGGCACGTGTGGTCACTGAAGTCTAAAAAGACCAAACCGGGCATTTTGTAGTTTCTGCGTCCCAGGGACGATGCGTACTTTGCAAATCAAACACAAGAAAGATGTGTGGGAAGTGTCGGAAAAGACTACACATAAATTGCTTTCTCACTTATCACACATAAGTATCTTGGGTTTTATTCCAACGTTCCCAAATGGGAACATGGGTAGAAACTTACACGTAATTTTGTAATTCCATGATAAATGATAGCATTTTTATGATGAAGTGGTGATGTAAGATCTATTGGTCTTTCGCAGGATGATGTTTAGCTTGAATAGATGGAATTTGGTACATGACTGAGTTTTCAAAAAATTGCTTATATTCGTGGAAAAAATTGTAAAATATAAATTCAATTCTAAACGTGACGGAAGTGAATTATTACACGAATTCACTGAAAATAAAAATGATTCAGATATGACGATAACTTCGCCAAGGAATCCTAATTAGAAAATTAGATATAACATAACATGAGCTCCTTGAATGCATGTTCCCAAATGGGAACGTTGGGATGATAACGGTTACTGAAACAGTACTGGGAACATTAATAAAACAGTACTGGGAACATTAATGAAACAGTACTGTGAGAATTAATGAAACAGTACTGTGAGAATTAATGAAACAGTACTGTGAGAATTAATGAAACAGTACTGGGAACATTAATGAAACAGTACTGTGAGAATCAATGAAACAGTACTGTGAGCATTAATGAAACAGTACTGTGAGCATTAATGAAACAGTACTGGGAACATTAATGAAACAGTACTGTGAGAATTAATGAAACAGTACTCTGAGCATTAATGAAGCAGTACTGGGAACATTAATGAATCAGTACTGTGAGCATTAATGAAACAGTACTGGGAACATTAATGAAACAGTACTGTGAACATTAACGAAACAGTACTGGGAACATTAATGAAACAGTACTGGGAACATTAATGAAACAGTACTGTGAGCATTAATGAAACAGTGCTGGAAACATTAATGAAACAGTACTGGGAACATTAATGAACCATGCGCATGCTCCATGTAATGTAAATACTAATGGAAATACTAATGAAACATTACATGAAACATTAATGAAAATATTAATGAAATGGCTAAATTTCTGTAGACAAAACATTAACGTTTCATTAGTGGTTTCATTATACTGTTTCATGTAATGTTTCATTATATTTTACATTAATGTTTTCCAAAAATTTTTTGTACGGGGGATGTCATCCCATCCCTTTTGACGGAAGATGGAGATTTTCCTACGTATTTCCAACAGGATGGAGCTCCTCCCCATTATGGACTTTGTGTTCGTCGATGGTTGGACCAACAATTTCCGGGCCATTGGATCGGCCGCAGAGGTCCAGTGGAATGGCCGCCGAGGTCACCAGATCTCTCACCGCTTGACTTTTATTTGTGGGGCTATTTGAAGGCTATGGTGTATCACGTCAAGCTGAGAGATTTGGAACACCTGAAGAACCGGATTTGTGAGGTCTGCAGTAGCATTTCACCTGACATTCTCATCAAAGTGCGACGCAATTGGGAAGAACGTATTCGAAGCTGCCATTTACTGGAGGGTGCTCATATAGAGCACTTGATTTAGTTCATTCCATGCTTTACTTTCTTGTTTTGTTGCTCTAATAAATGTATTTCTGGATAAAAAGAGGTTTTCCCTATGTATGGCGACTTTTGAATCACCCTATAGTTTCCGTCGGCCTAAAATCAAAAGTAATCGAACAAAAATATGCAAATTGGGATACCGAGAATTAATGGCCTAATTTTTTTACCTCTACAATAAACTGAAATAAATTCTTAAAGCGGGTATGTGACTACAATTGTGCGTGCTAATGTAGGAACATGCACATGCATGTAACAGTTGTAGGTTTTCATCCTATCTAATATCGAATATCAAATGGATTTTTTGGAAGAAATTCAAATTTCAATTTTAGTTCAAAAGCACTTCGTCAAAGCATTTAAACGCATTATCGTCATACCAGTGATTTACCAAAAATGTGTATCAAAAAGGGTTCCTTCTTCTTTTCAGGAACATCGAAGTCGACATTAACCTGTTGAGCCCCAGTTTTTAAAATCATACATGACTCTAACTGACTAAGACGTGCAGTGCACGTCCGATTGAGTATGGCAGATTCTGAGAAAAATATATTAACTTTCACTACCTCAACTGACAAGGACGTGCTGAGCACGTCCTGCGATACACTACACCAACTGACAAAGACGTGCAGAGCACGTCCTTGGAATTCCTAGGATTCTTTAAATGAATAAACTAATGTCTAAAATACACCTGTAGTAGGTTAGGACTATACTTAATAAATGTATTTAGGCCAAATAACTGATGAACTTCTACTGTACATGTATAAATTTACGCTATTCTAAACTAGACTTCGTTTTATATAAAATTATCATTAGATTGAAAAATTCCTGCATAATAATGCTGAGCTATTATTTGCTAACCATTATTATGCTAACCATTCTTCGCCCCAGTACTCTGAAACTTCATTAATCAATTAAAACTTGAATCAACTGTAATTAGCGTGACCTCTTTACATGTAAATATACACAAACACTTTTCTATGTAATGCATCAAACATTATTATTATATACATGTATAGCATCCTGATAAGATCCATAGTAAGGACTTAACAAATAAAAACTAAACATAACAGGATGATTGCCGCATTATGAATCTTCCTCGTCTTTTGAGTGATATATGCGGAAACATGGATCAACGCATAGCGCTGGTGTTGTTGGGCAATCCGGACACACAAAAACAGTCTCCTTCCTGCGACCATCACTCGCGCAAATGCGGCATTCCTTTGCCGGGCGTTCTTTGTTCGGACGAGGCGAAAGTCGTTTGAGGGCGTGCAGACTGTTAGAATCTTTCGCGTTGAGAGGCAACCGACCTCCCGAAGGTCCAGAGCGTCGAATTTGACCACTTTTCACAACAAAATTTTCAATGACTTTTTCTTGATAGCTTAGGAAATCACAGTTTCCACCTCAACTTTTGTATACAATCCACGAGTTCCGGATCATGACATGTGTCAGGTGAATTCCAAGTTTTGTAAACCACTTGTAGTTCTTTCTTGCCATGTTGTATTGATGCAGACTACCGTCTCGCGAGTCCACACCACCCATTCCTTTATTGTATGCCAGGACAGACCATGATTTGTTGATGTTATCTTCAACTCCTCCGCGTAAAATCCTTTGATGCGAGGAAGTACCAGCGGTGTTCGCAGTGTCGACCAAGTAAATTGTTTTGAGGCCAGATGACTTTCGCTCGACTGCCTTCACACACAAAACCTCGTCCTTTCTGCAGAATGCGTGTGATTTTGCCGGAACGTTCTTATCTCGCAAAATCTGTGGAACACCACGGAAAGGACGAATAGTTCCCGTAAGCAAAGTATTCCTTTCTTAAAGATACGCAGCCAGACGGACACTTGTAAAAAAGTTATCAACGTAAAGATGATATCCACAATTTGATAGGTCGGCAAGAAGAGCGATCACAATTTTCTCGCTGAAAGTAAAGTTTTTAGCATCATCCGAGACGTCCTTCAGTATGTTTTCGTTCTCCTTTTTTCCTGCTGCTACCTCAATGTTCCAAGTATATCCGGTAGAACTTTCGCATAGGCAGTACGTCAGCATACCATATCGCGATCTCTTCGAAGGTATGTATCGTCGAAAATGGATTCTGCCTTTGTATAATAGCAGACTCTCATCAACACAAATGTCTTGCTTCGGCTTATAGACAGTCTTACATTTTTCTTGGGCGAAAGATAGAAAAGGGCGAATTTTTCGAAGAGTGTCATTATCATCCAAGTCACTGTAATCACAAAACCGAAGAAATTTCACGACCTCCTCAAACCGATTTCGAGGAAGGCAATGCGGACTCTGAAAAAAGTCACTTTTATATAGGATGTTTCTTGACCAATAATGTCGAATTTCTGGCTTTTGGTTCAATTTCATACATAACATAATTCCGATGACCTTTTTCATTTCAATAATGGTAGCAGGACGCCATTTCGCCAATGATGCCGGTAGGTTGTTCTCGGGGCTCACGTCGTACTCTTCGAATGTCAGTTCAGCTTTCTTGTTTGTCCAGTCGCACAGCAGTTGGAATAGATTGTCATCAAGAAATAAATCAATGAAGAATTCAATGTTATTATTCACGTCAGATTGCACATCGTAAGTAAGATTTATTCCACTTTCTTGGGTGAATTGCAAATTACGAATCTCGTGAAAGTCATGGCCCTCTTCAACGAAAGTCCACTCTCCTTGTCTTATGTCAGTTGCGATGTTGGGAATATCGTTGTCTTCATCGTCATCACTACTTGTACTATCTTCAGAGTAGCTACTGTCATCCAAAGCATTGAGCTGTGCGGCAATTTGCTTCGCTGATAAGCACCTTCTCTTTTGCATGACGAGATTGAATTGAGAAAAAGGTTTTTACGACAGTTTAGTATACAATGCAATGTTGAATCGGAATAATTGACGTCAGCGAAACCAATAGCGATTTTTGGATTTTTGAAATATATTAGCCACGCATTCATTATGTTGTACAGAACTGTGAGAAGAATTTCATAGATATCTGCGCATTTGGATGATTTGAAGTCAATCGGGATTCAAATTTAATGACATTGAAATCAATAGCGCTTTGCATTGTTTCGCATTATACTTAGAATAACTCACTGTGAGATAAGCATCATAGAGATCGAAATCATTATACTTCATGCCTGTATTTTTACAGCAATTCTGCACGGATAATTAAGATTCTAAATATCATCTGAAAATTGAATAGGATTCGAATAAAAATCTGGAATTGACTCATCGTTCCTTATACTTTATTCATGAAAGTAACTTAAAGTAAAATATCTGTACGGATGAATTTAAATATCCATAAAATCTATATAATTGCATAAATAATCATTATTGTATGCAACATGAATGTATTGCAAAGCATATCAAACGATTTTGCATTTGTCTATGTCAGTTGTCGGAGTGTAGTCGATCTCCTACATTGTCAATTAGATGAAATGAGAAAAGGACGTGCACTGCACGTCTTTGTCAGTTGAGAGCATGTAGTTAATGATATATTGGGCAATTGAAGCAATTATCACAGGACGTGCTCTGCACGTCCTCGGGGCTCAACAGGTTAAGAGACTTGGAAGAACCGGCAACCGAGGAATTGTGAGAACATTGGACGCATGCTGTCTGTATTTGTAGTGGGCAACTCTTTTAGAGACAAGTAGATAGATAGTGTTAGGTAGATAAGTAGATACATGTACTTTGGAATAAAAGTGTCATACAAACTTGATGATGGTATTCTTTCTGCTAATAATGACACATTATATAATGTAGGATCATTCTAGAAATAATTATGGTGCATTATCGTAGACCACAAATGAAAGTACCGGGGAGCATTAATGAAACATTAATAAGAACATTTATGAAATAGCATTAGGAACGACGTTGAAGCAGTACTAGGAACACTAATGAAACAGTACTGTGAGCATTAATGAAACAGTACTGTGAGCATTAATGAAACAGTACTGTGAACATTAACCGTTTTCGTCCCACATGCAGAAAAATCATTCTAAAAACAATTCCTTTTAGCTGAGTAATGCTTTATCAGTTACTATTGTGTGTACAAAATTTCATTGACATAGATATCGGTTTTCATGTATTTCAAACATGTTCCCAAATGGGAACGTTGGGAGGATTCAGTATCAAGAATGAGAAAAATCCACCAGCATCATTTTGCGTAATTCATCAATAAGCGTTGAATGTCGGCACTATTGATGGCTATTGACAAATGAATCTGCTTCTCTTTTTCATGTTATCCATAGGTAGCCTTGCATGAGAATGACCGGGGACCAATGGATCTCTTTTCAAGTCGTTCCCGTATCAATTGAAGTAAAGAACAAAGAACCATAGAAAGCAGCTATTTATGGGAGAGTTTGGCTGCATGCCTCATATTCATGCAAGGCTATCGATGTGATGACGTTGAGGCTCTGACGTCAGGTTACCATAGAATTCTATCCTTCATGAATTAGCTCGTTCAATGGAAATACATGGATATAGATCCATGATGGGTGCATTCTTCCAATCTCAGACCTCAATTGATACTTCTGTTTACTTAGTCTCACGCTTACAGTGATATTGTTTGTATTCTGTATTCCAAAAATCAGATTCACATTAACTGGTATATCGCTTGTGTTATGAAGTTGCTAAACAGTGGAGCAAGCCGTTGCGCTTATTTCTGAGGATAGTGATGACGATATTTTACCGACTATCGCAATATTGCCGAATGATGAGAGAGGAGACGTTGAATCTGAAACAGAAGATATTTGTAAAGAAGTTCTCCAACCAACCACTGAGACAGAAAATGCGACAGGAATATTTGAAGTAATCCAAGCCAGTGAAGATGATGAACTAATAATACCTCCCCCTGCAAAGCGTCAGCGAATTCGGAAAAAATCAGATCATTCTAGTGACTTTCCTGATATTGATGCTGCAGATCCTTTGGATATACTTTACGCTCACAATGCAGCTTTATCGCCTTTCGCATTGTTTAGGCTTTATGCTGATGACAATTTTATATTTCATTTGGGCAACGAAACTAATAGATACGCCCATGAAGTCAAAAATGACATAAGCTTCTTGACAACAAATCTCGAAATGGAACAGTTTCTGGGTATTTTATTGTATTCTGGATATGTCAGACTTCCTCAAGAGAGAGACTATTGGAGTACGTCGGAAGACTTTTCATTACCATTCGTCGCTTCATCTATGGTGCGTAATAGATTTCAGCTGTTGAAAAAATACCTCCACTTATCAGATAACAATGATCTCGGCCCTTCCAAATGCGTGAAAGTTGTCCCCATCTATGATCTGATGAACAAAAATCTCCGACAATTTGGTGTGTTTTCACAAAATTTATCCATTGACGAGTCAATGGTGCCCTACGAGTACTACGGGCATCACTCTACCAAACAATTCATACGAGGTAAGCCTATTCGCTTCGGTTATAAGCTCTGGGCGCTCTGTTCCTCTGACGGCTATCCGTACCACTTGGAAATATACACAGGGAAAAGTGAAGAGAGGGTTGCACCGTTGGGTGAAAGTGTTGTTTTGAAATTGGCTAATCTTGTAGAAAATCCCAATGAGAAGGAGCTATACTTTGATAATTTTTTTTACCTCCTATTCTACTCTAGATCGTTTGGCGGAACTTGGAATCCGAGCCACTGGAACGATCAGATCAAACAGGACCAATAAATGCCCACTGTCGAAGGAGGCACTAAGTAAAAAGGAGAGAGGATCGTATGATTATTCGTCGGATGGGAAATATGCTCTTGGAAAGACAGTGCAATGGTTATGATTGCCACAAACTTTGATACCGTCTTTCCAATTCGGCATTGTCAGAGGTACTCTTTCAAAGAAAGAAAACGAATAGCAGTCACGCAGCCAAAACTCGTTGACTCATATAATAAGAAAATGGGAGGCGTCGATGTCTTCGACAAACTTTTGGGATCATACCGCCCGACTATCAGAGGCAAAAAATGGTGGTACAGTATAATCTTTTTATAAATTCCATCAATACTTTATGCGTGGCAAGCTGGAAAATATACAATTATCTTCACCCTGACAGTCCAATTGTCCACATTGAGTTCGTAAGACAAGTCACTGTTTCTCTACTGAAAAGCCAAAAGGTTCCTCGAAACAGATTGGGTGGCCCAACGGCACGTGTGGTCACTGAAGTCTAAAAAGACCAAACCGGGCATTTTGTAGTTTCTGCGTCCCAGGGACGATGCGTACTTTGCAAATCAAACACAAGAAAGATGTGTGGGAAGTGTCGGAAAAGACTACACATAAATTGCTTTCTCACTTATCACACATAAGTATCTTGGGTTTTATTCCAACGTTCCCAAATGGGAACATGGGTAGAAACTTACACGTAATTTTGTAATTCCATGATAAATGATAGCATTTTTATGATGAAGTGGTGATGTAAGATCTATTGGTCTTTCGCAGGATGATGTTTAGCTTGAATAGATGGAATTTGGTACATGACTGAGTTTTCAAAAAATTGCTTATATTCGTGGAAAAAATTGTAAAATATAAATTCAATTCTAAACGTGACGGAAGTGAATTATTACACGAATTCACTGAAAATAAAAATGATTCAGATATGACGATAACTTCGCCAAGGAATCCTAATTAGAAAATTAGATATAACATAACATGAGCTCCTTGAATGCATGTTCCCAAATGGGAACGTTGGGATGATAACGGTTACTGAAACAGTACTGGGAACATTAATGAAACAGTACTGGGAACATTAATGAAACAGTACTGTGAGAATTAATGAAACAGTACTGTGAGAATTAATGAAACAGTACTGTGAGAATCAATGAAACAGTACTGTGAGCATTAATGAAACAGTACTGTGAGAATCAATGAAATAGTACTGTGAGCATTAATGAAACAGTACTGTGAGCATTAATGAAACAGTACTGGGAACATTAATGAAACAGTACTCTGAGCATTAATGAAGCAGTACTGGGAACATTAATGAATCAGTACTGTGAGCATTAATGAAACAGTACTGGGAACATTAATGAAACAGTACTGTGAACATTAACGAAACAGTACTGGGAACATTAATGAAACAGTACTGGGAACATTAATGAAACAGTACTGTGAGCATTAATGAAACAGTGCTGGAAACATTAATGAAACAGTACTGGGAACATTAATGAACCATGCGCATGCTCCATGTAATGTAAATACTAATGGAAATACTAATGAAACATTACATGAAACATTAATGAAAATATTAATGAAATGGCTAAATTTCTGTAGACAAAACATTAACGTTTCATTAGTGGTTTCATTATACTGTTTCATGTAATGTTTCATTATATTTTACATTAATGTTTTCCAAAAATTTTTTGTACGGGGGATGTCATCCCATCCCTTTTGACGGAAGATGGAGATTTTCCTACGTATTTCCAACAGGATGGTGCTCCTCCCCATTATGGACTTTGTGTTCGTCGATGGTTGGACCAACAATTTCCGGGCCATTGGATCGGCCGCAGAGGTCCAGTGGAATGGCCGCCGAGGTCACCAGATCTCTCACCGCTTGACTTTTATTTGTGGGGCTATTTGAAGGCTATGGTGTATCACGTCAAGCTGAGAGATTTGGAACACCTGAAGAACCGGATTTGTGAGGTCTGCAGTAGCATTTCACCTGACATTCTCATCAAAGTGCGACGCAATTGGGAAGAACGTATTCGAAGCTGCCATTTACTGGAGGGTGCTCATATAGAGCACTTGATTTAGTTCATTCCATGCTTTACTTTCTTGTTTTGTTGCTCTAATAAATGTATTTCTGGATAAAAAGAGGTTTTCCCTATGTATGGCGACTTTTGAATCACCCTATAGTTTCCGTCGGCCTAAAATCAAAAGTAATCGAACAAAAATATGCAAATTGGGATACCGAGAATTAATGGCCTAATTTTTTTACCTCTACAATAAACTGAAATAAATTCTTAAAGCGGGTATGTGACTACAATTGTGCGTGCTAATGTAGGAACATGCACATGCATGTAACAGTTGTAGGTTTTCATCCTATCTAATATCGAATATCAAATGGATTTTTTGGAAGAAATTCAAATTTCAATTTTAGTTCAAAAGCACTTCGTCACAGCATTTAAACGCATTATCGTCATACCAGTGATTTACCAAAAATGTGTATCAAAAAGGGTTCCGTCTTCTTTTCAGGAACATCAAAGTCGACATTAAGAGACTTGGAAGAACCGGCAACCGAGGAATTGTGAGAACATTGGACGCATGCTGTCTGTATTTGTAGTGGGCAACTCTTTTAGAGACAAGTAGATAGATAGTGTTAGGTAGATAAGTAGATACATGTACTTTGGAATAAAAGTGTCATACAAACTTGATGATGGTATTCTTTCTGCTAATAATGACACATTATATAATGTAGGATCATTCTAGAAATAATTATGGTGCATTATCGTAGACCACAAATGAAAGTACCGGGGAGCATTAATGAAACATTAATAAGAACATTTATGAAATAGCATTAGGAACGACGTTGAAGCAGTACTAGAAACACTAATGAAACAGTACTGTGAGTATTACTGAAACAGTACTGGGAGCATTAATGAAACAGCACTGTGAACATTAATGAAACAGTACTGTGAACATTACTGAAGCAGTACTGTGAGCATTAATGAAACGGTACTGGGAACATTAATGAAACAGTACCGGGGAGCATTAATGAAACAGTACTGTGAGCATTAATGAAACAGTACTGGGAACATTAATGAAACAGTACTGTGAGCATTAATGAAACAGCACTGTGAACATTAATGAAACAGTACTGGGAACATTAATGAATCAGTACTGTGAACGTTACTGAAACAGTACTGGGAACATTAATGAAACAGTACTGTGAACATTAACGAAACAGTACTGGGAACATTAATGAAACAGTACTGGGAACATTAATGAAACAGTACTGTGAGCATTAATGAAACAGTACTGGAAACATTAATGAAACAGTACTGGGAACATTAATGAACCATGCGCATGCTCCATGTAATGGAAATACTAATGGAAATACTAATGAAACATTAATGAAAATATTAATGAAATGGCTAAATTTCCGTAGACAAAACATTTATGTTTCATTAGTGGTTTCATTATACTGTTTCATGTAATGTTTCATTATATTTTTCATTAATGTTTTCCAAAAAATTTTCGTACGGGTAATATCAGACTGTCACTTTTTGTTTCTTTCGTCACTTCGTCAACGACAAGGTTAAAAAGCCACGTGCTCAGGACGGATCCTTGATGTATGCCTACAGTCACTTTGAATTCTTCGAATGTTGACCCCGAGCTTGATCACTGATGTTGCTTCCTCACACATTTCCATGATTGCTCTCACTTCTTATTCTACCAATCCTTTTCTCTGCAGAGCCCATTGGATCACTTTTCTTGTGATTCTGTCGAACGCTTTTTCAAGATCGACGAATAATAAATGTAATGACTTCGAGTTAGCCCTATACTTTTCCATTAATTGTCGCACTACAAAGATAGCATTCATGCTCCTTGACAGAAACCGAATTGTGTGCCTTAGAAATTAATTCTTCTTCATCGTCTCTTCAATATCGACTCGGCTGCTTGCATGCCATGTTCCAAATGTTTCACAGTTTGGCACTTGTACAAGAGAGGGAATTTCCTTTGCCTTAAGGCTTATGTATTTGAATTCATATAGATGTATGAGCAGACTTTTCCTCCATTTTCCTGGCGTCTTTTCTCCATCAAATATTTTTCTGCAGTTCGTTCCTCAACACATCTTCAGCAAGTAGTCAGTATGCTTTCATCATCTCTGTGTTTGCGTCAGTTGGTCCAACTCCCTTGCCGTTTTTCATTTCTCTTATCATTGGGGTGATCTCCTCCAAATAAGAATCGTCCCCGTACAAAGTTGATATATATGTCGATGGCAATATAAAATCAGATGAAGAGTAAGGAGTTGAGTGTGCCGTTCTTACTATGTGACTTCTTTTACTATGATGCCGACTTCAAATGCTGCAATATCAATGGACGTTTTTATCATAATATGGACTACAACATGCAACATCATCATAAACATTCCAGTGACGTTTGATAGCTACATCCTTGTTTTTTAGCTCAATAGATGACATTTTCTACACTTAGTCAATTCATTCAATTTTTTTATGTCAGAGGTACAGCGGTGCTAATTGAAAAGTTGACCTCTCAGCTTCGGCCGTTATTAGCGGGCGGGGTCTATTAGAGGGCGTCGATTATTAGAGGAAATACGGCACATCTAAGACTTGTCGAGCATTTAAGCCAAGACATTTATATATCTATAAAAGACTACAAAATAATATCTACGGCATCATATGACACCAGGTATTTAAAGATTAGCTTGTGACTCAAGTCCTCGTCAATGTGCGGAAGAGTTCCATAGCATCTGCGCAATAGTGAGGCACTTTTAGACCGAATGCAAGAGACACTAGCATACCGATTCAATAATTAACAGAATGAATGCTTAAATTTTCTGAAAATATTGGAGCATCGAGCACTTAAAATGTGTATTACTTTCAGTACACAACTATGAAAACGGATTTAGAAATCATCGAGGCTAGTGGGATCAAACCAATCGTGTTTTCTCGGTCCGTGGATGACATTATTATTGATCCATTCCCAGAGATATGGAGATGTTCGATAAGATAATTCGTTCTTTTTATAACATCAATTCTGACATTCAATTTACAATAGAAATTCCTGATCTGGGCTTATTTTTTATATATTCATATAAATGACATAATTTATAATATAAATTCATATATTTCACTTTCGCATAGTGAGTTTATCGTAGTAAAAATAGTGATATTTGTTATCAGTAGATATTACACTAGATAAAGACAGCTGGATCCCACGTCATGTCAAGGATTTTCGTTGGAAGTGCGGAACAACGTATAGAAAATCGGTGTTCGAATTTCGGATTAGAAAAGAAATCCTTAAAAAAGATGACTGCAGATTACATAAGGGTTAGTTGTAACAGAAAAATTAATCCTTGCGATCTACCGATAATCATAAGGAGATAGCCATGATACGTTACATTTGTGGAGTCAGAAGATCAGGGAGAAGTCTAATGAAGAGCTCCAACAGGAAATGGGGCTACAGAACATCTTAGATTCCATCAGAAAACCGAGGTTGCGTTGGGTTGGTCACGTACAGAGAAAGAGCGAGTCGACAGAATTGGTCAAGAAAGTCAAGGAGATCAAAGTTGCTACCAAGCGTGCTGTGCCTGTAGGACGTCAAAGAAAGACCTGGCGCAATGTGATGGACGAATATCTGAAAACTATTGGTGTTCAAGAGGCTGATATATGCGATCGCCAGCAGTGGAGGAGAATCATCAAGCGGAAACCGTCCAGCCCAGCATCTTCTGGACCATACAAGGACGTAAAAAGCGATATGAGTGAGTGAGAACCGGTGACCTTTGCAAGCATACCTAGCAAAATTTGGAGTCAATGCCTTAATCATAGACAGCCAAGTAAGCACAAAACGTTACAATTCATGATAACTATGGGCGTAATGATCGTGATGTAGTGCATCAATTTACTTGTAGAAGCGACCCAACCATTCGTCTTTTTTCATGCGTCTAAAAGACATTAATATAAAAGATTTCGACTAAATGGTTGTTAGCAACCACAATTCGCTTAATGAAAGTCACATTACTGAAAGTAGGCACATTAGAACTAAGAATCCAGGTCAGAACAGAAAACACGAGCTGGATGGTTGATGGATGACCGCAACTAAGTGATTGAATCAAACTGTCTTTATGAAGCACACTATATTTGCACGGTTATCACTTGTGGTTTTGTTGTCATCGAGACTGTTACAGGGTCACAAAATATCTCACTGTATGCATATTTTTGTCCTAGTGCTATTTATTTTTATAAACAAATGAATAAAAAGTGGGAGAGACAAGTTTTCACTAAATAACAATCAGCATTACTTCCCGCATATTAATTACTAAAATCTTCGACTTCATACTGTTTAGACCTCTTCTAGATATGGCAAGGACAAACTGCAAAACGCAGAATGATGAAAATAACAAACCAGCATTAGAAGTGTTGAAAGGCTATGGATTATTAATTTAATGGAAAATGTTTGGTTTAGGATTTCTGCTGTGTTTGCAATAGTATATTCCTTCTGCATCTGCTAAATCTACATAGCTTCAGCTTCACTTCAAAGTTCTGGCTTCTCTCGGTTTCTGGTTGTTCACTTTTACGACTGAATCAAAATGTACATTTCCCAATTATAAGAAAACGCTCAGTTTATTAAACTCACCTTTCCCGTTGTTTGGCAAAGCTCTGTAGTTGACACCATTGTCGAAAATTCAGTTTGTTCAAGATTTGCTTTCAATTCTGCTTGACGGCAGTGAGGAACAAAGCCGTAAACGAGGAGTCTTTCGTTCCTGAATAATGATGTGATAAATTTAGGAGCCTGCATCGGAGTTGGAGCATTTCGGTCATGTTGTATCCACTTCACAGTAATATCGGAAAGAGCGACTTTTCTCGACTTGACCACTTGACAGCGAACCTGAAGTCAACAAATGATTGACAGTGAAACAGTTAATTTACCAGTACACCGATAGATAATATATACCGATACAATATATAACCATGCATGCCGGATCCTGCATCAAAAATAAAATGCCCGGGCGATGTTAGGCCATACTCATAACTACTACATGTAAGAACATAGTGTGCACGTTTCAACCTCTACGAAATTCCCCGTTTATCTTTTTTCTCTCACGTTTGTTTAGATGTCGACATGAAATCATTTAAAAAATGCGAAATTTCATACAGAACTAATCGATGACCAGCACTTCCATTATAATAAAAGCACACTGATAAAATGCCAAACACTATTTCTGCACCAGACTGCATACAAATAGGAAAGGCAAAAGGTTACAGATACAGTATTTAAAGCAGCAGAATTTATAAATAAACAAAAACACTAAATTCATCAACGAGTGCTTTCGTTCGTTCTATTTCATGTTGAACAGGGAAGTGAGTGACAAATATACGACATGAAGGTATTGGTACAAAAGATCATTAGTCACTAAGGAAGACGTAAAGTGAACAAGACATCTTTCTGAACACAAAGGTCAGATGGAAACCGTTTAATACACAATGCCTCGTAGATGGACAACAGCTGGAAATTACGACGACGGAAAACAATCTTAAAGCGATCCAGTCATCAACATTACAGGAACACAATTTAAGGATGCTTTTGATGACTATTGATCTTTCGTGCCAACACCTTCGTGTCGCATATTTGTCATTCAATTCCGTGTTCAACCATAGATATACTATTAAAATTTATATAGTAGTTTCATGAAATGTGTTCAACATGAAATAGAACGCAAGAAGGCGCACTTCGATGAATTTGGTGCATTTGTCTATTTACAAAGTAAGTAAGGATCAAATTTCTTTCCTGATTACAACAGAATCTAATTATCAAGAAAAAGATTAGCTTAACCTACATGTATTAATTTATAAATAATTATCAGGTCGAGCAATAGTGTTAGCAATATATTAATTTTACAACACATACTTTATTTATATTAGAATTGCACACATTGTTGGTAACACTTCGATTTTCAGTTATTTAAACATACATGCAATATCACTTGACCTACTAAACTGTTAATAAATCTTCTAAAATAGCAATTTTAGAAAGAACATGTTTCACTCAATATTCGAGTCTAAGGTGATGTCACACAGCCCTAATTTGCTATGGATGAAAAGATCGAAAGGGCACTTTCTTGAAATAAATCCTTCATGCTAACTCTATGGCAATGTTAAGTAGAAAGTCTAACTCTGATCCTCATCTGTACTGTACGTATATACCGCGATGAAAAGATCAATAATTATGATTTCCATTATTTCTAATTATCGAGCAAGTTCAGAGCACTCTCTCATCAACTTCAAGTAACAACAAGACTGCATGAATGAATTAGGTTATCACTATATGCCATTCTTAAAGCATTATTGAGAAAAAAATCAAAATTAAATAGCAGTGATCAATTCGGTCTGTGCACTTCGCTAGTCAGAAGTTGATGACTTCCAGTAATGTCGTGTTTTGACATTTGACGAAAGAATATCTTGAATGAACCATTTTTCAGATAATGGTTACACAGTTCATCGTGAATTTAATCTATAAGTTCAGCATGTGCGATTACATTCAGTAACGGAAGTTGCTTAATTAAAAGTAGATAAAATTAAGAGAAGAATAATGATCATGCTGATCATCAAAACAAATCAATGAAGCCAGAACACGCACGACTACACTGATAGAAACGAAGGCTTACTTTCTCATTCCAGCGAGACTTGAATTTGCTGCTAAAAAACTCGGCATTACCACGTCCAAGTCGAGCCAACTTTAACAGAAGGTGCTTATTGCACGTTTCTCTGCAAATCGAAGAAAACTGGTTCATTCAATTACAATTAACTTTCCCCTCATTACAAATCACAGAAGTTTCTGGCTACTTCAATATAACTGGTAAGGAAGAACTTATATATCTTTCATGTTTTACTCTGGCAAATCTTTCACCACATATGCAAAATTACAACAAAAGAATGTTGTGTCACTGATCTTGTCATCCATGCCAAAATGAATAAAAAATAATGTTGCATTTTAACTTTGTACGGACGAGTGGTCAGATCAGTGATAAGATGTAAAAGTATATATAATTTTTTAAAGTCAAGACATGTACAAAAACTGAATGAAAATAATGAATTATACCATACGGTCATCCCACCAGCCGCACATCTTTTGCCTGGCAATTTGATCCATCGTTTACTCCATTTCATTGCTGTTAATAAATAAATGAATAAAATATTATTCAAGAAGTAAGAAAAGAAAGTCAAATGTGAGGATTCAAACTTAGTGGATTTATAGGATGGACTTGTGAATTTAGGGAGTGACTTTACAAAGCAGAGAATCGAATCAACCAGTTGATACATGATTTCCATTTCTTTCGTTTTTACCTTTTTTTAATTTCTACGTTCAATGTTAGATTGGCAAATGTGATAAAAGTAGCGTTATAAAAAACATTTCTTAAGTAAAAGTCACAATTCAAGTACTTTTCATTGATGTCGTTTTTGTTTTTGAAACTTTTGGAAACTGAAGGATTGCTGCATTAATAGCACACTCGTAGTCCACACAAATATAGAGTCCAAGTCTTCCGAATATTAGAAGGACATTTAATAACATTTGTATTTATATATTTATATTTTGCATTTTGGGAATGAATCCTTACACTCGATTCATTTCACGCAGCTCAAACATGGTCTGGCTATGTCCGCAATTGTCCACCTCAGACTGAATTTTAGAAGAGATAGTGTTGCTGAAATAGCACGCTGTAATGAGAAGCAAGAAATCGCACTACCCGAAATGCGTTGTTCACCAATGTGTATTGATTACTATCTTGTGAATGATCGGGTTACGGAATTCAGAGTCCACAGAATTCGTTTTGTGCTCGAAAATATAATGTGGTATTTTTGAAGTTCGACATTCCTGGTAGGAAAATTAAATCAAGCCTTCCACCCAAGCAATCATATGATTTTATATAATCCAGAGAAAGTCTGGTAGCCAAGACCTCAAAGTCCTAGCAGAGGAAACTGCAACCAGCCTGCATCCGAAGCCAGTCACCATCCCTTGTCTTTATTTGCATGTCCTCCTTGATATTTTCTCAACTTATGTGAGAGGACGGAGTAAGGTCTCTTCGACTCCTGAGTGATTTTTATGTAAAAATATGCATACATGTAGATTTCCTGGACCCGTTCGTCATCGCACTCCATGCATTTGTTAGGAGAATATTCCAAAGCATTGGCAATGACAATCATGAAAATTATAAACGTCACTTTTATTATGTTGGTGAAAAGTGCAATAGAAGAATTGGTTCTTCATAGTTTCGGCTAATTTGTAAATTTCCATAAAATTCTACAAATATGAGTAGCAAAGCTAAACGTCGAAATTGGTGCCATGGTGGTCAAAAATCATAAAACCCTAAAAATTACTTTCCATTACACTAGATTATGCGAGAGCTGTGTGTGGCCCGCAGGGTCGATGATCTTTGGTCCAAAAGGGATAGTTGAAAGCCGGCCGCCAAAAGTCCATTAACTTAATAGCCAGATTTCCTTTGAAGTCGTTAACAGCTTGATCAAAGCTTTTGAGTGCTTGATTGACACAATCCCTCCTCAACGCAATCAATATATAGCAATCCTGTCCGCGAAAAAAACGAATTTCACCCATCATACTGTCCTATAATAGCACCTTGCTGGAAATCATGGCCCGCACTTCCTGGACCAGTTACCGCTTCGCTTTCAACTCCGGTGCTGAGTGCTGCTGGACAACAGTATAATTGAAATTCAAGATTGAATCAAAATAAATCAAGCAAATTGAGTCAAGATAATAGAAAATCAGTCTTACCCGACGCCGAAGGTAAAAAGACGCAACCGGTCTGGCATGTCGTATAAAGTCGCACAAATGGCATCCTCCTGATTTAAGTGTCCATCACTGATAAGAAAAACAATGCCGGAACCGCGATTCGACGGATCAGACAGACGTCCAATGCATGAGAGAACCGAGTAACATTCAGATGCGCCCATTCCTGAGTTTGAAGTCTGAAAACAATATATGACATTAATTTACAGAAAAAAAGACAATTAATTGTTAGTTAATTAATTAACTTAATCTGGACTTTAGTGGTTTACTGAATGAAAGAAAGAAACAATAGTGACTTTGATTTCCTAGCACATTGCGAAGGGAGTCGGCTGAGAACCGGGATATAGTATTTCAGAGGTAGAAGTCATATTATATTTGTAGTAATAAATGACTGACTATACGCCAACCAATTCTGCTCCATTTAGAAAATCAATCGGTTAACATCCGTTTACTTTCCGCTTCCATCTGTGCTCCGATTTTTTCCTTGTTGCAAGTCAGTGATTGCGTGTTTGAGTGGGAGCAGTTTCTGTGGGATGGATGGGTGTTGACGTGGGAGTTGTTGAGCGGATTGCTTTGGTTGTGTGGTGGTGATTTTTGGTGTTTGTCACAAAACAGTTGATGGTGTTTATGGGAGTGAATGTGATGCCTGTACAACTGAGCTGAAGCCACCTTGGTTATTTGTGATGTTGCATCGACTGAAGGCCTGTCTTTTCGTGTTTTGCTTGTTGTATGCGATGCAGATGTGAATGGGGGTGGGAACGGGGATTGGTCGACAGTTCATTGAGCTCTTGAGAGGAAAATGTTGCGACATGGGTTTTAGTACCCGTGCTACGGAGACTGGTCGCACCTCGTGCAGGCTCCATCCTTGGCACAATTCGTCCCCCATCCGCCGGAAAAGCGTCGAGTACCGCATGTTAAAATGTACATCTATATTTATAATGCATCAAATCGCATGCATCGTTTTCAAAAACAATGTCTAGCAAATCACATGCGCCATATGCACAATAATACACTTGTATTAAAGCAGAACTACCATTTTATGTTAACGTATTTGTGAGCATATGAACATGAACAGCAAATATATCACTGCTGCTCATCCTCCTAATGCGCACCCACTAAATGATATTAGCTCCAAATAACAAATTGAAAAGGATGATAATTTTTAACGTCAAAGACAGTTTGTACTAAGTACCTCACCACATTAACCAAACACTAACTGCAGGGAGTTAGATGGATTCATGAAACGTTGCAATCCTTTCGTGTTCAGCAATACAACAACTATTCTTTGCAATATTGCAATGGCTTGGGTTTGTCATTTAGCTTTTCATCTCTTAATTTAGATGTGATGAGCAACTATCTATTCGTCGCTGTGCTACCCATAGGCTGCATTCCTTCGTATAATTGATAATTATTACGCATTTCTTTGAATAGACTCCATCTCGAATGTACTCCGCAAATAATTTTTGACAACATTTGAAACATCTGCATTGAATTGAGAAAGAGATAGAACTGAAAATCTATTTGTCCTGATGATGAGCGATGGAAAGATCTCGTTCAGTAAACGAAAAATAAGCAACCATTTGCTTCGCGAATTTCACTCGGAAATTCAAATATGAATATCTACTCTTTAAAATAGGCCTTACTTATATGTATATTTCATGCAATGTATATTTCCTCTAGCAGACGTCTCCCTCAAACAGGCGACGCCCTAAATGAACGCCTTACTAAAATGGACACCACCCTCAAGTGAACGCCTCCCTCAAATAAACGCATTACTGAAATCAAAAACATCCTCAAATGGACACCACCCTCAAGAAAAAGGCGCCCTTGAATAGACAACGCACTCGAAAAGAAGCCGCCCTCAAACAGAGAACCTTCAAATGGACGGCGCTCCTAAATGTACGCCGAACTCAAACGGAAACCCCTCAAATGGGCGGCACTTTCTAATAGACGCCGCCCTTGAATGGACGCCGAACTCAAGCAGACGCCGCCACTCGAACAGAATTCGCCCTCAAATGAACGCCGCCACTCGAACAGACGTCATCCCCGAATAGACGTCGTCCTTGAATAGACGCCGCCCTCAAATGAACGTCGTCTGAAGTTGACGCCGCACTGATTCTTTTTATTTCAGAAACACGCTGTGGCATCTATCCGAATAAATGAGACATATTGCGTAATTCATTTTGCATCGTGCTTCCCTATACACATGTGATGAGCACGTTTAGCTCGATGACCTCTGATAGCAGCGTACGTGCATTCCGTCTGCTGTCATTGAGAGAGACCACTGTTCAAAATTTAAGACAACTAACAAATACATAAACAGCATGAAAGAGCATGTCGATTGCGAATAAGAAGTAAACGCATGCACATCATGATAACAAGAGAACTCACGTTATTAGAACATGCTTATGGGAACCTCATGCTGCAAGGCAAAACTTCTGCAACTCCTTTTTTTCGATATAGCAAACTTCAAGTTGACAATCTGTCAAGCCTTTATTTTCAAGATTGTGATGAAGTTTGTGACCTACATTTTTCTCCTCATCCTTCTCTCGCCCAAGGCACGATGCCATCGTAGCAAGCTAGGGTTGGGATAGACTTTATACACTCGCAGCTCTCACCAGTTTGTGGTTAGCAACCTCTCATGAGAGCGTCATACCTCACGAGGCAGACAGACTCGAGCCCTGGACCTTCTGCCTTTCCGCATTGAAGAATGGTCATTAACCAACTGAGCTTTCCCTCCACAATTACTAACCAAATGAAATAATCTAATTGGTTGCATGCCTCCCTATTTTATTATAAATTAGGAAAATTATTTTACACATGTATGTTTTCATATGAGGCAAACTGACTTCGATGAAATTCAGAGCTTCTTTCTTTGTTGCTCCATTCAACTGACGATATCCTGGATAAAGCTCTTCCGAATCTGAAAAACAACAATTAATTAGAACGTATAAATACATCACTTGATGATTGTAATTGCCGAGAACATTTGTCTCAAAATATGTACAATTGTATATCATAGGCTACATGTCTATCATGTACATGTAAATTATTGTTTTAGAAGTACTGTGAAATAGGCAAAAAGTCATGCCTTAAAACAAACAAGGAGTGATAATGGGACATTGAGTAGGAACCTACTTATAGAATACACGGAATCTTTCTATGATAAAAGATCAATAAAAATCTGATAACCATACCTGAGAAAAGGAAAATGTATCCATTAAATCAAAAATCAATTGCTTAAGAAAATTAAGTAAACACAAGGAAACAGAAATCTGGACAATTTTTAACATAATATTAGCATCTTTTCTTCGTTTAGATACTGATGGCTGGCAAATTTAAGTAATCAATATTGAAAAATTCTACTGTTTCCGCAAATTCTTCCGTGATGAAAAATCCGCTGGTGTTGTAACACACTACATGGGATATAGATTCTTATTTGTTGAAAAATTAAGTGTTGAATTATGACTTACTCTTGTATATAATTCTATCAACTTATTGCTACTTACTTTTGAATTATAGTAGAAATGTAGATGCTGAAAATTGTGCTCGGGATTGGGTACTTGTATTGTTAATGTCTTACTATCGTTTGTTCTAGACTGGTTTGATATTGAATTGATTTCTTGCTAACTTGCAATTCGTGAGATGTACTCCTTCAATAAAAGCTGATGTTTTGTAAATAAATGCACTTTTTTCTACACAATTGGTTGTTCTTTCATTACTTACCCACGCAATGCAACATTAAGTCAACAAATAATCAATACAGATACACATTGAATAGATTATAGACTTACTCTTTTGGACCTGTTTTTGAAACCACTGAATCATCAATCATTAAATTAAATTACAGAAGCATCATGTTTTTATTTTCTAAATTTCAACATGACATGCATGGACATTCACTCACAGACTTCTACAAAGTCCATATAAACAAAGGAAAAACATTGAACATATACAGATATCGTGAAAGAGATAGACCATATGCTAGACAAGAAAAGGAAATAGGAGAATAAAAGAAAGAAGCCACTCAAAGCTGAATGTATTCATGATAGATTACAGGATAACTAATACATGTGTACAGATTCATGCATTCCATGTATAAAGAGACAAATCAAGGACGGACCCAACGAGCAAATGAAATGAACCTTTTCCACGACGGACTTGCTCCTGCGCGCGGGAGCAACAGCCCTAAAAAGCAGAAGGTATATAGAAAGTTCCTTCTGTGGAGATGAAAACCGGTGTACTGGATGAATTCCGGCTGCGCAGTGAAGCAACGTGTTGATTTTATATAGGTGAAATAAAAACTCTCGATGTGCCAAAATTAAATCCGTCAAAATATGAAACTCAATCATTTGTGCAGTATTATTGAAGTATAAACATTCAAGAAATGGTTGAGATTCAAAAGCATCGCATTTTCTCATACCTGTTCCGAAACGCACAATGTTAAGGGAACATTTCACACGATCCTCAATCAGTCTTTGCACTATGAATTTGGCAACAGATTTAGATTCTCCCATAGCTGATCCTCTCATGGAGTTTGAACAATCCAACATGATAGTGATATTCAAAGTCGGAATGGTTGAAGCTGAGAAGTCAGGATAAAAGCTTAAAAGACAAGCATATCTGTAGTTGGATTCTGAATCTTCCTGTTCCATTTCTTCAACCCACATGCGAGGAACATGAATTTCCGATAAGAGAATTGATAGATGAAATCCTCTCTCTGTCAGAGGGCTGTTTGAAAAGACGACGGCTTGGCAATCCGTTTTCTGCAGAAGAAGTCATGTTTCAGACGAGAGTTTATTGAAACATACATACAATGTACGCTTACTACTACGGTAACCTAAGTATCAGGTAGCATTTCAAAAAAACAACATGATAAAAATGTTACGGATAATCGAGAAGTAAAATTGTCGGATAATTAGTTTTACCCGTTTTCAGATGCAGCTATTCAACGACCTGTAAATTGACTATGCACGATTTCTTGTGAAAGTTCTACTCGTAATGATGAAAAAATGCATGACTAAGTCCAAGACAGACACACCTTGATGCACAAATTATGCGTATTTCATTAATAAATGAATTATTTTCTCTACTTTCGTTGGCCACCAAGATCACTAGCATATAATAACTACAGATGATTTACTAAGAGTCTCCTATCGATATCACTACGGCAGAAGAAATAAATGAGCGTTTACGACGATATTTTACTTGAATATACGCAGAGGAAACGTTTTGTGTTAATCACTAGTTTCGTTGCATGCACGACATAGCATTGAAATCGGCTTCTTCACGCTTTATTTCCTGATCAATACAATCGAAATACTTTCAAGTGTGTGCGAACAGGCTTCTGATAGTTCAACAAGCTTAGATGATGTGCTATCTCCTTGTCTTGACATAATTCAACACAATTGTTTGCTCCTTACAGTGCAGGCCCGACAAAAGACGCTGAATGCCTTTGGCTGGTCTATTTATATGAGATTTTTAGAATTCTATTTTGTATCAACAATAACAGCATCGACCTCAACTTCTTTTTGATTTGAATTGACAATTAATATGATTTCCCGACGACAGATCATCTAAACACAGTCAACACTGTCTTTTTATGGAACCGATGAGCGAAATAAGACAGACTTTACTGCAACTTTACCTAGCAATCACTGCCTCTGTCTTGCAGACTCATTCAGTTTGTATTTAGTTAGTTATACAGAAAAACACGAAATTTTTAGAATGTCACGCAAATGTAATTCTTATTCAATACTTATGCTTCCTCATACTTCGTCCAGTCATATCAGCAATAGTAAAAACATTGTTAATGGATATGCTATATATAGATCCTGAAACATCAGCTAATTCAAAGCAGAAGTGTCATAATATGAGAGAAATTTGCAAGGTAAAATATTAAGAAACCGTCCGATTCGATTCAAGTCTGGAGAATAACATGCCAGTTGGCTCGCATTCATAAATTGTTTCAGTAGTATCGGAACCAGTTCATTTACCGGTCACCGTGAAGTAAAAAGATATTTCAGTAGATATTTAACAGATAAATTTCTTTCAGATGGATCATGGCAGTTTTGCATGCGATTAGCTTAATAACATTTATTAGGTAAATTTAAAAACTACTATTTCAACAATCCCATTTCAAGGCATATCAAAGGAAATTTTTCCAAAAATTGTGCCTTTCAAAGCACTTCAAAAGACCTATTCTATCCTCTTGTAGAAAGGTAAATAGGACCTTTAGCTAAATACATGGTAGCTAGGCTAATCGAACCCACTATTGATAAAATGATCAACCATAAAAACAGCTATCATACACTTCAATTATAGAACATTGGTAATATATCGTAGAAACAAAATTATGCAAGGCAAAATTCCTGAGGGTAATAGGTTTAGACTATTTCTGAACTCAAGCTTCAAATTGAACGTCATATCACTATCAATCATCGTTTCATGTTGCTTCATACCTTGAAATGCAACATTATCACCAATTCTTATCACAATTATCACGACTAAGCAGATATAAACATCAATAATTGTTTTTCGATGATTTTAAATCACCACCTGGCTTGAAGCTGCCATAAACGGAAAGCACAAAGTGCTGACTTCAGCATGTTCATGTGCCCAATAGCATTACCTGGCAACACATAGATAATAATGAATAAATATAAGTAAGTATATGAATAATATGTTTTTTTCCAAATATGTCCATTTTTAATATCCATTTTTAATTTCCTTAACCTATGGTGACCATTGTTCTATTCTATTTCCACTATCAGCATCTGTAGTCGGTACAGTATATTAGACGTCTGTTTTGAACGTGTATACGGCAGTGTTTGGAATCTATGGTATTAGTATATTAACAGTAAGAATTAGTAGTGTTACAAGTCTTAAGATTTCCATTTTTACCAGATATTGGGCCAAAGCTGATCAATTTTAATTCGTTGCCACGAGAAAGCTCCATTGAGTTCTTTTAAGAACTGATTGATCCAATGGTTACACTAGCATTGCCTTTGTACATGCGGATTGGAGAACGCCATCAGTCCTCATTAGGACTACTTTCATTAATAATTTGAATTAGTAAGCATTATATTCTATTATAAATGGCTGTTGGGATGATTTTCATCAGAATGTAATTTTTTAAATGCATAAAGAAATTCAGAGAAAACTCACTTTTACTCTCAGTTTATGGGTTGCACACGTTATGTTGCGGATGGAGTACGGCATCTTGATGGAAGCATACATTGTAAAGTATACAGAAGGATTGGAAGTGCTAGTCAATGTCTTTGTCATATCTTGTGTGTTCCCCGAAAGTCCCTCATTCTCTTTCCATGGAGAGACGGCGGCAGGCAGGCTCCAAGTAAGGTCATCATTTTCAGTTTTTAATTCCGTCACGTACAGCAGTTTGATCAATACTGAACACCTTGGAGGCAAATTTCCAATACTAATAGTGAAAACATTCTGCAATGGAAGCATTCAATATCACAATTATATTGAAATTCTTTTTGATTACAAATAACACTACAAAACTTTGATATATGCAACACTAGCGCGACACTGCCGGAAAGCGACTTGCACAACGCTTTTTTCACAGAATTTTCACCCCTAGCACAGCTACGAGCCATGAACGAAGCTAGGGGTTACTAAATGAAAAAGTGATAAATTGTATTATTTTAAATAATTAATATCTTTGAAAATGATTCCCCTTTACTTAGTTTATAAATAGCCAGTCCAACGGTAGATTTTCCTTTTCAGATGTCTTAATATTCAAAAGACTTGATGACACACCCAAACTTGCAATCTATAAAAAAAACCAACATGGAGTGGTTTGTACACAAACTTTCACAGCTTTGTACCGAAGCAATAAAAAATTGGCTTGGTCAAGACGCTTACATATCGGGTGCATAGAATTTGTTCCTCTAATACCCTGAAAGAAGAAATGGATTTCATCAAAATAACAATTCGATTAAATGGATGTCCTCAGGCATTTTTCGACAAGCATTCAATAAAAGATTTGTCAGTGAGAGAAGATGATTATGGAACTGAAAAGAAGAAAGTATTCCTAAGACTTCCATTCATCGCCCAGCGACAAAAGTGCGTTGACTTTTAGAAATAGCTTCAGCAAAGCATTCAGTGTATTTCCAAGAGCTCGTTTGCAATTGATTTTCACTACACGAAGGATTCCGATAAGCTCTCTGAAGGACAGATTGCCGCTCTTCTCCACATCAAATGCTATTTATCAATTTCACTGTACCTGTGGAAGCAAGTACGTTGGGAAGACGGAAAAATGTCTGAATGAGAGCTTCGGAACACACTTGGCTAACACTTCCAAAGTGGTTAGCCAATCCTTTAACGTGTCCACCGAGGTGCACTGCAATTCCACCTAGCAGTATCACAAGTCATTTACAAGTCTGTAATAATAAGAGACAAACTTCTGTGAACAATTTTAGCAATAAGTACCACATCAACAACAAACATACATGTACATTAGGAATCACAGAGTCTTTCGCTATTTTGAACGAAAATCCCGACTTATGCTTGCAAGAAGATTTTATTTCCACCCTCTACTTACCTTGGTAGCTTTAGTCTCTGTTTTGCTTCCTCTAATATCTAGGTTACTTACTCAATTGCTGTTAGTTCATGTCTTAAGTCTGATAGATCATGGGTTTGCATTCTACCGGATTGTTCATTCAATTGAAGAAAAGTGTCATTTGACTGAAGAAAGGCGTCATTCAATTGAAGAATTGAGTCATTCGATTAGCGAATTATGTCATTCGAATAAAGCATTGTAGCATTAGATTGAAGATATCTTGCTTTTGAATAAAGAGATATCTCTCTTGATTGCAGAATCTTGTCATTTGAATAGAGAATCATAGCAGTCAAATAAAGAAAAAAAATTTCAACCATTTTCTTTGACGTGTAATTCGTACTAACCATGCCGAGAGGGAAAGATCTAGCGCGTTCTGACGCCTAGAGACGTAGTACTGATTAAGTTTACTATCAGGGATGTATTAATCCTATGAAGATGTTTGTACATTAATAATAATAATAATTTATTTGTCAACAACAAAAGTGCAAATGAAGACAAGTGTCGATCAACAAAGTGATATGACGATCAACATAAGTGACGAGATAGCATTTTGCATTATATCCAGATGTTTCAGTCTTTGTTCAATCACTTCAGTCTCTGCTGTAGGTGGAATTAGCAAGTGTTGCTTGACAAAACTCTTGATAACACTCCAAATGTATTCGATTGTATTTAGCTGTGCTGAGTATGGTCTGAGTCGTTATAATTCCACCTGTCACTCTCGATTCAATTTGTGAGTGACACGGCGCGTTGTCACAGACAATAACGATGTTGCTGAGATTCCTTCCTATAGGCCTACTTTGCATTTCGGCATTCAATTCTTCCAACAACATGATACCTGTTCATTTCAGGAATGTTCGCATCGATATTATGTTCACATCTTTGATACTAGCAAATGCAGAAAAAAGCAACGTGATCAAGTACGAGAAAACCCTGATGATTTCAAATTCCAAAAATTGCCTTCAACAAGCTGTTGAAAATTTGTAAACATGTCTACGTTGTTGTCGGATGTAGTTTTAAAAGAATAAATCGCAATTTATGTGACAATGGGATTTCAAGGTCAAGGCTAATTAATGGCTACTATCAAGGACGATGCTGCTATGTGTATCATGTGCTGTAAAAGAAGAAATGCTACATGACGTAAATTAATTCTATTTTCTGCCGATATTTTGAGGCACATTAGTCGCATCGTCAGGACTAGTGAATCATGCAGATTCAAATTGTCATCTTTACATTGATTTTTATTTTATTGCTTTTTCCAATCATTTTTCATTTCATTTTTTTTTGACTTCAATTTTTAAAACAGCCTATTATGGAAATTTATGAAAAGGTAATTTTCGAATGTTGGAATTGCAGTGGAGAATTTAATGAAGAATCATGAAATAGTATCTTCAGATACTTATTAAAAACATTGTTTAAAAGTCATCGAGTAGTGTAAGTTCTACATATGATTAAACTCATAGAATGCAACTGAGACAATGAATGATATTGTCTTTTTTAGTATACACAAATTTCAAAGATCTTCACAGTTCACTACGTCCTGCTAGAAGACGTTGGCGTCTTCTTTCTTGGGCTGCTGCTCTTCTTGCAAGTCGACGTTCTTGATTTCTTATATTCGCTATTTCGTGTCTTCGACAAGATTGTCTTTCTGCCTCTTCCTGTGCAAGTTGGTATCTTTCCATTTCCCGTTGGTCTGCTGTCCCGGATTCTCCAATGATCGGTTCACGACGCAGGCATGGCTAAAGAAATTTCATCATATGATCGGTGTATGCTGTGGCTCGCTCAGGAGTTACATTGCTCTTTGCACAAGAAACTCTGCTGATCAATGTGTCATTTCCAGATAAGTTCTCTGCACGAACTTCAAACTTAGAATGGCTCCATGCCTCTTCGATCGGATTTAGGAAAGGGCTATAAACAGGTAAGAACTTCAACACAAACTGAACGTTCTCTCGAGTCTCAGAAAAGCACTCATTTTGTACACTTCTCGTTGTGTGTATCCGAGCATTATCGCAGACGATGTAAATGACATTATCAGGATCAACACCACATCCATCAGGGTCTTGCAAAATTTTGGCTTGCAGTGATTGAATGAAGTCGATGACAGCTCGGTCATTGGTCTTTGAAAAAGAACAGGAATAATGTATCACTCCCTTTGATCCATTCATTGCGCCAATTATCGTCAAATTAGGAGATCGAGCCGACGCGGATACCCGCACTGCAGGAAATCCTCCGCAACTGTACCCATTGTTTCTTCGTAGTCCACTGTTGAATCCTGCTTCGTCAATAAATACTAAATTCGAATATACCAGACGAGGAGAGATGCCAGTCAACCACATGGCATATTGATGGCGCCGTTCAATCGTTTCTTCCGTGTTGCACTGGTACGGTACTTTCTTTATCAGCTTTAGGGTGAATCCCATTTTCTGTATCGCTCGTCTTGTTGTGGAAACGCTGACATTTAGCTCAAATCGATCATTTAACCGCCTCGTAAGTGCGGCGGCTGTTAAGGAACAATCGACAGACAGGCATTGATCAATGAAATCAGTATGCTCATCTGTAAGGATGTTGGGTTTGTTGCCCCCTCGCTTGCGACTGTGCTGTTCTTCTGTTAACGCTAAACTTTGTCGGTGTCGTTGCAAAATGGAATAAATTGCCTTAATCTTGATTCCTAGTAGCATTGAAACGTCTTTGACTGCTCTTCCCTGATTGTAAACCAACTCAATAACAGAACGCGCTAGATCTTTCCCTCTCGGCATGGTTAGTACGAATTACACGTCAAAGAAAATTGTTGAAATTTTTTTTCTTTATTTGACTGCTATGATTCTCTATTCAAATGACAAGATTCTGCAATCAAGAGAGATATCTCTTTATTCAAAAGCAAGATATCTTCAATCTAATGCTACAATGCTTTATTCGAATGACATAATTCGCTAATCGAATGACTCAATTCTTCAATTGAATGACGCCTTTCTTCAATCAAATGACACTTTTCTTCAATTGAATGAACAATCCGGTATCAATTTTGTTCATAGATTTATTACTGTAGAAGGACATGATTTCAGATTTTGTTTTTTATATTCAATCCATGTTTACACTTGAATAAGAGTGTACGAAATGCATTGTGCAAGAATTAGTTTTTTATTTTATCAAAATAAAATTAGCGGCTTTATTTACTTATAAAAAAGTAAAAGTAAAATGACAGATCTTCTAATCTGATCAGGTTTTCCCCATCAAAACGCGGTTCCCAAGCCTCTTGAGAGTATCAAGATTGTATTGGTCAGGGAAAGTGGTCTGGGGAAGCTAATTCCAAAGCTGTGCCGTGTGAACAAAATAGCTTTTTGAGTGACTCACGGTGCGCATTTGTTGATGGCATTTCAGATTTTAATTGTAGTATGTTTTAATTTTTTCAAATCTTTACTTCAAATTTTTCTAGTTTCACGTTCTGCAAATTTTCTGCGAATCGCATCCGCATTTAACAGCGATCTTTGAATATGTAGGCATCTTCTTACTATGTAGGTTACTGCAGTGTGAGAATGTCCACGATTTACGGCAGGGAAACATGACCCATGAAAGCTAAAGGTCAACTGAGAATCGTGACAGTAGCACACAGAATGATCCGTCGCATGATGGGTGCATCTTTGAAGGACAGGCTCGCTCCTTCCATGCTTCTCCAGCTCTCTCGAATGGAGGACGTCAAGACTGTCTTGAAAAGAAGCCGGCTTAGATGGTTGGGACATTATCTCCGTAAGCCAGCGTCAGGAAAGCGAATGGCATGGACATACCGTGGCCAAAAGCCAAGAGACTGTCCAAATGAGAGACGGCTGAAACGGTGTGTCTGATTGCATGGATATTGGACTGACAGAGTAATGCTCAATTGGCAAACCCGACCTCTCCTGCTAATAATGGATTATGGATACAAAAAGAAAAATTAATAACTAAGTAACTCAAACTACATTTTCAAATTTGGATTGCTGCTTTAGTCGTGTTGGAGCGTGTGAAATTTGTGGTGCATGACTTATCATTTTACATGGGAACGTTTATAAATCACATCAAACTCACCAATAATGTATCAGTTGATGCAACTTCATATGTTTCAATCACATAATTTCCCATCTATGACCTGTTTCCCGTTCATTTTGATGAACCTGCTCGGTGACTGTTTTGAAAGCAGAAGTTTCAATCCGTTATTGTATAGAAAGCCATTTTGAGCCATTTTAATCCAGGTTCAAGAAACGTTTAGTCGAACAGTCGATTTTCAATTCACCATTCTTGTAATTTATTCAGAAGACATCATTTGCTTATTGGTACATCAGAATGCAGTGCCTTCGATTCTAGCATGTAAGAGAAGCTGTCTATTCTATCATCAATGCATCATCAGTTGACTTCTTAATGTGCCTCATCTACTATTCTCCAAGTAGCAAACGATTACCCTTTTCCTATTCAACCTCGTTTTGGAGTCCTAGGAGATTGACAAGCTATCATTCATGTTGCTTACAAGATTCGAAGCGACAGCAGATGATCAGAAAATTGACTTGGCTTTTAAAAATATGTCTACAGTGAGTCATTTTTGAAGGTTGTCATCATCTCCCTTCCATTTCCAGTTGGGTTGAAACGAGCTGCAGCCCTTTAATAGGCCATATTTTTGGAGGATAATTTTTCAGGAGTTACCAGAACATTGAGGAAGGCGATTCTCTTCGCCTTCTTCTATTCTTCATTGTCCTCACTGATCGCAGATATTCCCAGCTCCACCATGTCCTCATTGACGATTTGGAGCCATGTCTTCCTCGGTCTTCCACGAGGACGGGAACCTTCGACCATCACGTCGAGCACCTGCCTGATTGGTTCATCTATATTTCGACGCTTGATATGACCGAACCACGTAAGCCTTCGCTCTCTGATTATATCGTCTAACGGTGTGAGGTCACACCTGCTTGCCACGGCAGCGCTGTCGATTAGATCAGACAGTGAAATGCCAATCATGTAGCGAAGCATTAATCTTTCACATGACCGGAGTTGTTGAACCAGATGTTGCGTGAGGTTCCAGGATTCAACACCGTAAAGAAATACAGGTCTGACGCAAGATTTGTATACGTTACCTCGGCACCTGAGTGGAATGTGCCGGTTTCTGTCCTTCCATTTGCGCCAGGCTGACGCGATTCTAGCACGAACGTTCGACGCCACCCTCGCATCAAAGCACATCACCAAGATGGTGAAATTCTTTCACGATTTCAATTTCCTCGTCGTACTCACGAAAAAAGGATATAATTATTAATTCAAATTGCAGACATATAAAATATTTTTTACGCGCCCGAATACTTGAGTTAGTGAACCCTCAGCCACAATGTAGACGCAACACAGGTCAACTAGTGAATTTAATTTCGCTCTCACCTCTCAATTTCGAGATTGAATTCACTAAAGTCAACTGATCTCAGACGGAACCGAAGTTTCACTAAAAATGGACGGAACGGCAGCCCAGTGGCATTACCGCACCCCAGCCTTCGTAACTTAGAAGATTATCTTTGTTTGGCAATGTTTTACACATATGTATTCCATTTTATCTGTAGCATATGTCAATCAAATAAAATTATAAATTCTATCATTAAATCATTACCGGCACTTCTTCATCCTCGTCCATCAGATATGCACCGTGTCCTTTGCGAACAGCCTCTCGATAAACTTTATGGGCTTTTTCTTTTTCCTCGATTCTTCCAATTACATGCTGGTCATTGATATAAGCTTCGAAACCACAGACAGCGGCTGATTCGTCAAGAGGAAACACGAATTTTGCTTCAACCATCTCATCCATTGGATTAAAATAATGCTGCATTATTGCAACCTGAAAAAATATGATTTTATAATGTCAGCAGCGATTACACAACAGTAGCTGGTTAAATAGAGAATGTTGTACAAATAATCATCCAATTTCTTAGTTGTATCAACAAATCTAAATCTCACATTGAGAAAGTAGACTAAAGTCACTTTCATTCAAGGACAAGTCAAAAAAGTGTAATTTATTTCATGTTAATGGTAATATGCAATATATCATGTAAAATGAATACCACATCAATTCGACTGCGAGGAAAATACCTAACCATGGTCACTGTCATCAATTAGCACAAGAAAAACAGGGCCATGAGTTTAAAATGCGATGCCATGCTAGTGCCTTCTCTAAGTTTGTGTGAGTTCGATGTCATATAGATTTTAGCAAGAAACCGCGGTGGGATCATGCGATGCAGTGGATTTAAATTTGATAGATTGACTTCGCTGGCATCATTTATCCAAACGTTCTTAAAAAGATGACACATCACAAATGCAATCAAAGTTGTGAATGATCTGATGACGGTGTCTATTGAAAGAAACAATTTTGTCCGAAAAATCCGAGGCAATTACAGAGACAACAAGATAGGCTACTGCGAATCGAGCACATACATGCATAATTTTCAGCTACTTCTCATCACTGACGCAACTGGTACACTCGTTTGATTCCATTCTGTTTTTGTATTCATAATTGATGTTAAGCCTTATGAACTATTCCTGATGTTAACCGCTTCTGCTGTATGTCTTTCCATGGCGCTGTTGCAATGCACACTCCTCACATTCATTATAAATTTCTGCTCTTCTTCACTGTGCCTTTCCTTACAATGTCTCCATTATACTGACCCATCTTTTCGCTCTTGTAGTTGTTTCCAGTGTTCATTTCCTCTTAGCTTTGCCGTTCTTGCCGTCTCTCCGATGTAAACTCCCCTGCAACTTTCACACACTATCTCACATGTTATTCCTCGGTCATCAAATCTCCCCTTGCCATTACTGTCACATAAGGAGCATTAGTTTCATTCGCATTTTGTTCTTTTGAATGGATTAGATTTTTGAAATGTTCGTTTCAATGTTTCTCCCGATCTCTCTATCCCTTTCATATTGATTCCATGGTTTTTTTTATTGTTTTTCCACCTTCTCTTTTCAATGCTGAACTGTGTGTTGCCTGGATGAATATAATGCTATCATATTTATCTCTTATACCATGTTTTTATTTTCATCTGTTTCGCCTTCTTTCTTTCTATTGGCTTCCATTCCTTTGCTCGGCATAGCAGCCTGGCTCCATTTTTGCCATCTTTGAGAAGTTTTTTGCGTGCATTTAACGCTGATTTTCTTACTTGTGTCCTGAATTTCTTGTTATATCCTGAATATTACATCATTTTGTTCATTTCTGTTATATGTTTTGTAGTTTCTGTCCATGGTAACTGATCATTGCAGTTCAGCACTTTTTTTCAGCATTTGCTGTGTAAGTATTGTTCTTTTTGTGTTTGTTGACATAGCTATTCTTGCATGCACAACCATCTTCGATGATATTTCTTTAGCATAAAATTCATGTAGTATTATTTTAGTATATTGGTCATTGTTACTTATTATTGTTATCCATACTTTCAAATCTAATATTGGCAATTTTTTCTCAATATAATTGGATGGGAAATCTATGTCGAGTTGGATTGAATCATGTATCTGTTCTACCTGGTCTTCCAAATAATTCTTCAGAGAAGCTACAATCTGGACTCAGTGCGTCTGGCTTTTGGTATGTGTCTCCCCTCCGTGACTCCTTACAGTCCCTTGGAGTTCAAGATCGAAATAATTTCGGCTAGCTGTATTGGTATACCGCAAATATGGTGAGGCCCCCACTTATCTCTGCAACTCCATACAACCGGTAGAAGACTTTTACTCCAGACGACGACTGTGATCTACAACATCGATGGATCTCGTCTTCCTTGCAGCATGTCAAAAGACATTGGGGGATGGAGCCTTCCCCGTCACCGCTGCTCGAGCATGCAATCGCCTTCCATCTACCATCAGAGATGCCCCATCCCTGCGCCACTTCAAACAGGCTCTCAGGCAAACACTAATTTTTCCTTAATTCTATCTTTGTTAAAGTGGTATTGCAGTCCACACGAAACGCTACTGCAAAGATTTATCGTTCACCATATACATAATGTATAATCAAAACAAATTGATTCTGATAAAGTCATTGTTTCTAAACGCGTTTCAGAGTATTTACAACTCCTTTCTCAATGGATGTACGCAAAATCGATGACAGCAAACAATGTTTTTATATGGCGGTTAATTTGATAACATTTTGAAAATTGCATGATATGCTGCAACAGCAGTCTACGGCACCGTAGATGAAATCAATAAAATCGATTGTCTTAACAATGTTCTTAGACGCAGTGCTGTGAAAAGACAAGTTACAAATTCAACAATAAAGGAATGGATCCATCTCTTTTACAAATAACATTTTCTGATTCTTTGATTAAAATTCATTCGAGGAATTTGTGATTGTTAGTACACGCCATTATTCTAAAATTATTTTTGTCTGGGTGGTGTGGGTGTTGAAATTTAAGTGAAATTTCAGAAAATTCGTGGCACCAAAAAAGTGTACACTAGCAGCATGATGTCCTTATTTTACCGTGCTAAACGGATTTCTTCAGATTCTGAAACTTCTAGAGCAGTCTTGTGAAAAAAATCGGCTGATGTTTCTTAAACGGCTACAATTACCAGTCGATCAATGACGTAAATAATATACATGCATATAAAAAACGACAAAGTCTCACAAAGACAGGTCTTGAGCCTTTGATGTTTTTTGGATTTTTCAATATTTATTGAGGCTCATGGCAACTAAAATAATACATGAAGCAGCAGCTACATTATGAGCCCGCCATTTGACTGTCAACTTTATCGAATCCCAAAATTGGGATTGGCAGACGCTGGTTCAGGAATGACTGTAGTGCTGATTTGATTGACGGCTGATTTGATGGCTCTTACGTGTGATGGATAATCACCTGGGATTGTATCAGTGTTATTGGTATATGACATGGGTGAAACGACCTGGCGCTAATAAGTACTGCGAGTATATGTGGACCTTTCCATAACAGCAGCAATGTCCCTTGTCGGCTTAATGTTAATGGAGCGTCCCTGTACCGTATCATGGCCTGCAAGGGTACTGCACGGTTGCTGTAAGGCTGGTTCTTGGTGGATAGGGTTGCATGGTTCCTGCTCTGCTTCCCACTTCACACATTCTCCAGCACTTCTTCTAGCTTTACTGCATTACGCAGATTTTCCATCTGCATGCATTGTCGAATCTTGATGCTTCTAAGAAGTGGACTTTCCTTACATTGCTATTCACTGATCTCTCAATAGTATTAAACATTAAGATGACAGCAAGCATCATGCATTTTTCTACGCCTTAACACTTTTCAGTCTAAGTTCATACACATCACACTTGAAATTTAAAATTTGTAAGTAACATTTAGTTTTAAACCTCTGCCTGCTGTATCGACTTAGCATCAATAAATGTGACATTTGACGTGAAAAAGGATTGAACGACATAATTTTCCACTGCTATTTGCTTTGCCAGGGAGTGGTCTTTCACAATCTTGCGTACACTGTATTATTTGATGATATAACCATAATTCCTATTTAGCGACATAATTTCGCTCTATTTTAAACGCGATGAGAGCAGGACATGAAACACGAACTAATTATTGTATAACCACTTGAAAATGCATTACTTCTACTTACAAAATATGTACATTGTGTAATTTGTGTTACAGGAAAAATAATTATAACTGGGGTAAACCGCTGCAAATTAACCGCTCGGTTAGAAAATTGACCACAGTTTACCGCCAAAATTTATCCGCCCAAAGGTAATGAATTAATCGCGGCTAGCCGCGTGAACCCCCGATCTGAAGCTTAATAGATGTAGCAGTTACTTGTCCGAGTTGTGAGTTAAAACCAAATGAAGACATTCATTGACACTGAACCGGAATCACTCTCATGGCCTATTGGTCACACTGGAGATCCCTCGATCAGCAATGCTTCAAACACAGACACGCATATCTCTAATCATCGCATTGTATCAAAGCGCAATTTCAGACACTGCATAACTTCAGCCAAGTTCGTGATGCAGCGACAGATATTACACGTTTATGCTAAATTTAGTTACACTATCATCACCAATCACGTTCATGGCTCATTACCGTTTGCAACCTGAAATAGTATTTAAAGCATTGCAACGTCAGCTAAGATTGCTCTAATTGGCACTGGCTAATAATTAGCTGTGATAATAGATTGATGACGAATACTCAATGACACGGCATCATCTAAATGGTTTATGACAATAATAATGACGTGTATTTTCTCAAACCCCAATATTGAGAATTGTGGGGCATAATCAAGTTACAATATCGGATGCACAAAAGCTAATGATACATAGCAAGTCAACACAAAGAGAATCGCAAATTCAAAAATAAGAAAATAAGTAAGCAAGGACGAGAAAACAAACGAGACCAGCTACACGTTGAAATTCGAATTACTTAACTTTGACATAGTGAGAACGAATGAACGCTGTAAAATGCAATTTGAACACCATGGACCACGAAAGTGTCGAGTATGTGGTAGTCGCGGGAGCAAAAGGCCGTGGATCGGATGACTTTAATCTGTAATATTTGCTAGAATAAATTCCAACCAATAATAGTTCGTCTGTACTGAAGTGGAACGAAGAGTGAACAACCGCATGAGGAAGTCGATCCACATGTGATGCGAATATTTTCTTATAACTGGTTCAATGCATCATGGGGTTTTAAAGCTGATGTCGTGCAATGGCGAAATTCTGGTGTGTTTAGAACATACTATCACCAATACTATAGTAGAACAATAATGGTAATTAAGATGCAGCAAAAAAGAGACAAATTACGAATTCCCGGGATAGTGCTGGTTCTAGATTCCCCAATTTTGAAATTTATTGATGACTATTGTAATTTTATAGCTACCTTTCGCTTGTTCTTTAAATGTTGCAAATATTAGTTTCTATGTAGTGTATATAGTATGTTCTATGAATAATCATGATTTTCAAAATAGAAGATTTTTGCTTGTCTACGATTTGCGCTTGCATTCCGATGCTATGATGATGAGATGCGAAGTAGTGTCGGGAGGATTCGTGATATTCAGTAGAAGACTAAGAAGAGAAATTCGATTCATAGCTTCTACTCACATGTAGTTTGTCAAATGAAACTTGTTGATTTCTTACCTCAGCAACCATATCCATAAGCTTTGCACGTACATGTACAGCTTTCAGAGGCATCGGTTTTTGTCCACTAGTTTGAAGTCCATGCATAATTTCTTTCTGTTTTACATTTGTAGACAAGACTGAAATAAAGAAACAATATATTAACTTCCAGGTGTTAATGCAATTTGTAGATGAGTTTGCATTTGTTTTTCAAATTGCTTGCTAGTATGTGATTTCGGCATTAGGTCTGGAATGACAATACTAAAGGTCGAAAGCACTTGCAGTGAATGACCTCATATGCGTGAAACGAACAATTACCATTAACCAGATTGATCTAAAAAATCCGGAAAACTCCAGAAGATGCTCAAATCTGATTACGCGCACATATTTGTAGTAAGATGATTCAAAGACAGAAAATATATGATAGAATGTTCAACATTAGATAGAATATTGTAGTGCCAATAATACCATTACAACAGCACAACTGACGTTTAAGATATTGTTAAAACATGTAATGACGATTAGCAACATCAACCATGAAAGTGCGCTTCCTCTTTTCAAGTGGATTGCTTATCATAATGCATGTGCTTTCATTTAAAGATTCACCTCAGTTGAATTTCATGACTCAGTCATAACTTGATCAGCACACTGATTACGAAGAATTTCGAAAATCTGCGTTGCCCGTTTTACAAAGCGAGTGGTCCTCTACAGCAGATGCAGCGAGCTGTTCGATAAAACAATGAACGGCCTATATCCGCTGGCCTTAGTGGTTCACGAGACCGTCCAGTGGATACCAGCATACTGCGCCATACGGGGCAATGAAGCAGCAGATTATCTCGCTATACAGTCTCAAAACACAGTGCCCATTTCACACGACATCGAAAAATCTGTTATTCGTTACAGTCAGCACAAAGAACTTGAGTGGCATGTTCGTATCTGTGTGCAGTACACTGCTGTATATACACGCATACTCGCATGTTTCGCTGTGAGTTTAAAAATTAACATTTACTGACTTATTTATTGACTTACGCGTATTATCATTACATCGTATGACATGCGTGACAATAAAAGTTAAAACCTGGCGTTCAGCAAGTATGGGAGAAGCTGAGGATCGTCAGGATCAGTCAGTGAGCAAGGGGGACCACAACGTCACAGTTCAACACGTGTTGAGCAGTTTGAGGGCGCCTCACGAACATAGGTCGGATGCCGCCAAGCCCCAGGCACTCATGAGGGCAGCAAACCGACCAACCCCGCATCGCAGGCGGTTGAGCTGTAGATTTTGCTAAAGCTTATGGTACAAGGTAACCTGTCGCCTGCACCTCCATCTTTATGCATTGTATCTTTTTAGTTCTTTTGAATCGTGCATTACTTGTGAGTCAAAATTGATCTGCATGTGCTGATTCAGATATGGCAAAGCAAAAGGCACCAAATTTCAAAATTCAGCTCTGCTTAAAACTTCAAAATTTCATAACCAACTCTGCTCAATCAGGGCTTCTTTTAAAACACTGAAAAACAAGGATTTTTAAAGCCCAAACTATTTTTAAAAAATTAGAGTTCCGAAATCAACACATCTAGTGACATTGTCCTCACATGGTGTTTTCGTCTAAAGGAGCTGACCAAATAATGGAGATCATCTTTTCAGACAAAGTCGGAAAAATAAAAATCAAATATTATCAGTTCAAATATGTTCAGCTTGTAGGGCAATTTAATAAATTAAAAAGTTAAACGCTTCAGAGACAGGCCTTCGGCATCCGGTGCCTTCAACGATCGATGTTCGGAAGGCACAGATGCTGCCTTTATGACGGTTCATACAAGAGTGACCGATATCAAGAACTCTGTTGCATGCATGATTTGTAAAAAGGTAATTCATCTTTCCTTTTGACTGTTGGTATAAGTTGTGTGATTTCTTTGGCTTCTGTTATTGTTGTGTCTCGCGTGTAGGTCAGTTTGCTAATGAAGCCGACCTGAAAAAATCCCGATGTCGCCAGCGAAATTATGTTTGTCTATTAAGTGCGCTCGACATACTTTTACTGTAATTGCACGCTTATGCTCTTGATGCCTCGTCTTAAATATTATCGCTGTTTTGCCGACATAAAAATCATTATACATTCTGCAGGTGTATTTGTACACAATAAACCTCTCCCGGCAAATATTTCTATTACATTAATGACTACATTAATTATTACAAATATCACTATTCTTTTTTGCTTAAAGAATGATGCCGATTTCATACCACATTCGCTTCGTAATTGTTATATGGAAATTATATTCATTGATTGACTTATTTACTTCGCGCTCACATTGGTCGCTTGCGAAAGGTAATTTGAAGCCACCAGTCTTCTGTATTTTTGGGTTTTTTGTCTCTTGGTTTCGCCACTTGGCAGTCATTGCTATTATAACCTACATCTATTAGAATGCTCTCGAGTATTGTAGTTCGCATACTTCATCGAACGAGCTTACGTCATATGTTTTTGGTCCAATTTCATGTCATCAATATACCGTTTGTATATCTCGTGTTGAAAATTCAATTCGTATACTAATAATAATAACATCCTGAACAGACTAATTGCATGTCGATCTAGACCTCTATTTGCTTTTGAAAACGCAATACATATTTGATGATTCAACAGTGGAGCCCTTCTTAGCGGCCACCTTTTAGCAACCTGGTTTTCACAATCCTCATTCATTTTTGTAATGCTTAGGTGATTGCTTTAGAGGGTTCAAATGTATTTACTTTCTTGCGGTAATGTATTTGCTTTCTAATGCTCCCAGTTGATCTTTCAATACAGGATCACCCTCGTCTAATGAAATCCGTTTATAATTGAGACAAGCGGTTAAGCTATAAGGTTGTGTAAAAACCGGTATCCGGCTGGTTATCTTCTATTAGTTGTCCGTTCCTTTTTCAATCCTGTATTCAATTTTTGAATTCGCATTGAATTTTGCTCTTTAATCACATATAGGGTGTCAGCGGCTCATCGATGACAAAATTCCTGGTTTTTAATGTCCATTTATGTAAAATTCCAGACATTTCGTACTAACTGTTCCAGTCGTATTTCCAGGATGTCTAAACGTGATGCTTATTGAATTTTAATATACACTTGCGGTCATAGGTAGGGCAATTGGTTACTAATACTCATTATATTTATTCATACATCTTTAACATGATAATTGTTGGGTAATCTTTGATTATCGCATTAGGCGCAATCATACATATAGGATTACAAGCCCGTAGTTACACTAAAACTTCTTTTGAGATCCCACCCAGGACTGGAAACGTAGACTGGACTCACTCTGATTTTCGTTCAATAGATTTTATCATGCACATACTTTTTTCCAGAAAGCCGTCATAAAATCATCACAATAAGTGAATCACGAAAAATCAATATCATACTCAAAATCATCACAATAAGTGAATCACGAAAAATCAATATCATACTCAGCCATAAACCATGATTTTGCTTAGACACAATAAAATGATGTCAGAAGTATTAGTACATTAAGTTTAACATGTTTATTTTTATAGATAAACAAATATATAGTTAAACGTCTAAAAATGATCATGCGATTCACGTGAAATGTACTTGAATCCACTGTGACCACGCTTTTCAGGTTATCGTTGATGTAATAATCTAATACAATCCTACTTGAACACTATATGGAGACTGTAAGTTGGTCCCTCATGATCACACGAGTAGTGTAGTGTATGGAAAACTACAAGTGAATTTTAATGCAAATATATAATTCTTGTAAACCCGAGATCGTGCCTGAAAAATATTGAGCATGGAATCATTTCTGTTGCACTGAGTTTTTCTCCATCGAGCTTACATCTCTATGATGCCTAGGTTGCGAATATGGGTCTTTCAATGGTTCTATCAGACGAACATGCACATTCAGACCAGCTACACATCAGTCTTCTCATTCCTCAGTCAACAGGTTAGTGTGAGTTGTGAAATACACAGATTTCTCAGAAATTTAGAAAAAGTAATTTGCCTTTTTGAATCTGAAAACTCATCTTACTCATCGAACGAAACAGGGCAGATGACTGACAGGGTGACCAATTTCAAATGTATGCAATGTGTGACCTTGGAGACTCTGACAGACAAAATAAGATACGTTCATCAGAGATTGTCGAATCGAGGTGATGTGAGTTGCGTAAAGCGTAACTTCCACTCTTTGGTTACTCTTGTGCTGATGGAGAGCAAGAAATAAATAAAAACAAACCTTCAACCACACAGCAGATTATTGGAAAATATAAAAGGTTGAGTGATACATTGATAATGGTGAAAGATTGGCAAAAGAATTGACGGTCATGCAAAAATAAATATGACTCTTGAAAAATCAATTTTCTAAAATCAGTGTTTCCGACGTTGTGATCAACTGGCATTACAAAATGTGTAACTAGTCTTTCTATAGGTTGGAGAAATTTTATTGTTATTTCCAACTAGCAGGCCTGCAAGTGTGAAGCCTACATTTCTATTTTAACGAAATACCTAGATGTCTCCTGTTGCATCCCGACCATCATTGAAGATACATCAGAAAGTGTGGATCTACGAAGTGACGGTAACTGACATGGAGCCAAATTGTGATCAATATGTTGAATCATACGAATAATTTCGTATGCCAGTTTTATAACCGTTATTAAGAGAAGAAATATTTGTGCAAATGAGTTAAGAAATCGTACCTGTAACATGTAGCTTCAATTACGTGATGACTATTGATCTTCATTTTTATTTGTATGCATGTGAAAACATCTCAACATCATTTAAGGTTCGAGATTCTTACTACCAGACAAGAGTGAGAAATTCTGTGTCGAAGATTCAAATGAATATTGAAACAGTTGAAAAATGGTATTTACAATCAAATTGCACTCGTTCTATAATATAATCTTTTTCTCAAAATTCAGTATAGCTTTACATATTTTCTATATGCAGTGAGCCTATCAATGACCAACTGTAAGTTAACTTATCAATCCACAAAAATTCCAGGTTTTCCAGGAGGCAGATACCCTTGCACAAAAAATATCATTTATGATTAAGACAGATGATCAGTTAGTTCTATAGTACAGTATACCGATTGAAATAAATATTGGATAAAATAATAATGCAAAGGAAGCAAAAGAATAAATCAGAAAACAACATTTGTTTTTTAATCTACATTAATTAGACATTATCCGTAAAAGCTCAATTGACTAGGGCCACATGATTGATTTTTTTCATTGGTCATCGGTCTTTCAACGAGTAGTCATTTTTAATAATTACAAACATATTGAAACCTCACTTTCTTCGGTTTCCATCTTTTCCACAGCTTCTTCAACTTCATGAACTGCATCAACCACACGTGGTATATCAGAAGTCGTTGTAAATTCAATGAGATAGCGAATGTATTGTCGTCGGGGCGAGTATATAGCGAACTCATCAAACTGAAAAACAGACAAATTATACTTTGCATTCACTATCAAGTAGAATGGAGAAGCAATATTCAGTAAAATTTGATATCAAAAAAGTATATTAATATAGATAATTTCAGTTGGAGGAAATAACGATATCGATTAAATTACTCACTGGTTCTAGCGTTTTACACAGATGCTCGTCATCTGCCTGCGAAAATGCTCACACAATATTCGTAGATTTCTCTTGAATAATTGTACATGTACGTTCATTGTTTTTCAATTTAACACACTTGTTGCTTACTATTTTCTCAAAACGTCATATTAGATTATCTAAACGTTTCAGACTATCAAAAATAACCTCCTTTCAAAAGAGTCCTACAGATTTTATTACCTATGCCGATTTATATAGAATGAAATCGTCACTCATAAAGTTAGCCATTTGAGATAGCTTGTCGCCTGAATTATCAGCAATTGAAAGTAGTTAATTCGATACCTTAAATTTCATGATGCCTTCCAGGAGATATGTATTAGATATGCAGAAATATTGATGGAAAATTAAAACTTTTAAACTGACCAAATATTATGACATAATTTGGATTCTTACGGTGCTTCTAATGGCTCTTATTCGTCATCTTCAGACTGTGTAATGAACTTTCACCATTTCAGTCGCAATGACAGAACACGATGACGGAATGTATCAGAATTAGGACTATGCGCTAGCCGCCCCTGCTTGCACCGGTGCACCGAAAAATTTTAAGTTACACTGAAGCACTGAAGTGTAGCCAATAATAGAATGTCTTCTTCGCTCTAGGCTAATAGTTAATGAAGAATTCAAGATCTTGAAGGTAGGGTCTCTCTCTTCTGTTATAAATGTTCAAAATTCAATGCAAATTGCATTTATAAAGTACTAGGAAAATTAAACGAAATTAAACGACTTCTTTTAATCATATTTTGTCAATACTTGCAAGTGACTATCATCATACTTAACCGGAATCAGAAAATGAGAAAAAGTTACATTGACTAAATTACTAAGTCAGTGGAGGAGAGAACGTCCGCGCTTTAATTGCTTCTTTTAAAAATCAAATGCATGTGCAGTCTTTAGCAAAGGAAGAGCTTATCAGTGATGTAATTTTTAAAATCACGAAAAATACAATATTTGAAGACATCAGGAAAAATAGAATGAATCGAAGCTATGTCAACGTAATCTGCAAATTACTGTGCATAATGGTCAACATCTAGACATTACTCGAATGCCACCAGATCGTGCGAAAAAATCTTTCGGGCAGAACGCTGGATACATCTTGAGATCCTGGAGTATGATATTCCTATGAGACTATAAGACGGACTATGATATATTCACTTATGTCTTAGGAGATTCTTAGGTCGCGGGAAATGAGATTTTGTGGCCCTAAACTGATTTCTCATTAACTTGAATCATGTATTTTCGTCCCCTTTTCACATTTTTCCTCATCATCAGGAAATGCATCAGTAATTCAATGATGTAGTCTTGACTTGCAAAACGTTTCAATTTCATCATTTAGAAATTAAAAGTTTAAAATGAATTGCATTGACAAATATAATTAAATGACGTTTCTTCTGATTGGATTAATCATATTGTGTGCCTCGAGATCGTTCCTCCACATCTGTTTAGACTAAGATTTGCAGATAGAATTAACAAATTTTGAGTGAAACTGCATGGTAAATATTAATTTGATCAAATTTCTGACGTTTCGGTACACCGGGCCAAAAACCGGTGCACCGCGTGCAGCCCTAATCAGAATACAAGCCATGTCTGAAGTTGATTGACATTTGAGTGTTGACAAATCATCCATTTCGAGAGATGTCAAGCAACTTTTGAATCTGGAGACTCAATATCAGAATAGCGATCAGTGATAGTAACCCATCCTTTATGGGCTTGATCATCGTCGAATCAAGCTAACATGAGCGAAGCATCTTTGATGTTCAGGCAATGAAATCGTCCAATAATTCGAAGCGAATTTTTCAGATGACGCCGTGGGAAGAGTGTTCCGTGCAGTCGGCCCACAATCGTGGACGAATACCTTTCATCCATTCAACGCAAATGGGGGAAGGTGTAGGTGGGTTCTTAAATATAAAGACTAGAGTATCAACATTCGAGAGGTCGTTTTCAATGACTTAGAAATGTGTGATGATTTACAATAAGTCAGAATTGTGAATGAACATGAACATGTAACTGAACACTTCGTGAAAACAACGAAATATCCAACAAGTGACATGATACGGACCGAAATTGTAGTTGAGCGACGAATGAAATCAGACGTCTTCATCGACGCAATTGCAGACGACCGCGCACAGTAGCAAGTGCATGATTGGCTTCCAGATTGTTCCGGTTACTTTCAGCATGACAGCGCTCCTTGTAAAGTGAGTCACAAGAGCATTGGTATGAACACCAATATGCTTCCAATATAAACTTCACAGTGTCTCCATACACCAAAACATGATCACCACAGTCCACATCTCATGCTCATCGAACAACAAGAACCTGCTGTGCGACACAAACACACAGTGTAAAAATTACATTTCCAGATTTTGTTCAATCGTCTGACAAAAGCCCTCGAACTGGTCATGCTTATCGCGCGATCGCATCCCAGATGTCAGGAATCCAGCAGTGGAGTATGATTGCTCGGTAGGGGTCGATGTCGGTGGGACCTTGAAAGCCTACATGGAAAGCGGAAGAATGAAGCAGTAAAGGTGTGCTTTCATCTTCTACCATATTCTCGGATCCCTTTTCATTTCAAGGTTAGGTTCTCTGCGAAACGAAGCTTCCAACTTGATCACTTTCCTTCAGCAAAATACAGCACACATGGCTAACAGAATTTATTTGAAAATTCATGCTTCTACACTGAGTAATGAGCATACAATGCATTCACTAATGCTACAAAGTATTGAAACTCATTACAAGAATGCACTACATGTATTATATAAGCATCATTGGAAACTAAGTTTATATTTCAAGTACACGCATGTATATCCTTTTATTTAACCTCTTTTTATAAGTACGTGTGCATGATAATTATGCATTAATATGTTATTATAGTGGAGCCTATATGTTCATCCTAGTGGAGCCTGTTATACCAAATGTTGGCCAACATATCCGGTATCGATTTATTAGGTTATTCGTATTCTTCACCCATCATGTCCTTGCCGACTCTTGAAATGCTTGTGAATGCATGTGTGTGCCTAACATAAAGTGAGGAAATATCTCTTGTTCAATGGCAACCGAAAAGAAAGATAGTTTATTTGCAAACAGCTGTCTTGCATGCATTGAATACAGGTATACCTGAATGATAACAGTGAACATGTTATTAGTGCACTAAAACTTGCGCTTATTAATAATGGCATACATTTATGACAGACCGTGTAACAACAGGTAGATATCACCTGATGAATATGCAAACCTAACCTAAATTTCAATTTATAAATAAGAATTTGTGAAAAGATTATAGTGCCATCAAACAAGTTTCATTTGTGATTAGGTGCTCCTCAGACGTGCCGAATATTATTGAAGTGAACAATGCTGAAATTAATGAATATTATAGTGAACATTTCTGTCAATCGTCGTGAAATGTGAACTGATGGGCAATGCCATCGATCAGCCCTAAGCTTTAACATTTGTCTCTGAGGCTCACGGAAGCCAGGTATAATCTATTACCCAATTAACAGGTACAATCTGTTATGTCAATTTTTCAGTGTTGGGTCTTTACTTTTAGGTGTACCGTACTGTAGGATCTTGGATCAGCAGTTCAGCACCCCAAAAATCGCCAATATCCCGAGAGTGACAAACACCATGATTGACCATTCACCCAATATTCAACCTTGATTAACTGAGGATTCTTTATCATTCGATTGTTCCGCTTAAATTCTTTTAGTTCATTAGTCAGTGACTCATAATTTTTGAGGGTAAGATGATCAAGGTTTCAAATCGAGCTGTCATCCGCTATCTCGGTTTGAAAGGACTCACGCCAAAGGAAATTCATGATGATCAGGTTGGAACTCTTGGTAAACAAGCTCTGCAATTGACGACAGTCAAGAATTGGGCAGCAGAATTCATGAGAGGAAGAGAGAGTCTGGAAGATGAACAGGCGAAGCAATGGAAGCGCCCAGGATCACCAACTCATCAAGTCCGAGGGAAGAGTGATGGCCTACACTTTTAGGAACTCGGAAGGTGTGCTGCTGGTCGTCGAAGTACTTCTGGTGAGCACTACACTCAGTAATTCTTGCAGGAGTTAAGAGCATAGATCAGGATCAAATGTAGAGGTAACTTCATGAAAAGCTCTATCAAGACAACACGCCTGCTGACACCGCCGCTACCGCTTATCTGTCATCCAAGGTTGCATCCGTCCTACTCACCAATGCAGGCTTCATCAATTTCCATCTCTTCCCTAAAATGAATTTGGAGCTCATAGTGCTTGCTACTTTGCATCCAACAGTGACGTCATGGAGGCAGTGGAGGAGCATTTAGACTCAAAAGATTCATGCCTCAATGAGCAATTAATCCGGGCACTGAAGCACCGCTGAGCTAGGTATGTTGCCTATAAGAACATAATGTCGGAAAAGGAACTTGCATAATTATCGAAGTACATATATGTCTTCTTCTACAAGTATATAGTGCCGCGAGCTTTTGAATCATCCCTCGCATTCCATCAGTTAGCTTCGCTGTCTTGAGGGCTAGGTTGCTCATTGTGAACCAAATCAATTGATATCAAAATTTAAAGCACTCCCTGATGAATAATAGGCCTAATCTACAGATTGATAATGGCTGAGTCAAAATCATGGTCTCTGGACGATTCTATGTATTTGGGGCGATACAGCTCAAGTATGGTAGCTCAAGTAGGTTACCCAGGGTTGCATAGGAGGCTCGGCATCTTCATTTTGACTGTTCTCATCCATTTTCTATTGGAGGTTCGGGTTGTAATGGAAGAAATACGGTAACTGAAATTAAGACAGATATCAATTATGTTAATTGACCGAAATTTAGACTTCAGAGATAAGTATAATTCATCGTTTTGCTCAAGAGAAAGTTTTGCTATCAAAGCGTATTTTATATTGCATACATATTATCTGTTGTTCGCCCAGTTTGCAAAGATCTGTGATTACATAAAGTCATGCAAGAAATAAATCTACGTAAAGTCTCACCTCAAATTCTCCGCATTCAGATCCTACTCCATGAACCGAATCAAAATTCTGTGGTTCTTCCTCCAACATAGGCATCACTTTGGTGGTTTCAAAACAGCGGCCAAGACTAACTTCACTCACCAGCATCAGTCGTGTATTGCTAGCTTGCATCGGTTGAGAGTATCGGACAGACATTCTGAAATGAAGGACAAATAATTGCCAGACAAGCCTCACTTTTTTTAGATTTTCTGTTGATCTGTTCGTGAGCTCACCTATGAAAACGGCTGTTCATCTGTTGCTATGACAACATTTCACAAATAATACAACCTCTTGAAAATCAAGCGAATTTTTGACAGGATTCAAATTTTTGTGTCAGAGAGTTATTAATATCAGGGACTTCTGCGACTAATATATGAAATTTAAGGGGCGTTCAACTTCGATAGCATTCGCTTAATTGAAGGCCGGCGTCCTGGATAAGCTTAATGAATGACTCGATGATAGTGTGCATGTGGATGAAATTATTAAATAAGTTGTAAAAAAAATCACTGAAATTATTGTAAGATGCATCATGAGCTACCTGAATAAATTCAATAACTGATTTCAAATTGGCTCTGACTTTCTACTCTCATTGACTATCCCATTATCGCTTCCAAAAACTCCTCCAAAATGGATCGGTCGTTCTGGAACTTCTGGGCTTAATTCAAGGCAGAGAGGTGACATGACATGTACAGTGTACAATTTGATACCGGCTTTGAAATCGTTAGACTTCATGGAAGGAAGATTCATGAATGTTTTGTCTTAGAGGTAAGCAAATATTTTCATGTTTCAACGAAATTCTTCATTTAATACAGAATTCTGAATCAATACTAAAAATTATTATCAATAATAGTACTGTTAAATATGACAAGACCCTAAAGTGGAGGAAACTTTGGTGGTTTTGATTGCTGTCTTACTAATCATTACATTCTGTATGAATCTGCATTGAATTGTCGAATTGTCTGAATTTGCAAGAGAGAGTTCTGAAAATATTTTGAAGGCTAAGGCTTCAAGTGCTGCTCTTATCATGAGACATCTGTCGGGAGATACAAATAAAGACATCACGTAGTCAACAGTCATTATGAGGAGGCGCACAGTGTGGAGAGGGTAAAACCGACTGCAATTCCCCACCAAAATATTCGTAAGAACAAAAGAAATGGATCTTCAAACGGCTCTTGGTTAACTTTTGCAGTTTTCACCGCATCTACTTTCAATTTTGGTTGCTTTGAATGATTTATCTTTGTGTTCGCTCCTGAAATAGTTGCCGTAAGAATTCATAAAGACTTTTAGCCGAAAGCTTTTTATTACAAACTATTATTGACCTTGTCTTTTAACTTTGATTGAAACATCAAAAGACAATGTCGATAGAAGTTTGCAATGAAAAGCTATCGACTTTAAGTCTACATCAACTCATGCGGCAACTGTCTGAAACAGGCTTAAGAAAAAAGGACATCACATAATCAATATTTCACACAAAAAAATCAAATTGAATGATGGAGTAGGAAAAAGAACAGCTATGATGGCTGTACTGCTGACATTTACAAATTGGTGACATACCAGGTGTCATTGGTGAAGAATAGAATTTCGCTCACACATTTTACGCTCATAAATGCTGGCAAAGTTTCGCTTTAAAATTTCAATTTGTGCATCGTACTTAGTTGGTTTCAATTTAAACTTCATTTGAAGATGTTGGAAAACAAGACTGTGTTTCTTATTAGATGTTCAAATATGCGCCTTCTAATAGTGCATTGTGCTTCATCAAAGTATGTCACCTACTACAATAACTTTATTGACAATGAAGCACACGATCGTATAATGCAGATCAACATCATCAAACTTTTTATTCGGAACTCACACCATTTCATAAGGCTTACAAATACAAATATAAATGGAAATTATTCAACGAGATTTATTCATTAATAGAAATCTCAAAGCATTGTGTCATACTATATCGTATACAAGTTAACATGACGACAATAGGGTATTAGTTTTGTCAGTACGACGTGCAGAAATACAACAAGGAGACTTGGAAACCTCATGATGAGGAAAGTTACGGACAATGTAAAGAAAATTGAAAAATGTAAAAAAAAATAATCAATGCAAATTTTGATATCTCAACCCTCCTTTAGTTTAGCATACGCGATCGTCCCGCACGTTTCTCCGTAGATAGACCCTTAAACTGATGTTCAACCTATACAGGAGGTCAGGGAGTGAAAATTAAATCATTCCAATTGATAAAGAAATCAAATCATTCCAGATATTTTTGTACGGTACAGAATACTCGCAAGCTTCGGAAAGTGAACTACTATTTGCTGTTTGATGCTCGTGCTATTTCGTTATTTCGTGTGTTCTGTTATCAATAGCATCACAAACTAAAAATGCATTCTCTGATTAAAATTCTGAAAAATCAAGCAAGCGACCGATGTAAGTTCGCGGAAAACTAACTTAGCATTTTGATTGACGCATCTTCGAAGATTTTTAATTATGGTTTTTAACATAGTAATCTCATGACAATTACGCATCTTTCTGTGTAATCAAAATCATGCACAATAGTTCATGTAGCTGCACAATAAGCGTGTGATATCATGACTACAGAATACATGGGGATTTTGAAGATAAATGACACAAAATTCCACAATTGACTTAATGGAAGCAATGCCGAAAGGTATCGAACGATATCGATGGAAAGAACGAGATGTCATAGAAATATTGAAAAACAGCGTCCACTTTCCGAAGATGTTGGTTAGAATTGCCCGAACGGAAGTAGAGCAGCATTGGTTGTCATAAGCACATAAATATAATACACCTAGCTTATGCATAGGCTCACCGGCAACCGTTGCTAATAGTACGACTGTCGATATCTGCGCTATCGATTTGGTGTGAATTGAGTTTTTGCTTGTGTAACATTTAACTGTTTCTGAGAAATGAGATTTGTTCAGCTAACATAAGTTTTGGTTCACCGTACGCTGATTTCAAACCAATTCTCTCCCGAACGTTTTTCCTATATCATATAAAAATCACACAACGTGATTTTTGCGTGAATTTCGACAGAACTTTCACATATTGAGGACATGGGACATTGAAGACCCACCAAGTACCTTCGATTCTCATTTTGACTTTTATTTACCAAATTTTCATGTCTTTCTTTTGCTTTTAAAATTCGGCCGATTCTCCAAAACTCAATCAACTGAAAAGACTTGTAAAATGTGATTTTCTTGTATAAGAAAAATGCAAGTTGTATTTTGGTCAGAAAATCAGTCCAAACCCCGAAGTTTGGTCTCATTCTAGATCATTTCTACTACAGACTTCAAGTGAATTTTTGGCTGAACAAGCTGATGGATTAATTTATATGCAGCCTTCTTTTCGATCGCCTGTCGCAGCCTATGGAATCAAAAATTCAGTTATGAGTAACAACCGCCATGCAGCTTCTTTCTTCCTTTCTTCATCCATTTAACGTCCTTTTCTCCACTTCCGTTGTGTTGGACGATGATTCTCCATGGAATGCCTTCATCTGTTCCGATTGAGGCTGTCGGCTTCTTTGAGGTACAATTATCGACAGTCAACGGACACTGTTTCTCTCCAGGTCTTCTTTGGGCGGCCTCTTGTTGTTGGTCCGATGATCTTCATTACCGAATTTCATTGGGCAGCAGCTCAGCATTTTATAAAACCATCATCAATAATTAGAAAGATATCCAGACATATACAACTGAAACACCAAATTCTTTAGCAGCAGACTTGTCCTATAGAATGGACTATATAGCATGATGAATGCATTTACAATAACAATGAAATGTGAAACATTAATTCAAGATTAACCATGTGATTCTTTAATCAATTATCAATTCAGATTATTCAATGTGAAACATGGATCAAGGTAATCCACTGATTATGTATCAACCATATTCAACAAGATTATGCATCGGATAACTCTTGACAAACGCAGTATGTAATCATGTGAATGTTAACGGGAACACATCCTTACAATCTCGTAATCTAGTGATTCACAAACATACTTTTAATCTCAATTGATAAAAATGATAATAATGCAGCGTGAGATTTAGACAACTTACTCTGCAGAGTTGGAGAAATATATGCCAGATCCAAGTTTGCCCGCATCAGATCGTTTGCCTCCCAAATCATCCACTACTATCTTTGGCATTAAGAGACCTCTGCAAACAAACATTATCAAACTTAATCCTTGATAAATATTTTATGTATTGCACATTGAACATGTCCAAGCATGAAGTTTATGGGTGGTTATGTTGAGCAATGTGTGGCATCACCGAAGCCAACACTGTATAGAAATGCAACATACTACTTACGAATGAAGCGTAATGCTTCAGATTACGGGCTTCATGATTTATTCTGAGAACAAGCAAATGACGAAGTAGGAGATCAGTTAGTCGCCAGTGGAGCTCACGAAGTCGTCCGACTGCCACAATATGGAAGTGACCTGGGGCGACCGCACAGAAACAGTGTTAGATAGTGAGTTGTTAGTGACAATGCAAATGTCAATGGGTGAGTGATACCGTTAGTGATTTGTTTGCCTAACAGTGTTGCTGTGCGGTCGGCCCTGGCAGCCAGCCAATTCCGAAAATGCACGCAACCAACCGACATCCTACACAACCACAAGAAAAAAAGCAAGAAAAATATAGAATGAGGGGTGATAAACTTATCACGCCTTGGGCATTCTCGGATGGCTGTGACTTTGGTAGACCAATGATTAGGCATATCATTATCAAGTTCAAACACTTCATATGAATGTATCAATAGGCTATGGGCAACAGGGTTCTCACCGCTAAAGACTCTTTAAAATTTAAGATGAAATTTTTAATCAGAATCTGGTTAGCAAATTGTCAACAAAGCAATCTATCTTGCTAAACGATGAATGATAGCTACCTTGACAATAATCCAATAAAATTGCTTGGTGAAGAGGCATGAAACAGTAATTGATCATTCCCTTTTGATTCATAGCTTAAGATCTCAGTCGCTCTCCTGATAGCAAAGATGTTGGTTATCTCAATCGACTGTTCAGCACTGAAAAAACACCTCATTAGTGAAAGGTCATATGCATTGAATTACGACAATCAATTTATGACTTACCTTACCATGTTGCAACTCATTAACGATTGTATCTTTTCAAATTCCTCACTCATCGGCTTAATTTTTTTAATTAAACACTTTAATGACCGATACTTGACCAACGTAGATGGTTGCATATTCCAATCTGTTGATTCACCGATCTCGAGCATGTCAAGAATCAACTGTAAAAGAAATGAAATTCACTTACACTGTCTAAACAAAGGACTTGTCATTGATGATAATCATCGACCAGAAGGCCACTTCTCTACAGCGACTACCCCGGTGAAGCGATCGGTTCTTCAATACCATAAATTCCCCTATTCATAATTGTCTCGTTAAACTGTCCATCTCCTTACGCAAATCCCTTTGGTGGTTATTTTAGAGGGTCTTTATGATGCAATACAAGATTGACGCCAACGTTATTGCAGCAGTCAACAAAACCGCACATCATTAGAATGCCGGTGAGGAGACGAGCTTTTGCTCTCTATAAGGTTTTAGTACCAAAATGTACTTTGTAGTACCTTGATTTAAGTCTCAAGAAGCATTCGAATGAAAAATGTTCAAATAGGAAAAGTATGTGAAAATCGAAATTGTACCAATTTGCAGAATTTTCGAATTTACCAATCAGGCTTATTGAGGAAATTGAAACCACCTGCAACTTCACTCATACGCCCAAAAATTGACTCGTAGGAGATTGAAGAGCGACAGCGTGCTTGTATCAATTTATCGTGACTGGCCTAGCCAGTGCAGGGTACGACGATCAATTTTTTGAGCGTCATCTTGCCATTCTGTTTTTACCTCCGTGTCTGAGGCATTCCATTGATTGACCCCACGACAAAGCATATTACGAAAAGAATTGTAAACTAAAATCGAAAAAATTTTTTAGTTTCACAAGATCTGCGAATATTAATGTACGAGCATATTTAGGTCCACGGTCCATGAAAATACCAAAAAACACTCTATTTAACTGCTTTCTGATCATATTCGACCATTGGCCAAAATTTTACAATTACAGTTTATGTAAAAGACGCCTTTATTCACAATATGGCAGCGCGTGCTTTTTAGACGAAGAAAGATTAAATACTGACCATATTTGTGTTGACTTGTTGGTTATTCATTCGCATTTTCTTCCGTAAATTTATGTGACTTATCTGATGAAATGCCATTAATGCGTAGATAAAATGTGCAAATGCTGCGAATACCTACATGTAACTGAATAAATGATCATAACTTGAGAGACAGTAGATTTCGGTTAATTTTTCATATACTTAAGAGGGTACAGAGTCGGCATGTGATAAATAAAGCTACAGTTTAGAGCTAAATTCTGTTGTGAGCAGATGCAGCCTATCTGAACACTTGCAAATCTACGCAGGCCGATTGGCTGCAAAAATGCAAAAACCTGAGAAATAATTGAGATGAGATCTTTAGCAATGTCAAAACGTTTGATTACTAATCTTACTCATAAAGTATATAGTCTAAGGGTGTTTATATCGCTGCTGTCGGTTGCAGTCTACATCGGTGTTTTACTCGTTAATACAGCAACTGTTTTGATCTGAACATCGGAACTTCATGTTGAAACAGCTAGCTTAGCCATTTGATTATCTATCTACTTTCAATATTTATCTTGTCTGAACTCATTTCGATTCCGGCTTCTGATTGGTTATTAATCGCTATCTCATTTATCGAAAGAAAAGCTAAATATTCAATAAAACTGGTTTAAAATTCAAGTTGGAGCAATCATTTAACAAATATCGAAAACAAAATTATTAATTGAACGATCAAATAAATACATCAGCTGTTTCTAGTATATTAAAATTCAAAACCACACATCACATTTATCACAATATATCGATGTTGCTTTCAACTTGTGATAGTGACCATTCTGCATGTCGATGATTCTCTTTAACATAAAGTTCCGAATGAGAAAATGTACGTGCAAACACAGTATTTGAAGAATGCTTCATTACTTACTTGGCTAAGGTTTTGCTTCATGACAATTGTTCGGAGAGAAGAGAGTTCAACCCTTTTACTTCGTTTATGAGGAACGAGATCATAGAACTGGTTCTGGAGATTTCTCCATCGATCATTATTATTCAGGGTTTCTTTCAACTCTTTCAATACACCGATAGCACGAGTGACCTAAAAAATCAGATAAACATGAAATTCACAACTTACATTGAGTAATCAGTATCTCAGTGAAAGCAAGAAACCCTATCAAGTCTGGAAACGGCCGATCCACGTCAGCGAAGGCCCTTCTGTATAGACCTGTCACATTGTCAAGCGTTATCGTTTCGGTAAATTGCAAGAATCTCCCTGTTGCTGGTATTGCTGGTTATCCAGGATCTATTTTCCTTGTTCTTACCTAGTGTCTTCTGGCTCAGCTCAGTTGCGGAGAGTCTAGATGGCTAGGAAAGTTCCACCAAATGATTGGCAAAAGGATCGACAATGATTGCGGGTGGTGCAAACAAACCTTAGAATCCATCGATCATCTGATGGAAGGCTGCAAGAATTCGAAAGTTCTTAGCCTACGGAGGAAATGGGGCATTACGGAATGGAAAGACATCCAAAATAGCCCTCTTCATACCAAATCTTCGTGTGGGAGATTTTGAGCCTCGCCTCTTGAGTCGCATAAACGTCATGGACTGCGACTCCAGATTTCAGAAACTATATATTCTTGAGAAAACGAGTAAACTCCGCTTTACCAGAAAATTCACCATGCTCTGAATATAAATACTCAACTCTAATGTCAAAAGTTGACATTCGATTTAATGATGTTGTTTACATTATCCACTTACGTGTATGTACCTGCTCTGCTGTTCAACTTCTTCCTACCATCAAATTGAAGTATTTGGTTGAGATCCTTGTAGTTACATGAAGAGCTTCTCTTTAGCAGGATTACGTAATGTCTTTTATATCTTCCTTTCATTTGAGAAAAGCTTCAATTGCGATAGAAACTTCTAATAATTATAGCTATCTTCACATAGTGTGCGGTACTGCATGATGATGAATGCTACTCGCAAAAAACTAACCGTGATTGACCTCAATCCCTGAGGCGGTTAACCGCAACCGATAGCACCCGTGAGAAATTTAACCCCAACCAACCGTTGATGTCGCGGTGATACCCGCACATCACTGGTATTAAGTTGTCACTAACTACTTGATTCCAAAACAATTGAATGACAAGTGCTTGAAATAAATCATACTGCGACTGGTCACATTGATTTGATATCTACATGTACTATCATAGGAAGAGTTACGCTGTGAGAGCCAGCCTAGGAATGTATACAGTGGCTTTTCCAAATGATCACTTTTAGGTGCCTACGTTTTCTTCCTCAGCTGCTACGACTTTTAAGCAAGCATTCTAATACATATATTAGAATTATCCAGAAGACATTCAATTCAGAGTATTACATGTATTACCCAACACATTATACAAAATCCTTACAATCTCCTGTGGACTGAATGTGACAATGGATTCAACCGCGAATCAATGAATCAAGTACGTTGTATCTCTTAAGGATAGAGGTCATCCCTGAGTATTGGTGAAATTCAAGACAAAGTTCTATTGAATACGATGCATTTCAGCAACGTCGCTGCCATGTCCACGCTAAGTGAATCAAGCTCAGTGCAATTCTGTTTCGAAAAAGGAGCATGTCAATAAGCGATATCAACCTTCCTTTCACATTCAGAGATCAAACTTCTCGGCGAAGTTATCAAGAGCGATTTATTTTGACTGGCCATTTTGTAACTCATTAAATGGGATACTCAATGTGATTTAACCTTATTCGGATTCTGAAGCTAATCTTATCGCAAGATGACTTATGGCTGGTCTATTACTCCTTGATCAAAAGTGTGGTGTTGTTTCGTTCTCCACTGTTTAGAAGTCTAAATCATGAATTTCAGAGAATCACAAAAAGGTCAGTCATAGGAGGAAACATAGGCAGTGACTGTTGTAACCGACATTCTTCAAAATAAATACCTGATCTCGTCAACGCTCTCAGAACACCTGTGATTCTCTTTGCAATAGCCTAGGGAAATTATTTGTCCACGAGGACTGCAAGCGATGTCAAACATTTAATTATTTGTATCAACAAGTATTGTACAACTACAACACTTAGTTCATAGGCCATGTATGTTGTCTTGCTTTCATTCTCATAAACTACGAATTGGAAACACGATCTTACAAAATATCAGCAAATATATTAAATTACAAATTTTGATATTCATGACATAAATTTAATTTTTGCCACTCTACTTACCAGCTTGTGCTTTAATACAAATGCTGGGCCTCAGTGGAGTCGTGCAAGTAAGCAAAATACGAGTAAGCAAAATATTCGCACAACATAAGTATTGACTGCTGTTATTGATTTGATTTTACAGCAGTTGAAAATCCGCCTTAATTGTAACTTCGTGATGACGGAAAAGTCAAGCTCGAGCCAGAGTTTGCAATTTTTGCGTGGCTTGAGTTTTATTGGAGAATTCAACCAGAATCAAGAGTTTTATCAAAGTACAGAGCCGTGATCGGAGTTTTACTCAATATCCGGAGTAGGAGTCGATGTCGACACATGTTGCTCCAACTCATCATACCTGGCCAGTGATCATGTCACCACAATCTTTTATATCATTTGCGCAACAATCACTGACATGCTCCCCATGTCGTTGATAAATCATGGAATTCTCCGACCAATCTCTAGTTGTGCCTGTCGCTCATTGTCCCTAGCTTTATCACTGTTCCTTTCTTCAAAACGCTTCAGTCACTTGCCTGATTATTTGAAATATACGACGGCAACAACGGCCAAAGAACCTTCAAGCAGTTAATCTTAGTAATGCATAAGTATTTGAATAATATGTCGTTAAGACTGAAAGATCTTTATAAAATTGCGACGCCTCGACAATGATCATATTGAAAACACAGTCCATTGGATATTTACTTTTCCACGCTCGTATCGATCGATTTTCTTTTCAAGAACAGAAGATAGTTCTCCAATTGCTTCTGACCACATGGACTCGATCAAACTTTCTTCGCTTGATGCTAATTCGCTCATGGGCATCATTTTTTCCAGTAAAAACTGCAAACAAATGGCAACAATATCATATTCATGATTGTTGAGCAGACCACATAATTCAGAAGCATGCTTTTGTCATGAAAATAAGACAAGATGAGTTCAATAGTTATTCTTTTCTGATTCTTTTCTTTACTGATTCTTTTCGGGCAACACTTCGAAGATGCGTACAATAAAGAAATTTAAAGTCATTATATACAGATAAAATGAATAAAGGCAAAAAGTAAAAGTCACTGCCACAAAAGTGCGCTTGTTAACACTGCATATTTCTGGACGCATAAGACAGGTAGCAATGATGTTATCATTTTCGCTTCGCGAGAAATCGTAGCAACATTGAATGGCGTGCACGAATCAGCTGTTTGAAGGAGGCGGTCTCCTGTTTGGCACGGTCGAATGATGCACACGTGACTGTGTGACGTGCAACCGCGCTGACCGATGCTGCTGACGATCGCCTGCCCTCGTCTTGTATCAGCCATTGCGTTCATCAGCTCGATTTTTAGTGTCATAAAGGAGACAAGTGTTTAACACTCGCACTTCAGTGGCAATGACTTTTACTCTTCTTACTTACTTTTTTCACTTTCTCTGTATAAGCGAGTGTAATTACTTTAACTTTCTCTATTGTATGCATCCCCGAAGCGCTGCTCGAAAAGAATCGGCGAAGGCCTCGCAACTAATGACATAGTTTTTTCTTATGTTCATGCCAAAAACTATAACAGCCAGCAAATGTTTCAGGAGGATGTATTAAAACAAAGTACAGATTGTTTCATAAAAAATGGATCACCCTTAAACATCGTCTTAACTTCAACTTTGTCTAACTCCGCCAAACTTGAACGAATTTCTCTGAAATTTGGAAGATATGTCAGTTGTGCTTACTAATATCATTGTTGGAAATTTCAAGCATGAATATTGAGTTGTTTTCCTGTTACAGATAAAAAAGTAGTAGATAATTTGATCTTCATTTAGCAATGTTACACAAAATCATACCTCACTCTTATAAAATTACATTTGTTTCCTTTGTTATGTAATATGTTGTTCTACAAGCCAAAAGCTATCAAGCAAAAAAAAAATAAAGAAAATCGGTCAATCAGAGCCAGTATAGCACCATTATTCATCAACAATAATGTAACTGCTACATGTGATTAACTGGACTTCATGTTCCATAGCTTCCTGACTTCGTTGCGGTGGTGTTGGCAGCACTCCTGATTGCTTTCAGCTAGAAATCTATCTCTTACCGGTTGAAAACAATATAAAGCACAAATGAACAATAACGAAATCGCATTCACAAAAGGTAAAGTGTCAGCTGGCATTTGGACCAATGACCGCTCTGAACTTCACATACGGCAAGGAACCTTGAATTCTGAACGCTATGTGAATGTTTTACGAATGAACATTGGCCAAATGACAGATCAACTTGGTGATCCATCGACTTGGTTATTTATGGATGACAATGCTACGTGTCACAGGAGTAGTAGAGTCAACTTATGCAAGTCTCAATTAGGGCTTAGGACATTATCTTGGCCAGCTCGTTCTCCTGATCTGAATCCCATAGAAAATGTATGGAGTATTCTAAAACGTAACGTTCGTCGTTCACTGCTACCTACAGATGGCGTATCACAACTTACGTCACTGTTAAAAAGAGAGTGGAGAAAGTTAGATCAGTCAAAAATCAACGATATCATCGAATCAATGCCTAGAAGAATTGATAATGTCATTGACAATAAGGGTAGGGCCACAAAATATTAGCTTCTTCAGAACCGTTACTGTATCATAGCTTATCAGATTATATAAGGACATTTAAATATATTAGGGACATGAAATTACATGAAAAATGCTTTCTGTATCATACTTATGTTTTATTTAGTCAAATTTTAGGATGATCCACTTTTTATGAAACGGACTGTAGAAGTAAATAGATAATTACATACAAACTGGCTTAGACTTATTCAAGTCACTTGATGTCTTGAAACTAACAGCTGTCGCATTTAGTGCAAGAACTATTATTTCAAAAAGATATGATACGCCCAGACAGCAGCTTTCATCAATGGAAAGCGTGTATTCACATGATCATTTTTCATGCAAACATGCGAGCATGTATAAATGCATGCGTGTATTCTATAAGCGAAATACAATTATGCCAAAAAGAAATTTCAAATTCATCAACATTCGTTTAACGTAACGAAAGATATTTACTGAAAGACCCTGCCACTACTTCAACTACCCGACATATTCGCCTACCAAGTCGAAAACATTGTTGTCCATCATGGCTAACTTCGATTCATAAATAATTTATGAGTAGGGAAATTTAAGAGAAGTTGTATAATAGAAGCAATGGAACGTGCGTTTATTCAATCACTCATAGCGTGATGCAGTTGATAAGAAATGCATTTTCTCTTGAATTGCTTTAACCGAAATACTCGAGCGCGATTAAAAAGCATAATCAAGGTCCTAGGTAAATTATATTCATGCCATGACCTTTTTTAAGCATCGAGATTTTACTTCTTCGAGTGGTAGCTACTTGCGGCTAATTAAATATTGCAGCGTGCACACGTACGTACATTATAAGATGCATATAAACTTAATAGCACTGGAAGGTGACATTTTATGCATTGCTCGTCTGCAATTTCGATTTGAAAGCAATAAGCCAACTTACATTATGGGTCTTCTTAGGCAACAAATGTCCAATTGAAAGGCTATCACTGTTGTTTAATCGAATTTCTTGATATTTCTCGGTTTTAATCAAATTGTCATATTCACAAATAAAAGCTGACTCCGCGACTTTTCGGTGCATGAGCTTCACCCGCCTCCGTATAACTTTCTGAAAATAAGTGTGATGTGAATGGAGTTCTACCGAAATACTACCGATAAGATTGTATGTCATCGATAGGTTATCAATACAAAACCGACGGCTTGTTTACAAGTATACAGTATACACTACATTTACACTTCAAACGATCCAATAATCGAAGATTCAATATTCAAAGGCTTGTTGTTCAAATTTTCCATTTAAACAGTCGTGCGCTCAAAACTTACTTGATGAGAAAGTGAAATTATTTGAATTCGGAATTCATACTTCTCCTCTGCTTTGTCAAGATGATCAAGTTGACTAACGACATATACACCACTCTGCAATATAAAATGACCCATATTGATAATACTTTCTGTACATGTTGATATTACAGTCTGACATGCATATAGATAGTGATAAAAGATAATAATAGGTAGTAAATAAATGAATAGCATGATGATATTTACTAAGTTTGAAATGACATCATACTAATGCACCGTACTATTGTGACCCCACTGAAAAAATGCTCTCACGATGGATTCCAATGTTAAAATCATATGAGAAAAGGATTAAAATAAGTTAACATGACTTCGATAGCTATTCGACTCAACCCGTGAAATTCCGTTGAGTTGATAGTGTAGGCTATACACATTAACTACAAGGGTGTGTTGACAGTAGGCTATACACATTAACTACAAGGTTGTGTTGACAGTAGGCTATACACATTAACTACAAGGTTGTGTTGACAGTAGGCTATACACATTAACTACAAGGTTGTGTTGACAGAGTCACAAACCGACATAGGTCATATGCATTATTAAAAAAGGCTCCCGTTTGGAATGGCTGATTACGGAATTACATTCCTAAGTCTTCCATCAACTCATTGAAATGAAGGCGCGGAGTGAGAGAAGTCGAACAGCCGTCCTTCCCCAGATATTTGTAGTATACATAAATGTCACACATTCCATAGGAGCAGACCTGAATAACTGCCATTTCATACAATATCAGGAATCATAAGGCCTAATCAACATCTCTCAGTTCTTCACATAACTTGAATTTGAGATACGCAATTAATCGATGAGTGAAATTTCGAGCGAGTATTCGTCAAATACTTCTTTTGTAATTATTTATAAATGATGCTTTTTGCAAGCACACTGTAAATAGAATAATTAAATATTGAGCAGCATCCTCAGTTGAAAAATGGCATGAACAGCTAGAATACTATCACCTGGCCTGATCGCTAAGGCAATTTATCAAATTTCCAATACCACTGGAGGTCTACGATCTGGCAATGATAATTTTACATAGCTTTCTATAAATTATTTATCCACCATTATTTCATCTTACACATAGACAACTTTTAAGTTGTAAAATGTCAAAGTAAAGACTGCTATAATCATAGAAATTAACAATACCATAGAAAGTCCTAGAATGGAAATTGCATGAAAATTATGGCACACGCCGGGGGAACTTAGTTGAGGCAAAATGCAAATTGTACGAGCTGGTTTCCAAGTTTTCTGAGTGACATTTATATTTATCAAGCCAATTTGTGATGTGGATTGTTGCCCCTTGTCCAAAGATCATGTACACAAAAGCAATAATGAATTTATGAAATACGGCGGCGACAGGATGACAAAGAAGGAAATCCTTTAAAACGTTCTGTACGTTCATCATTTTGAAATATCGCTCCGATAATCAATCAATAGTATAATCAGACTCTTATGCAACTTGTAATGTCGATTTACAGAACATACATTACTCCATCTTGAAATCAGAGGGCAATAAATCTTCGAGTATTCATTTTACTTCAAAGGGCTCCCCTGTTCTTTATATTTGAACAATTTTCGAAATCTCTGCATGCATTCGAATATCTGCTGCCAAAATATCATCACACTATATCACATAAGTCATTCAATGATTAATTGAAGATTTCCAGCGACATTCTATCTATCTGAGAAATTTTGAATATATTGTCTTGGCTATTTTTCATTATTTGATTGTAGTTGGAAAGAGCCAATATAGAATGATGGTGGTTTTATTTTCTGTTTCTTACTTCTTACAATTAATTTCAGTTAACATCCGTTAACTATCTTCAGGTTAAAAGGATTAACTTGAATAACTTTTAATGAATTAATAAAAATTAATTGATAACTTTTAACCTGAAGATAGTTAACGGATGTTAACTGAAATTAATTGTAAGAAGTAAGAAACAGAAAATAAAACCACCATCATTCTATATTGGCTCTTTCCAACTACAATCAAACATCTGAGAAATGATTGAAGGTAAAGAAGCTTTCAGTGTGTTTATTCCAGAAAAGTGCAAGGTTTCTTAACCGCTTGACGGAGAAATTATCCAATAATTAGAAATTTTATCTGTGAATTCTTGACATGCTCTTTCAACCAGTACACCGACCACTTTCAATTATCTGTGAACCAAATTTTAATTCGTATTCCAGTATTGAAAAATTGTATAACAGCTGTCATTGACTGCTACAAATAGATACAGTATATTAAACCATGGAATTGTAGGCTATTTCACATGAAACAATGCAGCCATCTCACTTAAAATTCTCTTCATGAAAATCCTGTAATTTGCTGTCAACAACTTCTACAACCAACTTGGCAAATGCTTTGACTATGATACAATGTGAAGATCGAATCTGATCTGCAGACCATAGATTTTTCCATGTGCCATCATTGTACATAGGCAAGATATCAAACTTCCATTCTAGTGTACTATTATCTACTTCTATGGCTATAATCCATAATCATATAAGCAGACTTTCTATGGTATTGTTAATTTCTATGGCTATAATGCAATGTCAAAAGCTATGATGATCAAGCCATGGAAATCCATAGACAAATTCTGCTGTGAAATTTTTAATATCAGACGCATTGCTTTGATAACAAACACAATCAGTAGAACATCGCATAAATTGTTAACAAGTGCGTAGCAGTGGGCTGTGATGGTGGTTCTGCCTCATCAAATTTGATTGACAATGCAATTGCTTTCCATCGATTCCCGAAAGATCCATGCATTTTAAAGAATTGGTTGAGTTGCAAATCACAGTCAGCTATACTGCAATCATTTCGTTGATGGTGATTTTATAAAGCAGAGAAATTACTCTAATATGTCGCGAAATTCTGAGAAAGACTCGATCCCAAAGCGAAGACTGCTGTTCCATCAGTGTTCTCAACTCACTGAAAAAACCTTGCTTCCTATAGAACGCATCGTAGAGATAATCCACTTACATCTGAGATACGTAGGGCAACAGTGATGCAGGTTAGCGAAGAACTGGCTAAATCATTCCTGAAGGATGACGGTACTTCGTTGGCATCTGACTTGATGATGAAGCTCTCAATCTACTGAAATCCCCAGTGGGTTTTATCCACTATACCGGACGGTGTTATGACTTACGCGATTGCCGTAAAAAATATATCAAAACTTCTTGGTTCCATCACTATCACCGATGAGATATACGTTGCCTTAATGGAAGCCATCGCAAAGAAGAGTGAATTTTCACATTTCTTCATCGGGCAAAGCACCGCTCTTTTCTCAGGTTGTCAATCAGAAAGCACTCCTCAAGTCACTCATTTGGAATTACAGTAATCCCGAGTCGTTTATTGAAATAAATTGAAAAATATTGACACATAAATGTATCGACAATGAAAGAATATTTGTGTTGATCTGATCCTGATTCTGACAAACATCGTAGTGTTGAATTTTGTCGTAGAGCAGTCACTCGATCAAAATTTGCAGAATAAAAAACGAATTAAAGCTGTTTCTTTAAAAAAGTACTCGAATTTTATTTTTGACGAGATGCATGAATATCTCGATGTTAAATCACCTCCATGGGACGAAGTCACAAACCAAGTATTGAATATTATAATGTCTAAATTAAATGAAGAGGCCGATGCATGGCCTATTGGTTCAAGCAGCAAGCGTATTCTGTACTATATTCCGGGTTATGTTTCAAGAAGTGTCGGCAAACAATGCGCAGAATACAATCGCTTTCTTGTTTCTGATTCAGAAGCTCTATCTTCACTGTTTGATGCTGTAGATATAAATGTTACACAGTATCAGAATGCAGTCAACAGCGAAGGATTGCGTCATCCGAGTCATTTCTGTATTGCATTTCTTTGAAATATTGGTTTATTGTTGCAGAAATGAAAATAAGCCAATTACTGCTCTCTGAGATTTTGGCCCTCGATAGGCATCGAGATGTATTTTTGTGAAATTTCTAAAACGAGTATATTACTGACGAATCGATAAATGAAGTACTTTCAGGGAATGCTTCATGCTGTGAGGGCTATGACACTCTCGTGAGAGTTGTCGTTTGTTTTTTAACTGTGTAGCAAAGAACCTCTCCATGGAATCTTCGGAATCTATCATAAAAGAGGAAAATCACTGCAAAGTAAAAAAAGTTGCATGGTATTTTTTTTACTTTCTTTGTACTCGTACATCTGTATTTGATAAAGTTCGATAAAGTAGAATTGTTTTTGATTACTTGATTTTTCGTATGGTAGACCTCCAATGGCAAACTAAAGCCTGTATATCTGCGATCAGTCCACAGATTTCTAGCTGTCCATGAAAATGGGAACAGACCTGAATTTATGTTGCGTTTGCGAAAGGCAACATATATTGATTATAACCGGTGCACAAGCTTAGGCGGCATGTCAGCATTACGCTAAAAGCAGCATTTAATGAATATCCGCCAAAGTTTCACTTAATATGTTAATTGCATATCCCAACATCAAACAAGTGTTCAGTGTAACTGTGGGATGAAGCGAAAATAAAAGAAATATTTATTACAACATTCCATTATTGCACGTGTTATAAAATGACTTTAGAACATCGTCACAACAGTTCGTCAGGATTACCTTCAGAAAAAGTCTCATACGGACAATTTGAAACTCAAAATCATCACAGGGAACTTGAGAAGAATTTGCATCCCAAACTGCCACGGAATTAGGGTCAAACGAGGCTATCTTTGGTTGCTTTGTGGAATCTACAAATGAGAAAATACTTTGTAAGCCGCGTGTATGAATTGAACTTTTCAAAAGAATACGATTTAGTTTTAGAAAGATTGAATAATCCGATCGGTATGGAATTCTACAAAGGCCCGAGTTTCTGTAAACATGAAATCTCGGCACTTTACATAGCTCATAGGATAAGTTCTATACATTTATAATTATTTGTGAAAGCATTTTCACCCGAGAACAAAGTAAGCATACATGTACATTTTATCCAAACTTTAGTCGGTAATTCCTAATTTTACGACAATTAGTTCACTCCATGCATAACATCCTTGAACAGTTGCTGCTTTTACAACTGCTTTTTATTTGTCTAAGTCACAATTTAGTATTAAGTGCAAGTGGGTAATGAAAGAGTCAGTTAGTTATATCAATGTGAGCAGCTCTCCCGAGGTTCAGGAGAACTTCGCATGGTATGAGTGTCTTGAAAGATGGATGTCCAGGCGGCACTTTGAATTCAATGGAAGTAAAGTTCCCTTACTGCTAAATAATTTTCCTACCGGAAGAGCAACATCAATTACATTTTCTTACATTTGACTAACCCAAAATATGACCTACATTTGACCATACATAAAGAAATAGCCTTCGTAAATATCATAGAAGCTCTAAATAAGATTTAAAAACATTTCTGATGAGCTGATCTTTATTTCCAACTAGTTGCAATTTTGTAACGGAGAAGAGTCATGAGTTGCTTCAAAATCAGATTTCAGAAAAATCGCAAAAGAATTTAAATTGCATCGAGATCATTCCGTTGCTCTTCTTAAGGTGAACCCATATAATAAAGTGACTGATCAAGAAACTTGAATCTTATGACAGGTGAGTGCATTTTACATTCACCACGGCAGTGATAGCTGCATCAGAAATACTTTCAGCAAACTTTCTCTTACTCCTCGTTTATTGTCTCTTCTTGCCCAGGTTTGAGGGTTGGTTCTGTCTGTTGTTGGGATGAATGCGCCTTCTCCATTCTATTCGGTCTTGCGTCGATTGAGGGTCCAGATGCAGGAACTCAAGATCTCTCTTGACATTGTGCCACCATCTCTTCCTCTGTCCACCTCTGATGTTAGGTCTGGCCACTTCATGATCTAAGATTCTCTTCAGCCACTTGCAGTCTGGCATCCGCTGCAGGTGACCAAACCAGCGCAATCGATTTTGGCGTAGGACTGATTCGAGTTCATGCAGGTGGAGCATGCATCTCAGTTCGCGCATGGAGCGGCGTTCACAAAATTTAATGGAACACATACATCGAATCCTAGCGTTCTCATTTCTTGCCAGGCGAGTAAGGTCATCAACTTTTACGGGCCATGTCTCCGAAGCATGCAGTAAGACACTCCTGATACAGGCAATGTATACGTGACCCCTGCTCTTCAGCGAGATATTCTTGTTGGTAAGAACAGGCAAAAGGTCATGGAAATTCTTCCAGGCGCTTCTTACACGAGCTGTGATAGCCTCACATTTGTTTTCCATCAAGTGCAACGGTCCTTTAGATCTTCAACGGAGTCGGATATTATGACAAGGTCATCAGCGCAGAACATTTCTTGAGGGCATCCTCGTCGAAAGTCCTGTGAAATGACCTCCATGACGATTATGAATAGGAGTGGACTGAGAACCGAACCTTGATGCAGCCCAACATTGACTGCGAACTCTTCACTCCTTGCCTAGTCACAGGACACTACAGACCTCGAGCGTTCGTGCATCGCTTGAACGACAGAGACAATCCATTCGTCAACTCCTAGATTCCGCATTGACCACCATAAAACACGCCTGGGGACCCTATCAAAAACTTTTTTGCAAGCATAAAATCGGTTTTTGTCTTTTATAAACTAAGTCTCGAGAATGGACAAAGGGCTTTTGAAAAGGACTTGAAAAGATCAGGGGCCGTATTAACAAAGCTAGCATTTGCTATAGCATTTCCTAGGGGTAGCGCTAGGCAAGTTGCTACTAGGGTAGTAGCAACTTGAGTTCCGTATTAATAGAGAAGACCTAGCGTCAACTCCGGCGCCAGTTAATGCTAGATCAAGTTTCATTGACGTGCCGATTCAGCGCGCAGCTGCATTCACCACCTGCTCTCACGCATGGCAATCGAGTCATAGAAATCTGGCAATTCGACAGACATTCCGAGTGAAAATATTATTCTGAAGATGCAGTGCGCGGTTCCTTTCATATTCTTCAAGCAACGGAGGGAAAACCACGATTGACCGGTGTCTACATAAAGACGACTACATCGGTCAATCGTGGTTTTCCCTCCGTGCTTGATGAAAATATTATGTTGAAGCGCGCGCGTTCAGTGTTAACAATACAAGTGTGAATGTCGGAGTTCAAAGCAGTTTCCTTCATTCCCGCCTGTTGACACTGTTGTTCAGAGAAGATAAAACATCGAAATGATAACTGTATTGCTAATGAACGATTGTCAAATAGTTTAATACATGAAATGGGGCTCATTTTAATCGACATCATCTCCCGATCTTCAATATGACATCAGAATGAACTAATTTTGCAAGTTAAGAAAAAGATAATACATTCTTCACAGTAAATGAATATGATGACTTCCTTAGCTTGCAGTGTTTAACGTAGTAGAACGCAGTAGTTTAACACAGTAGAGTGAAATGTGAAGCGAATTTCAGCAGTGAACTATTTGCGGTTGAAAGGATGAATTTAAGAATTTTAGCCACTTGACATCTCCGCGCATGCATTGAACTCCCAATTATGATTACTGTAATAGCGAACTTGAATTAACTCAACGAAATTTTAAAACAATCCCTATAATTTTGCTGGAACAGTAGCGAAAATGTGGAGTATAGAAATCTGCCAATTAGACGCTCAACTTCGAAATCAAATTTGTACATGCGCGCGCGTTCGGCTGCTTGCCGGAGATTAAAGGGAGTCTTTCCTGCCCGGCTGTTGACACTTATCATTCAGAGAAGATAAAACATCAAATACATAAATCCTTGCTTATGAATAATGGTTGAATAATTCGATGCATGAAATGGGGCTCATTCCAATCGGTATGATCTTCCGATCTAATAATGTAACATAATAGTTAGCTAAATTTGAATGTGTAGAAACAGTGTAGAATACATTTCTAATAATATGTTGCCAAACAAGTGACACAACATACCATGACGCTCCTACCGCACACGATGGAGCAATGGCAATCCAACTCAATTTGTAGTCTCAGTCTCATTATTTTGGTAGGTATTATAAAGTAATTCTCAACAATTAACATCTAAGCGTAGTGGGATCCTCTCATGCCATGATTGCTCTAATTATGAATTTAAAGTATACGCTAAAATCTGAGAATGAAATATCGGAAAATTTTTTTTTTTGAAAAATCCGAAAATAAGTCCCTCGAATCGTCTGATTTATTACATTGTGAACAAGTCACTACATATAAATATAATTTGATGTATTATTGTCCTTATCATTATATATCGGAGGGGGAGAGCTGTAACTCCTACCTCTCGGGTCGCAGGTGGTGGATAGCGAAGGGCCATCAAAGGGATGGTTAGCTGCGAATAAACGCCTTGCGTGAATAAACAGCCCCGAACCAACAGCGGCGGTACCCTTGGGTAACGTGTCAAGGCCTGGACTGCCTTAGATCTTGTCCTCCAGCCTGCTGCCTTGCAGGTTTTCCCTCTGTTGATGTGAAAAGGCTAGGTCCACAACCGATATTTGTGGTTAGTGTCAGCAAGGGCATGCGACTGTAAAACTTTCTGCTCCACCTATTTCAATATGCGATGACTCATATACAAATGGCCCCGAGTGCCCGGGAGTCTTTTGGTAGACTAGGGGTGCGAAGAATGACCGGGGAGAAGAATAAACCTGATACGTATTTGTACTGCAAACGTAGGCTCGCTCTGCGGCAGAAGCAGAGAAGTGACAGAAATGCTGGGTAGAAGAAATGCTGACGTGTGCTGCATTCAAGAAACCCAATATAAAGGAAATGGATGCAAAATATTGGGCGACGGAGATGAGCGATACAAGCTTTGGTGGTCTGGTGAGAAGACAAGTCGAGGAGGAGTCGGTATTCTTGTAAGAGATCGGCTAATTGGCAACGTGATTCAAGTAGAGAGACCAAGTGCCGCCTTCATGAAGGTGAAAATGGTTTTCGAAGGAAAGGTGTTTCACATATATTCAGTATATGCCCCCCAGACAGGGAGATCTGCTGCTGAGAAGGATGATTACTGGAATAGTCTGGAAGATGATATCTCTAGCGTTCCATTAAGTGAACCTGTATGGATTGCGGGGGATCTAAATGGGCATGTTGGCGCGGACAGAAGAGGTTTTGAAGATGTGATGGGTCCTCATGGTTTCGGTGAGAGAAATTCCGAAGGAGAAAATATTCTAACTTTCTGTCAAGGACACGGAATGTTGGTCATGAATACGAAGTTTCATAAAGGTCGTGAAAAGTTGATCACATACAAAAGTGGTGATGGCGCTACTCAAATAGACTACATGCTGTTGAGACAAGATGGTCATGTGACTGTCAGGGATGTGAAATGCATCCCTGGAGAGGCCTGCCTAACACAACATCGGCTATTGGTCATGGATGTACATATGCAGCAAGAAGTGAAGGCATTTAGGAAAACTTTCAACAGAAAATTGAAAGTATGGAAATTGAAAGATGAAGAAACGAGAAGAAAATTTGAGGAAGTTTGCCAGCAGAAAAATGAAGCTCAATCAGAGATCGGTTGGGACCAGCTTCAATGTAATGTCATTCAGGCAGCAAAGCAAGTTCTTGGGGAAACAAGAGGACGGCCGCGACAAGTGCAGCGTGAGACGTGGTGGTGGTCTTGTGAGGTACAAAGAGCTATAAAGAACAAGAAATTGGCTTTCAAAAGGTGGCAGAAGTCAAAAACTGAAAATGACCGTAAAATGTACAAGGATGCGTCAAAATTGTCTAAGAAAGCTGTTGCAAAGGCCAGAGAAGAATCGTGGCAGACATTGAGCAGGAACATCAGTAAGACCGAAACGCAAAACAAGATGTTCAGGATTGCGCGACAAATGAAAACAGAAGGGAAAGATGTAGTTCAAGGAAACTTCGTGAAAAGTGAAACAGGAGAGATTTTAGTTGAAGAAGCAGACATCAAAATCCGTTGGAAAGAGTACTTCGAAGGATTGCTAAACAAAAGCAGCAACTTCACCATCGATGAGCCAATTATAACTGAAGGACCCACAGAAAGAGTGACTGAGGAGGAAGTACGTAGTGTTCTATGCGACATGAAAAATGGTAGAGCTCCTGGACCATCAGGCCTCTCAGTTGAACTGCTTAAGGGAGCTGGTGAAGATACTGTAATGAGACTGGTGACAGTATTTCAGGAGGCAATCGACAGTGGCGGTCTGCCGTCTCAATGGCAAAGAAGCCTGACTATCCCCATTTACAAGGGGAGAGGTGATTCTCTGGAATGCGGCAATTACAGAGGGATTCGCCTGCTGGAACATGGTATGAAGCTGTTTGAGAAGGTCATAGAGAGGAGGTTGAAGAAGCTAATTAGCATTGATTGCCGGCACTTTGGTTTCCGAAGAGGGAAATCTACAACTGATGCTGTCTTCATTCTTCGTCAGTTGCAAGAAAAGTACAGCCAAAAGAAGAAGAAGCTCTACCATGTGTTCGTCGATCTCGAAAAGGCTTTCGACAGAGTCCCTAGAGAAATCATAGAATGGGCATTGCGCAGACAAGGAGTTCCTGAGAGATTGGTTTCGGTTGTAATGTCCATGTATCGGAGTTCAAGAACGCAAATCGTGACAAAGTTTGGTCTGTCGGAGGAACTGGACGTCGGCATGGGAGTACACCAAGGGTCAGCGCTTAGCCCCTTGCTGTTCATTACAGTGATGGAGGAAGCGTCCAAAGATTGTCGAGGATCCGGCCCATGGGAGTTGCTGTACGCCGATGATCTGGTTTTAACAGCTGCCTCCAAGCAAGAAGCCATTGATATGTTTTCAAGATGGAAGGATGGTTTAGAGGGGCGTGGCTTGAAGATCAACGGGGCGAAGTCCAAGGTCATGGCTACGGCGCAAAAACCTGGCCCCTCAGCCTAAGGCTGGTTGAACTTCTGAGAAGTGCTGACAGACGAATGCTGAGGTATATGGCAAAGGTCAGGTTGAAAGACAAAGTTACAAGCGAAGAAGTAGCGAGACGCTGTGGTTTGCCCGAACTTCCAGTCCGCCTGCGGCAAAGACGTCTGCGCTGGTTTGGCCACGTAAGAAGAGCCAATGGTGACGACATTAATGAAGTCTACAACTTGTCAGTCGATGGTTGCCGTCCACCTGGTAGACCTAAGAAGACTTGGCAAGCCTGTATCCATGAAGATCTGGAGTCTCTGGAGGTGTCGGAAGACATTGCTCTAGATCGTTCGAGATGGAAACGGGTCATCGCATCTACGTCCAGCCCCGGAACCGGGAAGAAGAGACGCAAAACGAGGAAAAAAAATTGTAAATCCTATCTTGAACGTTTTTGATCAAATCATTAGCATTGTCAGATGTATTGATTTGGAGTTTTCTTCTTACTCTCTGAATTTCTTCTGTTGTCTGAATTATTTCCGAATTACTTTCTAAAGCTTTCTGGAGAGAAAAATGTTTGTCAATTTATTGCCAATGCATCTTGATTCTTATCAGGCTACTGAGATAAAAAATTACAATTCGACTACTTATCAATTTTAAGCACACTATTTCATCACAATTTCATTATCATACAAATTTCTAAACGCTTATGAATGTCAAGCAGTTTGAAATGCGCTTGTATGGGTACCTAAAAATGAGCTTGAGATTCTAAAATAGCAAACCCACGATTCAGTAAACTTGAAAACTATGAAAATCACGGAATTTTTGCACCGTTGTATTACTTCATGCGCAAGGAATTAGTATCAATGATAATCTATTTTGTCGTCATTAAGTGAAAGAAGTGAAAGTGAAGGAATATTGGCTATCTAAATGTTGAAAATAACTATCCATTTATCAGGACGTCTAGTGCAAAAGTGTAATGCACAAATAGACTGTGTCACTTAAATCCCATTTTAGCGCAAAATTTATTCAGTTATGGAATAACTTTTATAATTGCAGTTTATGATTCGATATGTTTATTCAAATTAGAAAAATCACACACCATCTTGAAGCCAATGCGCTCAACATTGCTATGCTGTAAACATCACATTAGATATCCTTCAATATTGCTCTTAAATATTCAATCTAGCATTATCCCTAGCAAGGTCGAGACCTTGCTAGGGAATTTGCCAGATTTTGGACATAGCGCTAGGGTAGTGCTAGGCTAGCACTAGGATAGTTACGATCTTCATTAATACGACAGCCTAGCGCTAGGTCTCAGACATAGTGCCAGCCTAGCGCTACCCTTTTGCTACCTTTATTAATACGGAAGTTGCTGCTAGGCTAGCACTAGGGTAGTGCTAGGCTAGTGCCATCTCTATTAATACGGCCCCAGATGAAAGATCTCGGTCTGACTATAATTATCTTTGCCGGTTTTTACTCAAATATGATTTCGAAGCAACTCGTTGCTCTACAGGATCTGATCTACGCAGAATTTGGGCTTACTATCAGTATTTACTCTAGGACTCTTAGGGTTCTGCTAGCGAGCTCGCGTGCTGACGTATCTCGTTGTCTCGTCTTCTATCATCGAAACTTAGCGTACAAATTTATATCATCGGAATCCCCGCTTCACGAGTCACGACCATCATCACTATGTCATCCAGTTCCCATAATTCGACGTAGAACCTTTTTTACATGTAATTTTGTACATACAATCTGTTTTCTTTTTAAATATGGCGCTCTCAAAGTGATTTCAACCAACGCAGCTTTCCATAACGCTCTCCATCACAATATCAGGCACTGCGAGTAGTGTCACTTAGTGTCATAGTAGAATTCAAATCTACAGTACTATAGTTTTTTCGCGCCACGGGTCCCCTGGTTGCTTAGCAACGGGACCGTGTCCAAGGTCACGGGTCCCGTTACCAACCAGGGGACCCGTGGCGCGAAAAAACTATAGTACTGTAGATTTGAATTCTACTATGACACTAAGTCAGGTCCCCTCGTAGGGAACGGGTCCCTTAAAATTACCGTGGTAACCAAGGGACCCGTTACTAAGGGGTCGGGTCCCTTCACGAGCGTGGTATATAAACCGAATGAGGATAGTGTACGAGTTCATAGAAGGATGCGCTGCGACTTTTGTGACCGTGAATTCGACGACTGGTGGGAGTGTATTCAGCATGGCAAAGTAGAGAGTGGGCGTGAATATTGTACAATCTGCAAATTATGGTATGATCCTGATCAGGAGCACACGTGTCCATTTGCATTACATGGATTAGTGGAATGTCCAATCTGTCACATGCACATGTCTCGTGATGAGTTTTTGACGGGGCATGCATGTTTCCATCTATGCCGTTTATGTGGGAGTGATTTATTGGATGATGGAGATGAGCACATGTGTCCAGTGAAAATGGCAATTGCTCTACACCGGATCGAGGAATGGATGGATCAAGATCAAGATCAGGATCAAGAGGAGCCACAAGTGGGTGGTGGACAACGCGGGGGTGTCCATGAAGCACGTCAATATTATTTTAATGACGCAGGCCTCATTGTGACGTATACTCCGAACGAAGAGACAAGGGATGTGTATGGATTTTTGGAGAGTATGTACGATCAACTATACGATTTAATTGTGCGTGAGAATGAAGAATACGAAGTGACGGTGGTGGTTCAAATGACTTTCTTATTCGAGCGTCAGGTGACAGATGATGAAGTGGAAGATGTGGAGATACGTTCAAATGCTATATTGACTCACAGCATTCAACGTTTAAATTTTGATCAATGGATGGAGAGGGTTAAGCAGGAGCTGATAGCGTTTATTGATGCAGTGACTATCCAAAGTTCAGGGATGATTCTTCAAAAGATTTTGGGGATGGAAGTTCGTCTGAGCCGTTCTGCCCGTGATCAACGACGTGCAGGATCATTGGTTCCTATTCCTCCATTATTGAAGAAGGTGCGGAGTATTCGCCTGTTTGATTATAGAACAGTGACGGATGCGAACTATTGTTTTCAAGATGCGGTGTTATATGCATTGGCTCACCAAGATAATGTATATACGGGGACGTGTGTACGTGTGGTGCGACAGTTGCAATTGAATGATCGGTATAAATTGGATTTTTCAGGGATGAGTGATGAGGGTCTTTACCCCCTCAAGGACCTCAAACAATTTGAACAGCGAAACAATATAGTATTACGGATCTACGTTCATAATGGGAAGGGTTTCAAGGGCACACTTTACGATCATGATTGGGCATGTAATGAGACGACGCGCATTATTCATCTAATACTACTGACAGACATTGAAGATGAGGAGCATGTGGGACTCGACTGCCATTTTATACCCATTATTAAATTCCAGAGCTTTATTCATAACTGTTTTGATATGACACATAGTAAAGGTTATCACCGCTACCTCTCATGTGAACTGTGTTTATCAGTGTTTTCATATGGTGGATATACATCAGCACCAGATCATATTTACCAGGAACGAGATGAGCATCAGAAGACGTGTACAGGTGGGAAAACGCAAGTGGAAATGATGCCAGAAGAGTTTGAGTTAAAATTCAAGGACTTTGGTAAGACGACACACCCTTTATGTGTTGTTTATGCAGATATAGAAAGCATTATTCATCCTATCACAAAGATCCATACAGCAGCCGTGATTGGTCATTACGTCAAATGGGATGATTCGTTGGACATGCCGCCAGAGACAGTGGAGCAGCATTGGGGTGAAGAATGTGTAACAACTTTTCTCGATCGGATGGAAGCACTTATTTACCGTGTACATCACGTCATCGATGGGTTGGCTCGTAAGAGAATGGTGATGACAGTAGCAGATCGCCAGGTGTATACTAATACTCATGAATGTAACATTTGTAAACGTCATGTGCGAGAGCAAAAGGATGATGAAGCGAACAACCATCAGATGATGGAACATACAAAATGTCGTGACCACGATCATTTAACAGGGAAGTTTGTACAAGTACTGTGTCATGCCTGCAATTTTCGACGACGTCAGGTCCGACGTCATATCCCTATATTTTTTCATAATTGGAAGGGGTATGATAGTCATCAGATTATCTTACATGGCCTGGTGAAACGTGATGAGAATATGTGGTGGATCAGCCCCTGCTACACGAGTGGAGATAAGACGGTGGGTGTGTCAGCAAGCTATAAGGTCTATGGGAATTATAAGGACAACATTCAATTGCAGTTTAGAGATTCGTTTCAATTTCTGTCAAGTTCCTTACATAAACTGAATTTAACAGTGGAGCGCCTTCCAGTGTCGGATCGAATACTAAGTGAGTGTTACCCTACAATGGATCATTCCAATATTCGCAAAGGTGTCTTCCCTTATACATACTTTGATGACTGGTCTAGGTTGGATGAAACACGTCTCCCTCCCATTGACAAGTTTTATAATGATTTGGCAGAACAGCCATGTTCGGAGGAAGATTATGCAGTGGCGCATCGAGCTTGGCGTGAATTGGGATGTCAGACATTTCGAGACTATGTTAGTTATTATCTCTTGGTCGATGTGACACTGCTAGTGGATATCTTTGAGGATTTTCGGACAAAGATGTTTGCAGTGTCAAATCTAGATCCAGTTCATTATTTTGGGATTCCTGGATTGTCATATTCATTTTTCTTGCTCTATACGAATGTGCGATTGGATCATCTAATGGAGGCTGAAATGTATAAAATGTTTGAAGACGGTATCAGAGGTGGGATGACTTTTGTCAACAAGCATCACGCACAGTATGAGGCAGCCTCGGAAGAGAATGATGGAGTGTATACTCATTTGTTTTACATCGACGCTAATAATCTGTATGGGACGGCTATGAGTGCAAAGTTACCCAAGGGGTGTTTTACATGGATTCCTGACCGTCAACTGGAATGTATTGATGATGAGTGGATTCTTAACTATGACATTAATGGGTATCAAGGTTGCATTTTTACAGTTGACTTGGAGTATCCAGAAGAGGTACAGGATCGAAGTATGGATCTTCCATATGCCCCAAACAGTGGTGAGATCAAGGCGGATGAGATGAGTGCGTATATGCATCAGTTGTGGGGGACATTACATCAAAAGAAGCCGAAGATGAAAACATCCACCAAGCTCTTCTTAACCCATCATCGGAAAGAGCGGTACACCGTCCATATTGCAGCTCTACAGTATTACGTCCAGCAGGGGTTACATGTAAGTTATGTACATAAAGGAATAACATTCCACCAAGAGGCGTTTATCCGACCCTATACGGACTATCATACAGCTGAGCGTGCCAAGAGCACAAATCCAATGGCTCGCAATATGCACAAGTTATGTGTAAATGCATTATTTGGGAAAACAATGGAGGATGTGCGCAAATACGGGAAAACACGGTTAGTTCGCAAAAAGTCATTATTTATCAAATATACACATCATCCCATGTGTCAAAACTTCTTTGGTATTGGAGATTCAGCTATAGCCGTTCATATCCGACGACGTAAAGTGATACTGGACCGTGCTATATATATTGGACAGGCAATACTAGATATCAGCAAGATTCAAATGTACCGCCTCTTAGCTCAGTGGCAGAACAATGAACATTGTCTCTCGGTAGACTTAATTGGTGGGGATACAGATTCATTTTTTCTTCGTGTAAAGAGCCGAAGCGATCGTGATACAATTCTACGCTCATTCCGTGATATTCCTAATGTGATAGATCCTGAAGCGCGTGGTGTTTTGGATACGTCCAATTATCCAAAGACGCACCCTCTTTATGATGCCCACAACGCGAATCGTCTTGGTTGTTTTAAGGATGAGAGTCTTGGTCGTGAGATTAATGAATTCATTTGTCTTAGCCCAAAACTTTATTCCTATACAATGCGTGATGGTGCACGAGACTGTCGTGTAAAAGGTATCAAACAATACAAAAAGCGTGAGCTCTCACACGAGTTGTATAAACAGGTGTATGAAGAGCAAAAGATCCATGCTGTATCCCAATTGAATTTAGAATCTACATATCATGTGATGCGCACAAAGCAGCGAAAGAAGGTGGCACTCTCAGGATGGGAAGATAAACGCTATTGGATTTCAGAAAACGAAAGCGTCCCATATGGTCATCATCAGATTATAACAGGGGCGATTATAGATACATTATTAGAAGGTCTTGATGATGATGCAATGCAATGCAATGATAACCCTCTCCACCAATGAAAGGTGTTGGTCATTTGATTATAAGGGTGGACAATCTAGGTGAGTGGTTAAATGACATCAAAGCTGTGTAATCGTATGGTGGAGATACGTGCCTCCAGTGACCTACCCTTGGAAGTGATTTATCCAGTGTTGTGTCACCGGGGGTGGTGTCTTCGATTCCGTCAAGCCAAACCTAAACGCATTTACATCAAATGGTGGAATACAATCCCTCTTCAACTCTTTCCACGTGGGTGTATACAAGTGATGGGATTGCATGAGATGAGTGTGTATGACAAAGTGTGTGAAAGTCTGGAGACATTACTAACCAAAGAATGTCACTTACCTGTGACATTAAGTGCACCGGTGGTGAAATCATGTACAGTATTATGTAACTGGAAACGGTACAGAACATCGATCCCTTTCCATCATTTGGCCTCGTCAGCCAATGTGATGAATGAGCATGAACTTTTCCCTGGAACATTGGTCCGTCACAATCACCATCACTGTTCATTGTTTGTGAATGGTAAGGCTATTGTAACGGGTGCTTGCTCTATTGAGGAAGCAGAATCTGTCTTATGGACCATTGTAAATACATTATGAGAAAGAACAAGTGTTTTTGTTACATATCTATTTATTGGAGAGAATGGTAGATACAAGTGTTTTCATATATTTAGCAATGAAACGATCATTATGGGATAGGACAGGGTTAGTGCTTTGGGTAGGTGGAACATGATAAAATGGGGTTAGTGTCTGGGAAAGGGAAGGGAAATGAGGGCGATGATTAAGATAATAGAGACAGTAACCTCCACAGTAAGCTTTTGAGCCTTGAATACATGTATGTAGACGTTTGAGAGGATAGGGTCGTTTTTGTAACCATGAAACTAGATGAGGGTATTGATGAATAGGTTGACCGTATGAATCAAAGAATTCACAAAGTTGATGTTCCATATCTTGATAATATGCGAGCCAATGTTCGCCTGTTTTATGACGTGGGTCTGAATTGACAATGCAGCTGTAGGAAGTGGTGGTGTCTGTAGGAGCTTCATTCGCAGCAAACACACCTTTGAAGGGGATGTGGGAGGGTTGGAGGAAGAGTGGGGCCATAGATTGACAACTGCATTGTAGGAGACACATGAGACTATCGGTATCATCATCGCAACAACATTGGAGCATATACTGTTGTTGGACATGATCCAACGATTTCATGACTGAGGTCAATTGGTTTGAGGAGAGCCATTCCACCATGATGGATAGGAACTTAGACAGATGGGGTTACGTAGTCGCTGGAGATGACAGAGGTATTCGGTCTGATGACAAAGCATTCATCCACAAGTGAGAAAATGATGAGATCCAATGCAGTGGTCAAAGGGGTTTGAAATTCAATTTCTAGGGAAAAGTTTAAGTCCCCACGTGTTCTTTGTTGTTGTCCAATGCGATGATCATGGGTGATATCAAAGGGGATGAGATAGAAATAGTCTTTAAATGTGTCCAGATCAATAGTACAGGAGGAATTTTTACCATAGATATTCATGGCACGATTGAATTGGGTATAGACTTGACGGAGATGTTTACATTCAATACTCCCACCTGTGATGGTGACACCATTCGATTTGAGGGTGAGGGAGGAGAGTTTATGTCGTTGAAAGTTGAGTTTTCGTTTTTCAAAGGTGAGCCAACTATTACTGGGGACTAAACCAAAAAATAATAGCTTCGGTTGGATATTAATAGCGAAATTGTAGACATCCTTCTTCTGCCACCCATCACTCAAATTAATGCGTTGAACAACAATACCATTGTACTTGTAAGCGATATTTTCCTTTGCTCGACGGGTGGCAACCGCTTTTTGAATGGAATCCATGGGTTGGAGCATGGGCATGTGTAATTTAAAGGAATGAAAAAAGAGTCGGTAATTGGTAGTGGGCTCGACTTTTCCAAAGTCACGGAACATGTACTGGGGTTGATTCACTTGAAATTCTACATCCAAAGTGGTACCAGGAGGGAGTGCTTTCTCCTGTTGAAAGAGATTGCAATGAATGGGGAAATCATATTGACGTCGATATTTCTGTTTACGCCACAATTTAATCTCCTGTTGATTAATTAAATTATTAGCATCATCAAATTTTTGTGTTGTTTCCTTCAAAGACCCATTCGCTGCAAAAGCGCCGGGGAGGGTGCGGACGAGAGAGGTGGTGGGGGTATAAAACCCTTGTGTCACCAAATGAGTCCCTTTAGCCGTAGCATCATATTGTAACATGTTGATGAGGTAGGCCTTGAGATAATAGAGATCATTACCCCCTTCTACAACTTGTTCATTGATGGTAATTTTAACATCTCGAAACATACTGTGGGCTGAATTATTAATGAGAATGACACTCGCTGTATCAACTGTAGTGTTCCAGGTGGCAGCGGCAGAATCATAGGATTGAATGGAGACGTCTACCGTGCAGTAGGCATTGGCAACATCCATCCAATAGAGATCAGAGGGTTTCAATGAGAAATGGATGGTATCACATGCATCCAAAGCATTGATTGGAGCCACCAAATTGACAAAGGTGGAACGACTGGAGACGTCCACTCCATCCTTTTCAAAGACGTCATATCGAGCATCTAAATGTGTAGGGAATGTGGCTGTCGTCATGGTGATGAGAAAAGGGTGGGGTGAGGAATTACTTAAAATAAACGTTGTCCTCCTCCGGTGAGTCTACGATAATAGGGTAGGAAATGTGTGGCACTATAACGGGTGCTGGATGCGGCGCTTAAGGGGGCGGTGGAATGGACACGACGCCGTTTGGCGCTGGGGGTAGCTTCCTCCTCTTCCAAAGGTCGTTTCCGTGTGGTGCGAGAGAGGAGAGCTGCAGGTGCTTTACGAATGGCTTCCCCCACCTCCTTCTGTCCTTTACGAAGGGCCTGTGCCACACCTTTCTGTCCAGTACGAACCAATTGGCGACCAGAGGCTGCAGCAGCCTGTTTGAGCGTCTTCACACCTTTCTTCACCCCACGCCGCACCCCTCGCTTCAATTAAGTCTTCAACCCACTCAAAGCACGACTGAGAAGGCCTGGACGCCCTTTAGGGGTACGCTTCACAGGGGCACTCCCTGTAGGGGCACTCCCTGTAGGGGCACTCCCTGTAGGGGCACGCCTTGGAGGGGTACGCTTCACGGGGGCACGCCTTGGAGGTGTACGCCTTGGAGGGGCACGTTTCGCAGAGGTATGTCTTTTCGGGGTATGCTTCATACGGGAATGGCCCCGGGTTCGAATCCGTGGGATCCGCGGCATTCGAATCCTAGGCATTCGAAACCCTCCCGTCTGCCCCCCTCCCGTCTGCTCCCCTCCCCCTGATCCAAGGATATTGGCACTCGGGACGATGGAGGGGCCACCACCAATCAATTGGACACCTCCAGGGCGAGTACGGTCAAAGATATAGGTGGATGAACCCACCTGACGGTTAAAAAGATGTGCCATGAATGAGAGTGTGAGTTCATGATGAGTTACTTAAACACGTCGACGACGTAACTGAAGTTTCACATAGGTCCGTCCTCCTTGAAGGGGGATAGGGCGTCCATCATCAGAGCAGAGTTGAAAATGAAGACGGTTCATGTTATGTAAAGCAACAGGGAGATAGTCTATATGATTGAATTCATGATGAATGGGTGCTCCAAATGGGAGATTGCGATAGGGAATGACTCGCATTAAATTGGTTTTTGATCCCCCTACATAAATGGGGTTGGTTATGTTAGAGTAGAGGAGTAGATTGTAAATGTAGGCGTGCATGTTGACAGGAACGGGAGCATGTAAGCTCCGATCTACACGAGGTTGATGAAGACCGAGAATATCCATGAGTAAGGGGTCCAGTTCCAGGGAATAGCCTTGAGCCACATGAATGGTGACAAAGGTAGAATCTCCTATCTTTTGAGTCATGAATTTGATATGAGGGGAGGTGGTAGAATTGAGGGTATAGAAGAGGGAGGGGATATCATAAATACCCTGCTGTAATTTAAAATGACGTACACCTCTTTCACCTTGTGGACCTCTTTCACCATCTTTTCCATCTTTTCCATTTTGACCTGAACGATTTGTAGTCGTATCACGTTTTTCTATACCCCCTCTTTCACCTTGGGGGCCCTGTGATCCTCTTTCGCCTTGAGGGCCCTGTGGTCCTCTTTCGCCTTGAGGGCCCTGTGGTCCTCTTTCGCCTTGAGGGCCCTTATCACCTTTATCTCCTTTCTCCCCCTTATCTCCTTTATCTCCTTTCTCCCCCTTATCACCTTTATCTCTTTTATCACCTTTGGGACCTTGTACACCATCTTTCCCATCAGCTCCATCCACCCCAGGGGGTCCTGGTGGACCGGTACGGAGTTCAATAGAAGAGCCTTGAGTAGGACGTTTCGCTTGGATTTTACGCTTCACCAGAATGGGAGGGGTGGTGGAAGATCCATGAGAAGATACACCTTTCCCAACTGAAAATGGGAGATCGGTAGGGATTGTCTTCAATGTATTTTGAATGCTGATTTCTTTCACACCTACTTCCCATTTATCACCATGAGAGATAATTAGTCCAGGGGTTAATTCATTGGTGAAATTCGCTGATGTATTGTCAGGGAAAAGGGTGGGTTGAGCATTACTAAATACATGGATGATGTACTGATCCTGATTCGTGTACATTATTATATTCACAAACTCCTATATCCCATTACCTAGAGAGAAAGAACAAGAATTTATCAAAATGATGTTTATTGATCAGGTCGTGGGCGAAAATGAAGTTTTAAATAAGAACGTCCAAATTTCATGGGAATGTAATCCCCATCATCTCCACGAATTTGAACTTCAATTTGATCAATCACTTTACTACTGAGGGGGTAGTAATCCACCGATGGAATGTCAATGGCAATCATTTCACCAAAATGGGATTTGCGTTCAATTGGGACCATTTTTAATACACGTGCTTCAGTATCTCCAATGGAGGTTGCTGCCACAATATTACAGTAGATGATGATATTGTAGGTATTGGGGACAATGTCTATGGGGTATGTGGTTTGATAATGGGAATGTGGACCGAAATAAGTACGTGATAAATTCAATTTGTACCCTAAACATTGTCCAAAATCAATATAGGTGTTTCGTCCTGTGTGAATGGAAAAGAAATGTTCACCTGTTAAACGTAATGTAATGTCAGTCCATTCCGTTAAGAATAATTGGATGTAATTAATTAATCCCGTAATGCTATATGCACCTTTAGGAATGGTTATGGTTTGAAATGGGGTGTAAAAGTTCATTCCTTCTGCACGCACAATACTATCATCCAAGGGTTTCATATCTGCACGATACATATGTAACAGAGGGCGGGTATTAAAATCCATTTGTAGACGCACCTTTTTCAATGTTTTCTTATCACGCGGACGAATGCGTAAAATGCTACCCTCTGTCAAATAGTACATGTTCCGCTGATAGGAATGTAGACCATGGGTAAGACACCCTTTGATACCCAAAGCGTTCACTCCATCTTGAGAATACCACCCTATCGCTTCCAAAGGGGGTTTTTGCTCCTGTATATAATCATGCATCCAGAATTCTCCAGGCTTAGTTGTGTATTTGGAGATGAATTTACTGATGAGATAATCAGACTGACGATATGCTTCCATTCCAAATAAATATTGTTGTAGATACTGATTCCCACTGGATCCTTCACTCCAATCCTTTGTATGAACCTTTTTAAAATACCGTTGTCCCTCTTCTTTCTGCCATGGATACTGGGTCTGTGGAAGAGTGGTATAATCTGTATACGTGTCTGGTAAGGTATAATCCCACAAGGCATTGATATGAAGGACCATTCCATGTGTAAAAGATGATGGGTAGTTTGTCACATTCGCATATTCCATACTGTACTTGAATAGAGGGTCTGTTAATACACCCATGGTTAAAGTGGAGGTGGGTGGCATTTGAAATTCCAAACGATAGAAGATGGTGCTGGCACTGTATCGAATCCAAAACATGCGACTGTTGGGATTCCCTTTATTAATAGCATACACAAGAGATTGGAGTGTATAAATTCCTTTGGGAATGGTATAGATGATGGGGGATACTACATTGGGGTCTGTATGATAATAGGCGATGGAGAGAGGTTCTGGGAGATGGGATACATTCAATGTTTCATACGGGTTATCCTCTTCATCCACCCATCCTTTCATCCGTTCCAATTGAGCCTTCATGTCTGATGGTGGACGTTGGAGAATATCTTTCACCAAATAAAAGGGGGTGATGGGGATGGGTAGTGTAAAATGGAACTCCTTATATTGAAGAATAAGGGCCGTTATTTCAATGTCTGGTAATGTTTTCCATACACGTTCCTTTGTCACCAATTGTTGACCTATATGTTTTTGCACTGTGGTCACTGTGTAGGTGCTACACGTGATTGGGCGCATAGGTTGAAAACCATCCTGCTTCCAATACACAGACTGATTTGATGTGAGAGGGGTATGGTACTGTCCTTTATCCAACGTCTGTTCTTGTACACGACCTATCCCTAACCAACGAATCTTCCGGTAGGTTTGAATCTTTGCAGTCTCATCAATATAACTCGTATATAGACCATCATTATAAGATTTGATGGATGGGGGTGGTGGAAACGTGCCCTGCCACAATCCAGACAGTTCATTGATATTCAATCGTTTGGCAATTTGTGATGTATTTTCAAATTGAATGAAGATGGGGTAATAGTCATGGAGTGTATCATCATCTTCACTCCCCCAATTAACATGAATGGAAAGGGAGAGCCCTCCTTTACACACCAGTAAGGTGGCAATGTAAGGGTACGCCTTCATGATGGAAGTGGTATGACGTGACCGGTAGGATACATTCTTCACAACAATGTGGAAACATTGATCTTTATAAAAGACACGGTCTATATATTGGGGTAGGGTGTAGAAACCACTAGGGATAGTAATTTCCTTTGTTACATAGAAGCCCAGGATGGCGTAAAAACCCATCACAACACGTTCTTCTTTTTTAACATGAATGAGAAGGGAATCCTGTTCTGCCAAGGTTTCAAGATCTTTTCTCCATTGACTCTTTAATTCTTCATCCTTCAATGCATTATACTGTGTGATAATTGAGGTAAGGTAGGCAATGTAGTCAGGGAGGGGGCGAATACGACGGAAATCAAAATGGGTAAACAACCGATACTTGTATTGGATAGATGTTGGGATGGTGATGGAACCGCGTTCGTACACAATATCCTGGTTTGATGCAAGTGTATTAGAGGAAGAGGTTTTGGGGGTAAATAACGTGCGTGTCTTCTCCACCAAGGCTGCACGATCTTTACTCGCTTGGACTGTACTGGTATTGTAGGTGTGTACTGCATCATTACGCAGGATAGGTAGAAGTTTTGTTTTCAAGGTATCAGAATATAGTTTGTTGTGTAATCTATTCGTTTGTTGATCTGAAGGTTGTTTGTCTTTAGGGAAATAATGGAGGATGGTTTTATAACGGGTAGCTACCATTTCACCATCTTTTGGAGTGAAGTGAGTATCACGTTGTAAATTGAACCATGTAGTAAATGGGAGGTGATTCCCCAACACTTTTTGGAGATGTTGTAGAGTAGTGATGAGGTGTCGCAAGTAGGTCAGTTTGATATTATAAGTATACTGCACCTGTTGGGCTTTGTCTGTAATGATGGTACCTACCACCATACCTGTAATTATATGACCACCACTTATTCCTTTCTTCACTGGACGTGTGATCAAATCAGATGGGAGGGAAATATCCAATGTCTTGGCCAAATCCACCACGATATTATACTCTTTGTCATAGAGCTTGATCAATTTATTGATATCATCATAAATAGGAGATTTTCCATATTGTGCACCAGGCATTCGTAAATAGATTGGGAGGAATGGTGTTTCCAGAGGGTAGCATCCATATAGATTGATGGGGGTGGTGACTTCCACATGGGTCTGATGACACATACTGGTGAGGAGTTGATAATCTATCGCCACGAGGGTTGTATTCTGTATAGGTTGTATTTGAAATTGGATTTCATCCTCTGTATGCATTATAAGTTTACCCACCCCTGACCATTCCAACCATTGGAGGAGATCTTCCAGAGGCATGTCCTGTTGTGCATACTCTTGGTGATAGTGTTTGAGGAAGGTGCAGCGATGGAGGGGGATGACTTTAAACCAATAATCTGTATATGAACCGACCGTATGATTGATAAACTGTTTATAATGTGTAGATACACGGGTTTGAATAAAGGTGGATTGATTTGGGGAGAGATGGTAGACTCATTGGTTTAAAAAGAAAGACATGGCCAATGCTGGAGAAAATACAAGAACGTAATGGAAAGTGGTATACTCCTTCACTTGATACATGGACACAGGTACCACTTCTATATGATACACATCACGTTCTGTAAATCCATCTCCACCCATGTACAGAATGGAGCGGCTGGTGTTGATAGTCATCATTTGGGTTTGGACACGGTTCAAATATTGTTGTAAGGCGTCAATCGGTGCCATCTCCAGCCATTGTGCGTTGGACTCGTAAATGATGTGCTGTGTGACTTTGTCCGTTCCCTCCATCGTATAATAGGGGAGAAACGTGTTCAAGGTTGATTTATGTCCCACATCTGACGTCTTACCCACTGTGATGGTGCATGGCTCCGTCACTGTATCAATAGTGTTCACATACCCAAAAGCAGACACACCTACTTCCCATTGTTCATGCAACGGTAGTTGAAAAGGTAGGTTTTAATTGGTAAAATAATGATTTGCTTTATTGTCAAAGGCATCATTCCTAACATTGCTGAGTAGGAGTAATGAAAAGTCAGACTTCTTCTCCCCCATCACTCCTTACTTGCTCAATACTGGCGATGGTTACCTAGAGGTTGGATATCACTGTCCTTCACCCATGAGTTCATGGAGGATGGATAACCTTGCCAGTGCACGAGATGTTCCCGTTGACCATTACGTGTACGTGTACGTAGAACTTCATCCACTTGATAGATTTCCTCATCCCGTCGCACTACTTGTAATTCCTGTGCATAAAATGCACCACGAATGGGTTCCCCTGCTAAATCCACGAGAGAGTACATACGTGTCCCATAGGGATCTTTCCGTATACTTTGAATACGAAACTCTTCCGTTGACCAATTCGCTTCATACCCCCGCCCAAACGTTCCTTTATCACGAGAAATACGGACTCGTGCCCCCACTTTGAGGCTACTGTGTGGACGTTGGGGACGTTTCAATTGGGGATAGTTTTGTCGAGCCCGTTTCTGTTGATGTTGAAGGATTGTACCAATATCCTGTGATGTGACTTCATTGGGGATTTTCTGGGTTGTGGAATGACGTGTGTTATTATACGCCATCATCACGTCTGGGAGGTAATCAATCCAATTCTGGGCATTGGTGGCTGTGAAAATACGTTCTAATTTATCTTTAATGGTACGATTCAAACGTTCCACTTGTGCACATTTATAAGGGCTATAAATAGAGAAATGTTCAATATTCTCCTTCTTCAATACTTTATCCACCTTGGTATTATAAAATTCACGACCTTGATCCGTTTGGAGACGTTGTGGGGGAGGGATGGTTTTAAACACCTTCTCCAGAATTCCCGCCACTTCCTCTGCACTTTTCGTTTTCAAAGGGAACGCCCATGCTTTGCGGGAGAAAATATCCATGAGCTGAGGATGTATTTATACTGGCGGTTAGAGGCGGCATACTTCTGATAGTCCACAATATCCGCTTGGAACTGGATGCGTGGGCCACTCACGCGATACGGATGTAGAGGGCGGATACGGTTCCGCTTCTGTCGATGAAGTGTATATGTTGGCTGGGATTGAAGCCAATGACGGACACGTGCGGGGCTCAGGCCGGATGCAGCAGCTAAAGCAGCGACGGAACCGTACCCAGCAGGATGCTTGCTGTCGTAGTAGATGGCTTTTAACCTTTCTTCCGCCATCACAACTATCCTTAGGTACAGGTCTATTTGGTATAATATGGCTCACATTATGATGGGCACAACAATTCATGGTGAATTGGACATGAGTTTCTCCATCCTCATCTGGCATCGCCGTTGTACAGGAGGTGCACAAACGTTGAAAGAGTTGAGCTGTCATCTTTAGCACACGTTTCCATCCATAGTCTACGTATAATGATCATACATCGCTTGTAGGGGGGAGCGTCTACGTGAAGAGTGCCCCGTCACATCTTTAACAACCCCACGCCTAGGGCGTGTATTTTCTTTATCAGCCTCACGCGTGCGCGTACGTGTTGCGCGTGTACGTCCACGTGTCGCACCACGACCAACTCCAGAGGTTGCAGGAGGGGGTGTAGCAGGAGGGGGTATGGTTGTTGGAGTGACATGCTCATCACTGTTCTTGCGGTCGGATTTAATCCCCTCTATATGTGGTCGAGGGAGGGGGGTTAAGGCCGTATTCATACCAAATAGTTTATTACGCAATTGCTGGAAGTGGATTAGTTTGGCGTGCCATGCACGGATCGTTTCCATGCTGGGTTTTGAGCGAATAATGTCCCGCGCCACTTCTCTTGCATACTGAGGGTAGGGGTGAACCATATCATCTATTTTCTCATTTTCCAACGTATGTTGAAGTAACGCTGTTTGAGGATTATGGGTAACCCCTCCCATTTGTCCCCCTGCCTGTTTCTCTTCACATGCTCTGTACATGGCAGGGGTCACAACCATCATTTTACTGAAATCCATCTTGTTTCGGTGGGGGTGTTTCGTTAACTTAAATACAATCATGGGGGGTTCAAATAATTTTGTACGTAAACGGTATTCCATCGGTGTGGTGGTCGTAAAGTCAACAAACAAGTAGGCGTAGCTACCATACTCTCGCATCAAAGTGGCGAGAATATCATGGATAACATGGGTATTTCCTGCTGGGAGCATGCGGGATAGGAATTGACTCGTCTGCTGCTGGTTGCGTGGATTGGGGAAAAGGACCATATAGTGGACATTATTATTACGCATCCGCTGCTCCTTATCTCCATACAGATATTGGGTAATTTGAATGGCAAAGAAGCCTTTATGATGAGAACCACGTAGAAAAAGGGTGGTGATTCCTTCATGTTTCGCACTCTCCTGTTGCAGATCATCCAAAATCACAATATCATTCTGTCCCAATTGATCTAAATCATCGTGCGTAGGGACCCCCAATTTCATCTGAATGTCCAATTCCTTTAATTTATCATGAAAAGGACTCTCTATCCCATAAAACCACCATATTTTACGGATGGGGTGTTTAAATAACCCATCTTTATGTTTCAGTAAATTTAAGACAAAGGTGGATTTCCCTGATTTACTCGGTCCACACACAATCATAGAAGAGTCATTTTCCAGACGAAAGTCCATGTTTTAAAACAATAAGTCCATGAATCATACTTTATTACGTAAACACAAAAACAATTACATTTCACTATATTCAGGAATCAGTGTAATGTCAATGTCAAAGGCAAGCCAGTCAATCACACCATTCTTTATATAGATGGGATACTCATCTGTGGTCACGCGTTCTCGGAGTTCTGTATATTGATTTGGACAAATATCTGCAATAGGATGGATATTGAAGCGATGGATTTGTTGATGCCAATCCGCTCCTTTCAATGATGCGAGACGTTTCATGGCACTAAGAACAAAAGCGCGGTACAAAGGTTTGAAACGTATATCATAACTACCCACTCCTTTGTCACCATCCACTTCTATTCCATGTAATCCTTTTAGACCATGGTGTAAGATCTCCATTACATCTTGAATCCGCTTCTTCATATGACATACGGCATGTGCAGCGTAAATTGTAGGGGTTAATGTTTTGAGTGCATCACTGAAATGTTCATTACGGAAGCAATCACTTTCCAAACGTTGAAGTAATGGAAGAAGTTTCACTTGTACATGAGATGAGGCAAGGTATGTATTCACATCGTCATACAACTGTTTATCCGTATAATTAGGGGGGTGAGGTATATCTGCATCCGTATATAAATAAGCACAAACATTGTACACCTTTTGGTACACTTTATGGTTTGCTTCCAAACGTCGCAAGACTTGTTGCATTCCACGTACTATAAAATAATCTTCAATCATATCACTATGTCGTCCTTCTTTCTTACCATTTTGTATCCAATCCCCTGAACTCGCCTTCAACATCTCATAAAATCGTTTGAGATACATGTCCCGTACCGTCACATTTTCTACCACACGTCCTTGATATTGACGTAGCATATAAAGTTCCTCCACGATTTGTTTAAGGATTTGAATATAGACGAGACGGTTCATTTCACAACGCTCCTCTTCCATTTCATCTTCATTGGTGGGTTGAGCTCTTGCAAAATTACCGTATTTTTTCAATAATTCCATCAATTGGTTTAGTATATGTTTCAAGCTGTGAATAGGGGATTTCTCATAAATAGGTCGCACATCTTTATCAATAAATGAATGGTCCATGTCAATGTCTTTTGCAGGGGTTATAAATGTGTATAGACACAGTAATTGCTTATCCACATCAGCTATTACATTCTCCATATGCTCCTTTTTCCAATCTTGTGCCTGTTTAATATCCACCTTTAAACGTTTCTTCCGTTTTATGGGTTTTACAGTGAGGGTTGGTGGGGGTGTTTGTGGTAAAGTATTCTCCACCTTATCCACTAAAGCACACATTTCCTCTTCTTCCACTTCTGTCATCTGTTCCATGGCTTCACCTACTTCAATATGATGGTGATACAGTACTTGTTTCACACTGCAACAAAGTCGGAACCGTTGTTTCTCATCATCACGATAAATACCTGTGATTTGGAATGTACAGCTGAGACGAATTACACTCCCCTTCTCCTTGTATGTTCCATCCATATGCGTCAACGTTTCCCAAATCTTATTTAAGGCATACAAAGACTTCAATTCAAACTGTCGTTCTCCCATGGTGAAGATAGGTGTTGGTGATGAATGAGGTGGACGACATAATTTGACATAGATCCCCTTATTCGCTTCCGCTGTCGCACCATCACGCACAATGGTGTCCATATGATAATGTGGCCAAGAACTTTGTCCAATCAATTGACCCATTAATTGTTCCAATAACACCAAGTCTTCTGCCACTTGATTGGAAAGACGGATACGTGTATCGAATACACCTTCTGCATACTCATTCTGCTTCGTCAATCCATACCACATAGAACTCCCACTGTTGAAAAGTAATCGCGCTTCAAGTGCTTTATCCTCCCAGTGAGTAAATTCACGTGGCCAACAATCATAATTCTCCACTCGAATTGCATGAAAATTAGGAATATCAGTACTGGGATTTGCTAACTTCACCATGGCAATAGGAAGATGTCGTAGATTGGTATATGGTCGTTTTGACCACTCTACTCTCCGTGTTGCATGGAGGGTGCTGTTGAAGAACCCCTTCACAGTGTCATTGACCACAGTGGGTAAACGTCGTCGTTGCGGCTTTGTTTTCTTTACATCACCAGCCTGAATTTTGGCTGGAGGTGCTACTTCATCGTCCAAGATGATAACACGTTTACGTCCTTCCGAACTCATGTTTGTCTCTACACTGATTCCACATCCTTTATATAATGTTTAAACAGGTGACTGTTGTGCATTCAGTCCTATACCATGCACCGTTCCCACAAGTCGTCTACGGTGCTTGACTATTTTTCTACCACATAGTCCCATATTCATTACAAAGATGATGATGATGATAATTTGCACAATAGCGGCTATCCACGTGTCTGGAGCGTCAATAGTAGGTAGTTTGCAGCTACAGGGAGAGCATGGCATACAATCTGTTGCATTCCATGTACGATGATGATAGAGATGTTGAATTGTGGGAGACATGTCACAACACTGATAGTGAAGTAAATATTCTTCTCCTTATATAGTCGTCTCATCATGATTTACTTGAATATCTGTCAAATCAAAATTGGTTGGATCATCATGAAACGCTATGCCATAGGCTTGTACAAGTGGCATTTGTTTTTGTTGAAATCGACGTTTCTTTTTCAGAAAACTGTAATAATCAATAGGGGGTCGTACAAATTTGCGTAGAATTGGACCATACACTTTAAAGAATTCCTGCTGCACAGGTGTGAGTTTTTTATTTCCGCCACCTTTTTGCATCTTCTCCATCAGTTTTCGTAAATCTTCCACATATGCTTTGGGTAATTGGTTGATTCGATGATTAATTGTACGTTTGAAACAGCCTACCCCCTTCTTCAAATGACCCAATGTATCTTTAAACACTGTTTGTCGTTCTATACACCGTTGACACATGTTTGCTACATTGTGAAAAAATCCCCACATTTACTTAGTTGAATTCACGAATAAAGCGTAGCATATTTTCACGTTGAGCTACTTGATTGGCATTTTCATGAACCATGTGTGCAATAAAGCGCTCTTTTGTATCCAACATCTGTAACAGACGCTCCATTGTTGTATCGGTGTATACACCATTCCCATCCCCTCGATCAGGGTGTTGTACTACCGTTTGAAATCGCTGTTCTAGTTGGTGGAGTACACGTCGTCGGTTTTCTAAACGCTGCTCTTGTAATGTAATAGAATCATGAAGTAAATTCACAATAACTGAATTCTTAAGTGCATTTAACTCGGTGATGTATTGTTGCCCATTCTCAAGTATCGGTGGATGTACTTCATACTGATGAGGATCTGCTAGAGGGCTTGTCCCTTGATCTTGTCTCGGAATAGGTAGAGGGTTTGTCCCTTGATCATGTCTCGGAATAGGTAGAGGGTTTGTCCCTTGATCATGTCTCGGAATAGGTATAGGATTTGTCCCTTGATCTTGTCTCGGAATGGGTAGAGGGTTTGTCCCTTGATCTCGTCTTGGAATGGGTAGAGGGTTTGTCCCTTGATCATGTCTGAAAATCATAGGGGGAGGTGATGTACCAATATGTCGATTATTTGCCACTTGATTATAACTATCGATATAGGCATTCTCAATCTCTGTTCTCATTGGATTCGGTAGAGCACTATGAAGTAATGTGGGTTGTATAAGAGGTTCTGGAATATCCCCTACCTGTAACGGTGCCAAATCTTCCCCCTGTAATTCTCGCAATTCATCAATCCATGCTCTCTCATCCACTACTTGTGGTATTTCATCTCTAAAATTATCTGGTAAATTCGGTTGTGGTGAATATGGGGACAGTAAATCCGAATAGGCTACATCCCCCTCCTCTGCCATCGCTCTTTCCATCACATCCATAGGAAGCTGTTGTTGAATCATTGTATAACGGTCCACTCCATCATCTGGCATACCTTCCACCAATGCACGTAAGGCTTCATCTGCATCAAATTCTGGTACTGGGGCTGGCGTTGGTACTGGGGCTGGCGTTGGTACTGGGGCTGGCATTGGTACTGGGGCTGGCGTTGGTACTGGGGCTGGTGTTGGTACTGGTACTGGTGCTGGTGCTGGGTTGTCATGGTCACTTGCATCCAAATCTACATTATGATTGGTTGTATTAAGTGTCTTAAATATTCGTTTGATTTGCATACGTTGTTCTGTATTTAATCGCTCCCCTTGACATACATGATTGAGATGTTGTCTCACAAATCTATCTAATCGTGCTTTACCAGCATCTTGTGGTAGAACTTTCATACACTTGTAACATACATATTTAAAGCGATCCGTCACATTACGTGCATGGGATATTGCAATTGCATTGGGTTTATTCTTATGTCTGCGACGTAAATGTTCATTCATGCGGTGTGTACGAAATGGAAGTCTACAGAATGTACATAATGACATTTTCATACATCGTCTCGCCCGCCTCTCCGGACTTTCCACTTCACCACCTTCCATCTCAATCATATTGACGTCATCATTCTAACGTCATCATTTTACGTAAAGTCATATCTTCGCCCCCATGACTGCACTCTTCTCATCCTCTTCTTATGTTGTTCATCATATCGCCCCCAATACCGTCTTCCACGACATACACTCTTTCGTTGACCTCGTTTGTTACGTATCACGCTGGGTTTGGTTGTTACCATTACGATTTCTCACCTTTTCTTCATTCATGTTACTTAATGAAGTTGTTACTTCCTCTAACTCTTGGACAGCTGCTTGCCACCTCATACCATTATGTCTCCTTATAATTATCTCCCGTATTCTTTTCAAGACTTGTAAGATAATCGTAAGGACCACAAGGATCATGTTGAGTTAGACAGAGAATCAAAAAGGAACTAATCATAAGAAAAATCATTACCCCTCCATACACCATCCCCTCATCTACTTAAAACATCATTGTCATATAACATTCCATATATTTTACACAGATTTTGATTTACATGTAGTGGTGTTAGACCAAGCCATATCATGGAGTTTATGCCATGGTTGGCGGTTTACAAATACTGTTTTTCCTGTAAAGGATTCACAATTGTCTTTTGAAATACCAAAGTAATATAACACAATTTCAACACAATCTGCTAAAGAGCAGTGATATCCATGTGCCCATCTATAACGTTGACATTCTGTATTACTCGATTTCTTCGGTTTTTTATAAAGGTAATGGGTTTGTTTAGGACATACCATCTTTGAACATCCAATAGGTATTTCTTCATCCCGCACTTTTACCGCTGCTAAATGGCTTGGTTCCTTTACACGTTGATTCCATTGTTTCAAAATCACATCTATCACATGAAATCTGTTCAAGATCACAGGCTTTAAGAAATTGAACTCCGCTGTTGATGGACCAGCCATCAGAATATCATATACAGGTCCATGTCGTTGTTCATTAATATGTATGAATTTTTTTAATAATGCTTGTGCATCTTCATAGCATAATCCTTCATTCATTCGTATCTCTTTACCAATTCCATGAATATATGTCACATCAAATCGTTCATTGTAATAACACAATCCGGAGGATGTAATTGGTAATCCAGAAACCGTGTCCGTTACAGAGGGTTGAATCAATACATGAAACGTCTCCACAAATAATATACCCCATGCACGTTCTTGTATCCATAAACACGTCACCTCTGCCAAATCCGTATCTCCTTCCGTATCCACCACCAGATAATTGAGGATCACATCACCTAATGGGTGCGTCATTGTCATAAATTTACACTCTTGTCCACACCTTCAACTTATATATCTTTGCTATTGTGCATTAACATAGTTTATGCACGGAAGACAACAACCGTTTGATGTATATCCATAGAACACCATGGGTATTGTAGCAACCAATTTGTTTCATAACATTCTTTACACACTATACAATGTCCACATGGAATAAATAATATTAACAACTCACTTATACGACACATAATACATCGTATTTCTTGAAGTAATGTACGTGTCTCCTTTTCCAATCGTACTCTTTCCTCACGTGCCTCAATGGATGGGTACATGGTTACAGTCTCACCCATCTTACACGTAATAGATCCAAATGTTACCTTCTTCACTTTTTTAACTGGAATCCCTTCTTCATAATCCAATAAACGTTCTATTAATGCACTTGCACTAATCTTCTCTTCACAATGTGTTACAATTTTAATCACTTCTTCTGAATACCCCAATTCTAATGCCACACACCACGCTGTTGGTAAAGACATCCTTCTGATAAATCTTTGAAGCCCTCCCCTTATATAGAGAAAGAAAAACACATGCTTTGTTCTGTATGTTTATTTTACACAACAACAAGTACTTTTTCATCATCATCATCGTCATTATCATCACAGTCATTATCATCACCATCATCTTCATCATCTGAGTCATATTCTGAATCATTGTTTACAGTATGTCTATTTTGCATAATGTACTGTATTTCCAATTCCATTTTACGCTTTTCCATATAGCGCATGTAGTTAGCACGTACACGATACATAGTCCGAAAGTAGAAAGCATAACCATCATCATATATTTTTAACCGTTGTGCTGGTGTACACGCATTTTGGTACAAATGAATTGTTATATACGTTTGAATACGTATAGGAATAGGGGTGTTTGGATGGGATTCACTAATCCGATGTCTTTGTACATTAACACGTACTCTATGAGGAAAATAGAAACTTTGAATCATGTCTCTAAACGTATCAGATTGTACTATCTCCAATTCTCTATTCCATATTTTCCATTTCTCATCAGGGGTTCCAAATGGTAAATCCAAAAGTTCAAAATCATCATGCTTCGTCTGTTCCTTCATCCGTTTGGCCCGCTTCTTGAGTCGATGGAAAGGGAGAGGGTTATTTACACTCATTTCTCCAGCCATCTCATCCTCGTCCATTCTCTCTCTACCTTCATCCTCGCTAAGGTGGTGTACAATCTCCTCTCCTCGTCGTTTCAAACCTCGTCGTTTGTTCACTTGATTGGCACACACAATCGCGTCAGATAATCGAATCACATCCATCGGTGTATATGGGCGTAATGAGGTACTATGAATAATCAAACTTGGATACTTCATTCCAAACACAGTCTTTACACTCTTGTCCTTGAAGTAGGATAGATTTGGACCTCTGTATGGATTCAATGGATCCGGTACCAAATACGCCCCCATATCTGACGTATGCATTCGTACTGCTCCTTTAAAGGAAGATAGATAACGAGTTGCCATTTCTTGTTCATTCAAGATACATTCACCACTCTGTCTATCCTTCATAATAATCGCGTCACTGTCCATTGTCATTGTATAACTACATGTTGGAGGAGATTTCCAGCACCGTTGCACTCCTTCTCTAATACTCTGCTTCTCAACCATCTCTCGCAGCGTCTGTTCCATAACTACAATCAATCATGATCTGTACGACTTATATAGGGTTTTGGCTGATTCATCTCATACACTGTATATTGTAAATGGCCTTTTACATCGCCCACGTGTCTAGGTTGTAATTCTCGTTGTGCTTGACGGTAAACACTCTCCGACACAGTCATTGTACATCGTGTCTCTCCTTCTAATGCATTATCCAACACCTGATAGACTTCCTCCATAGTAGTTTTTACACCTCCCACGGGGAAAAGGGATTGAAAATAATCCTCAGACATATCACTCCACTCCATTATAGCAGTCCTCTATCATTCTTCATTACTTAAATTCACTTTCTCGCTCTTAATGCTCTCATCTTTGCATCTCTAATCGCCCGATTCGTTCCATTAAAAAATCCCATCATTTTAACCATTGTAGATGGGAGCATAAATTGAAACACTCCACCACGCTGGTAACGGCGTCGACGTCGTCTTCTACGATACGGCATATTTATCTACTACATTCATGTCTTCCTCTACTTATAATCATCGACGACGTCTATAACGTCTATAACGGCGTCCACCTCCAGAAATTTTATCAATCACTTTCTTCGCCGCCATACCCCCAGCTGTTGCTGCTGCTGTTACTGCTGCAGCTTTCCCAGCCGAGGCTAATATAGGGAGAATTGCTGCTGGAAGAAACCCACCTCGTTGTCGTGGTTTTCCACGGTACACTCTCATCCCACCTCGATGTCGTCGTCTACCACGGTACACCATAGTGATTATCTAACACAAAAACACTGTCCCTTTACTTAGAACGATTTAAGAATGCATTTACAAGTCCATATCCAGCTTTGTCTGCTGTACGTTTAGCCATCATATTACCAACCACTTTCATAAACATTGGGAAAATCATACCCCCTCTCTGACGTCGACCACCTCTCTGTCGTCTTCGTCTTCGTCTTCGTCTTTGTGGCATTATGTCTTTAACCTATTCTATCATACTCTATACTTATAATCATCCCATACCCTTTCTTCGTCTTTGTGGCATTATGTCTTTAACCTATTCTATCATACTCTACTTATAATCATCCCATACCCTTTCATTCAAAATAAACAACGCTTACCATGTAGGTTTATTGAAAGATAAAGCAAATACATCACTCGAATACACTATCCAATCCAATAACATGTATAATTGTTTCGTCCATTAGGTCCAACTCACGCCTCACGTTTGCTTGTGATGAGTGTCCGCGAAAAGGTTGTAGATGAGGTAATGGAGGAATAAAGCGGCGTAAACCCAGTGGAACCACTGGTGATCCAACCCTTGAGTTTGGAGGCACGTTCTCCTTATCTTTCGTTGACTCGTAAGCCGCCCATTCTTCATCGCTCATATCACTGAAATTTGTACGTTCCGACGAAGGTGAATTTAAATAGTTTAGAAGTTGGGTAATGTCCGGTGAAAATCTTTGAGGTTGTTCTTCCATTGGTGTAGTGTTACCAATTCTGGAAGAGGATCATCCACCAACGCCAATTCACTGAGATCGGGCCATGATCCCCATCTAGCTGGAAGATCAGTTGGCAACTCATCCTCATCCGTCTCTGGTACTAACACTTCAGAAGGAATTGTAATGCGTAGCGGTTGAATCAATGTAACGTCAGGCATGATGCTGTTCACTCACTCAAAGTTAAAATATAAAGTAAATGGTTCCAATAGTCATTTATATACCATTTTAGGGGGATCGGGTCCTTTACAATGTCCAGGTCCTTTAACGGGTCCTTCAAAAATGTTCAGGTCCCCTATCGGGTCCCTTCCATCTGCCTTCTCTCCACCAATTTGACTGTCTCTGATGGCTTACAATTGTCGCTTTATACACATAATCACACGTCTCTTCACATTCCCTAATCTTCTCCGGATCCTTCGTTTTGTATGCTCTCCTCTTGTATCTTTCTATCATTCGCTTGATCGTTTTCATCTCCTCACGCTGTCGCACTCTTAATTCCTCTCTCGTTTCTACCATGATTATGATTATAGCACTCATTTCATCCACTCTTATATGCACATCTTAGAGGACCCGGTCCCTTCACGGGTCCCTAAAGGGTTCATCACCTCGTTTGTCCACTCGTCCATTCAATGTCACTCAAAGCACTAGTATGAATAATCTGAACCCATTCCTTCTTCTCAATATCTAAACGAAATCGTCGTGTTAATTTCGGTCGTTTAAACACTTCTGGAGTATGTCCATATACTATTGCCATAGCCTTTGACAAACTCCCATCTGCACACCTGTTGCCTGGCGAACGACGAATACATGTTTCTGTAGGATCCCACGATATAAGCACATCCCCTTCATACATTGGAATATAATCACGTTCAAAATAAAGACATTCTTTCGGTTTCACCACCGTTGTTGTAATCGGATAATGATACGTCGGTGTTACTCCAAAATAGAATGTATCAATATGTGTTGGGATTAGTTCATTTTCCAATTCTATCTTACGGCGAGATATCACTACACAGTTGTCTGTCTCTGAAATTATCTTGTCTCCATGAAATAATGGAATGGTACGGTGATATTGCCAAAATTTAACCTTCCAATGACGTATAGGATAACGCACCTCACACTCTGGAATCTCACTCATGATGATTATATTCCAATCTATTTTCACTTAACCCTATTTATACCCCATATCTCTTCTTATACTACCATCTACTCTTCCTTATAGTATAACTCAATGAAAATAATCACATGTATAATGTATGTTTATTCAAAATGGTACAAAAAAGTTCATTCATCATCGTCATCATTCAATAACTGTTCATTTATTTCATGAAATGTCTTATAACCCTCACTCTCTTCTTCAACGTCTTTGTAGTATCCGATCGAAATAATACGTATCCATGATCCTGCCGCTCCGTTCAGACAGAATCGTTCCGTCTCGTAAGGTGGGTCCATGATTGGCTCCTCATGTGGTTGTTCCATCACACACGCCTCTATCCACCTTCCATCATCCACCCACCCTTGTGCACGACGCACGATCGTTCTTGTAGGGGTGTACCCCAGAATTATATCCCCTTCATACATGGGAATATTACCTCGTTCCATGTAGAGTGGCTTCTCCGGTGGGTAGTTTTTACTTCTGAACACTCGAAATACAGGTGATTTTGTGAAGTAGAACGTATCAATCCTTGGTGGAAATACATGCGTCTCTGTCCGTACCACGGCCCGCTTCACCACCACACATGTCTTCCTATCTGATAGAATCTGATCCCCAGCAAAAAGGGGAATATCTCTATATACCAATTTGGGTACTTGATCCCGAAGTAATGGGAAGAATATAGTTGATGTTTCTGTTCCTGATACTTCCATGTTGTATCTGAGTAGTCTTCTTTAACGGTATAATTCATCTACATTCAAACTCCTTCTTATATATATTCTCTGAAGGGACCCGAACCCTACGGGGGACCTGACTTAGTGTCATAGTAGAATTCAAATCTACAGTACTATAGTTTTTTCGCGCCACGGGTCCCCTGGTTGGTAACGGGACCCGTGACCTTGGACACGGTCCCGTTGCTAAGCAACCAGGGGACCCGTGGCGCGAAAAAACTATAGTACTGTAGATTTGAATTCTACTATGACACTAAGTGACACTACTACTGCGACTCGCCATGTGTGTTCTCGTGATCAACTGATAAACCTTCGCACAATGCGATCCACCTCGAATACAAGACTTCCCAGGCGTGTTAGGAGAAGACTTCGGTACTTTCACTTTGTGCGAAGTGGCTTCCCAACATGTGATTATGACGTCGGCATTAACACCAGCGGTGCGACTCCCCATTAGTCAGAAATCAGCTGTAGATCAGAGGAGTACATTCCCCTCACTCGGCAAGTATACAATCGGATCCATCGGATGGCGCCGAGGACCGCGAAGCGCAGCTCCATCGCGCCTCAGCCAAATCAGATCTGCGCTCTAATCAATGTAGGCCCACTAAATTGCCGACTGTTGAAGGCAAAGTGGCGGCAGGGTATGCTGGCACAATTGGCAAGTGAACTTGGTCTCGATCTTGTGATGGTGCAGGAGCACTCGATTGTTGCTGCACCGGGACTTCAGATAGAAGAGCTGGTAAGTAGTTTGGATGCTGTACTTCTCGACTGCAGACAGTGGTGGTCACGGCGGAGTTGGTGTTCTCAGGAGCCCACGTCTTCGACGGCCTGTGATGCTTCAAAGCCTCTCCTCGTGTGTTCTTCGCGTCGACGTGAAATTGAGGTCGCACAACGCTTACTTCTTCAGTGTGTACAAATCTACCGCAATTTACCCCAATGAGGCCGCTGAGTTACTGAACTCTCTCGACAGTCTACTCAACAGTATAGCACCGCAAATGCGAACACGAAATGTTTCACAAACAATCTTCTCGCTTCTTTTACTTCTTCTTTGGCTGCTTGCAAAACGCAACTTGCCGGACAATATTCACCTCAGTGTTTGAGCGCTCAGGAGCTGCAGGTACTACACTCGCATCGTCGTACAGTGACATTGCCGCCACCGTTCGTTCTGCAACAAGTGTGACTGTAACGTTACTAGGGCCCCGCAGAACGGCGTCACTGTTTGGAAGTCAAGTCCCGATGTGCAGAACGCAAGGAGATGCGTCTCGGCTCTGCGTCGCTCAATGCTGTTTAAAGAGGCAAACGAGACCTCACAAGATCTCGCGGAAATCTACAACGAACAGGTGAAAGAATCTATCAACATCAAACTGCAAAAAATCTATGTCTACACTGACTCGGGTCGTCGGAATGCTGAAGTCTGGCGAGTGGTCAACCGCCTCACTGAAAGCAAGACGCGCACGAAATTAAACGTCAAAAGCGATACTTCAGAAATCAGGAGAGAGGCAATGCGTGCGCTCTTCGCAAGCGTCGTCAATGCTGTGCCGAATAGACCGATGACTCTACCACTTCCTGTCGCTACGCCTCTGCATTCAACGACAGATTTTGACAGTCGTCCTGTATCCCTGAACGATGTGCTTAAAGCTGCGCGGGAGACACGCTGTGGAACGGCGATGGGACTCATCAATTCCATCCAGCAGAGTTGGCGGATGCTGAGTGATGACTAGCTTTGGCGTAAATGACAACCGAATTTTCATCGGCAAAAGACAGTGAAATATCATATCACGATATTGATGAAAACACTAACTAGGGGTTTAACTAGGAAGCGTGAAAGTATCTCCAATATCTGCAGCTCACCTATTTTGATAACACCTTTCCGGAAGTTTTGAGATGAAATTGGTTCGACCAATAGGAAGGGTTTATGCGGCAACAGCCTTTGTTCATTGTAGCAACTAACGATGAAAGAAGTTGATACAACCGGCAAATCTTTAAGCAAAGCTTGTTTAACTTTGAAATTATCAATTGAATCGGCTACCATGAAATTTACCTGAAACACAGACAGAATTTAGCTTCATACCATTTTCGTTGTTCACCTTCTAAAATCTGTTCGGAATAATTGGGTAATTAAAAATTGTAAAGAGATCAAGCTGCAGTCATCAAATAGAGAAATCGTCGAGAAATGTAATGATATTGTGGACTGATTCAAGAATGATTCAATAAATATCGTTTCTAAAGACATGCATTCATTCAGCTTTTCAATCTCCCAGTCTCTAACCCATTTATGATATGATAGCAAGATTTGATTTCGAAAATCACTGCGGGAGCTGCCAACGTTTCTGGATTGCTAATCATCATTATACTCTATTGTAGAAAGTCAGTAAGTCAAACGCAGATAGGCCGCTATCCGAAACGATTCAAATATTATTATCAGAGCTTCAAAATTTTAACCTTGCTAACTCGAATGCAAATTGCTAGTTCATGTTCCTGTTTCATGCACTTGCCACTCACCATTGGTAAGTAGGTGAGACACCTATCGAAAGTCTGCAGGTGACCCAATAGGCCAGAATTGTTCTATAAAGAATTGCCCAGATCATAGGCGCATTTATGGAGCCCCCAACTTTCTAAGTAGTACGTACCGTAATTAAGATGTCAAAACACGACATGCTAAGCTTAGAAAAGGACAAACACAAGTTCACATTAATGAATGATAATCTCAAACTACATGCAAATGCATGTGGATAAATCTAATTTTAATTGTTATCTTCCCTAAGGTCATAATGTTCAATATTAGAGAAACATTAATTGCCGATTTTTTTAGTCATATTAGGTTTTGTTTCCCCAAGGCTATGAATCAGAACTACTGAAATGTTGTCATGATGTAGCACATTTTAAACATGAGCTTTTCAATGCTAGCATTTCTGTCTGAAACTCTTAACTTCATGAACCAAAAAAAAACCCCATGTATTCTTAAAGATCTAAGGGAAATCAGTTGATTTAGCAGTTGAATCCTCTGGCCTCATAGAGCACATTTTGAAAATTCATGGTTGATAACATTGACTTGCTTGTACATACATGCTTGTCATGTGACCAGTTCCAGAAACATCAAAAATCCTGGAACCCTTGGCTTAGACAAGGCACTAGATGACTTCAATCGATTGCCATTTAGTGGCAAAATAAATGCTAGCCCTGTTATACTAGGGTTATTTTGGGCTCCGAAGACCCAAGGCTCCAGGATCCTCATCCCATCCCCCGGTAACAAAGAGTTAACTCTTGCAATGAAAAACATCTTACATTGCCAACTGTAATTCATTTCTTTAAATAGGATGGAACAAAGATCTAACAATGAGTTGAACACAAATTGAGAATCTTAATTTTAGTGATGGTTCTCCAATATTGAGGTCACGATACAATAAACCGTTCATGTTGTTGTGAACTGTTGAATTCAATTTATGGAAAACAATGACAAGTAAAAAACTGCAAAAAAAGAGTTATGTCAAAGACAATCGTAAAACATGGAGAAAACATAGTTTAATAGACACCATTAAGAATTGCTGAAGTTTTCTCACATTAAAAAAGCATTTACATGTATTCCATTAGATGTTTTGAATCAGATGCACTTAGTATGGCGCGTGAGCTGGAAAGATTGGTCACATGATTTAATATTTGTGATGATCGAGAATTCCTTGTGCAGTATTTCACAATGTAATTACAGACATTGATTTCAAATTTTTTGATTCAAAATGCGTGTCACTGATGCAAAACGAATAAATTTGTTTCAGAACGTTTACCTCTACCATTTCAAAGAGTCACAACTGAAGCTGCGGGTTACTCAATGCGAAGTTACTCTTGCCGAGGGCAAGTCTACCAGTCATGATTAAGATCTGTTCTCCTGTACGGTTCGGAAACATGGCCTCTGACAAACAAATTGATGAACACCTTGAGAACATCTGACCTAACGATGCTCCGCTTCATAGCAGGTGTAAAATGGAGAGACAGGAACCCAAACGAAGTAGTATTAAAACGGCGTGGTCTGAGGGACATAGAGGTGACGATCCGCAGAAGCAGACTCCGCTGGTTTGGACATGTGAAGAGAGCGGCCAATATCGTGAAAGAAGTTGAAGAGATGGAAGTAGGCGGGCCGACCAGATACCGAAGAAGTCAAGGAGGAGCTGCATCGAAGAAGATCTCAAGAAGATCAAAATCAATGAAGATCTTGCCTTGGACCGAAACAGCTGGAGACGAGCTATCAACCGTCTAACTCCGTCAGGAAACTCAAGGACGCTAAACGAGGAGTGGGTGACTGAGTGACTGAGAGTGAAGAAATTGATGAATTGGATTTACATATGTATATGTAATTATATTTGATGTGTTTTCTTTGAAATAATTTGATTACAGACATATTTATAAATTGATTGATTTCTTATGTAACATGCAAATGTGCTCAACAGTAAATGACAAATACCCAGCAACTAATTGAAGCAAAATTTCGGGTGGGATTAGAGAGAGTTGACTATTATGCCATTTGGAACGGATTTGATCATCTCTGGTCTTTAATACGGCTTCGAGCCGTCGCCTTTTCTCTGATCCCTCGTTAAATATCTTCTATGAAACTTCCGAAAACAAATGTCAAGCCGTTTTTTGGATAGTAGGAAAATGTCTACAGCTTTCTAATCTAAAAATCTTGCATTTTACATAGTCTGTTGCAGCATTCAACAGAATTACTAGATGAAGACATTCACAATGACAGTTTCAGACATCGGTCCTTATCATATTACACTTACGCGGGGAGTAATTATAAAAGAAATGATTCCACCAAAATCCGTTATTTTCTTCCGAATTACTTTTTGATCTTTGAATGGTGTTATTGAAAACGACAAGGCGAACTGCTTCCCAGCAAACATACCAACGTCATCTTCCTGAAAAGTAAATAGCGAATTCAATTGACTCTCAAAACAAAATTGAGATGTTCTAAAAGGGATCATCCATAATCCACGTGGACAGCAGAGGGGGCTTTACAGAGATGTCCACTGTCTGTCCACGTGAAGGATGGATGGGGGCAATTAGACGAGTCCACGTGAACACAGAGGGATATGTTAAAAACAAGTGTAATACGTATAGCATATACCAAAAATCTACTTTTTATCATTTTGAAATGATGAGTTTGAATCTTGATCAATATCTGGTTTGAGATTTTAGAATACCGCAAAGTAGGTACCTGAAAAATTGAATATGCCCATGTTATCTAGTTGACATGGTCTGGTAGTGAGTGGTCTGGTCACGAACCGTAGCAGAAATTTTCCTTTAACTGCAGTGATGATGCATGAGAATACCGAGCGCTTTAAGCCAGAGTCGCTAGGGATGCAAGCTGAAAACTGAAGGCTACAACATTCTATTGTTCACTTTTAATAGCAGACATAAATGTATATCCATAATGAATCGGCACTTTCAAATCGATGTCTTATTATTATTCACTTTGAACGGCATTGGACTGATAGCAACTCATTCGGTTAGAATTTTAGTTGATGTCACTGTACCAGCAAGATGACAAATGACATAGAATTCATCTACTGGGCGTTAGTTAAATTCCTAATCCGGTTGCACATGCAATAATAGTCAATTGTAGTTGCACTCCAGTCCTGCTAGAACTAGTATCTGTACTTAAAGGGATTGGAGGTCTTAGGACCAGATCACGTTTATGCCGGCTGGCGGCTTCATCCATTGATGAAGGATCGAGGACAGATAATATGCATCAAATTTTTTAGCTGTGCACTACGAGAGATTTCCCGAACTCCTGACGCTTCATTACGAAGCTTTCAAGTAGCTGGAATAAAGCCATATACGGACATTTTTGCCGATTACAACAGTTCGTAGATGAGACCCTGACCACAGGCTCGAAATTTGCAATTGGATATTAAGTCATTCCGAGAGATATTGTCGTGAGCTTTTATTCGGATGAAAACAGCTTTTACCTGAATCTACCTGAAATTGTATGTGGCTCAAAATTCAGAGACAATTGGTACAAAAGTTTCTAAAATCAACTGGATCTAATAGTCAGTTATCTTGACCGCAACAAAGTTGATCTTATGAAGTTGTGTGTGACGTGAGCAAAGGGAAGAAAACAGGGGACTGCGAAGCTCCGAGATTCGATTCGATACGAAGTGTGATTCGAGAAAAATTTGAACCGGTTCCTTTCGGCTGACCCAAAATTACTCAAATCATTTTCTTTCTATTTGGCCTCTTCTCGTTCGATACGACTTTAGCGTGAAGTTTCCAATAGATTGCGATGCTGGATTTTACTTGAAAGCGTTTGAAGACATCGCATCGGTTGCTAAGCAAAATTTAGTCGAAGCAGCTACATGCTACGCAGTGCGTGCATTATCCGATTTACACCGCCCTGACCCCACCGAATTCTCCAGCATTTTTTATTTGAGAACCCAACCAGGGACCACATTACTAAAATAGACAATTTCACATCGTCGTCAATCGTGAATAAGGGCATCGTGACTTTGCATAGCCTTATTATTGAAATTCGTGATAGCAGTTTGAATTGTATATTTGCACTAACAAAATGAAGCACTAATGGTCCAACTCCTTTATTATGAAATTGCAGATGCGATTCTCCATTCATTACATCACTTTTGAATTCACTGAAATTACGAGTATCGATGTTTGAACACAATGTAGGGCTGACTGGACTGAGTTGGAGCCTATTTTTCCGCTAAATGGAATTTGACTAGATTACATTTTTACCTACATGAGGTCCTATTTGTCATTATTTAATTACAGAATCAGAAAGATTCTGACATGGTTTAGCTTCGAGAAATAGAAAATTAAAACTTATACATAATATTAATAATAATAGGTAACAAATTGTTTATTCTAAGAGGATGACATTTGTAGCATAGCTAATTTGGAATGGTCCTCTAAACAGCAGCATAAAAGTAAGCGAAATCAACAAAAGGAGAGAAAAGTTAGATAAACGTTCGAAAATTCGCAAAGAAATGGTCGAAGCATCGTCTTTTGAAACTTCGAATCGTGTCACTCTTTGATACTTTGATTGCAGCGGTTGAAAAGCTTCGGGCCTTTACATCGAAGAATGTTCTTTCTCAGTTTTGTTTTGGCATGCGGTAGGTGTAGTTCTCCGGCAGATATCGCACGTGTAACTTGACTTTGAGTAGTCCGTTTGTAAACATGTCTTATAAGTATACTGGGGCCAAACCATTTATGGCTTTGTACAACAGTGTGACATGTTTGAAATCAAACCTTTCTCGAATAGGCATCACTTTCAATTCCCTGTAGAATAGTCTTCTACTTGCTCTTTTGGAGCAATCGGACATAAACTATGAAAATCGATTCAATTAAATAATGAGCAGCGGTACAAAATCCGATCTACTGCAAATACACTACAACATTGATGATCCAAAGAACATCTTCGCTGGAGAACTTTGTACAATACAAGTCAAGCTTCAATCCACATCAGATACAGTATCACTATGTTTATTATTCAGTTGTGAGATTCTTAGTATCTTACATTTTCATTGCAACCTTCTTGTTACAAAATCGATGTGCCTTTGATATTCCAACACATGTATCAATCGCTTTCTTTCACAATGCTTATCTATCAATTCATTCTTAATAATATCATCAGTATCATCATCCTGAATAAATTTTGTTTATCGACATAAGGATTAACCTGTGCATTTTGATTATCAAACCAACATTCATAACTAATTGGAGTGATCGGCAATTTGCATCTCGTTTAAGATACTTGTTAAAACTTTTCCATGCAAATTTATGAGCTATGCCTAATTTCGCGGTTGTCTGCCAAATTGCCATTTATAAATGTTTTTGACTTAAAAAAAGGCATGCAACGCTTTCAATGCGAAAAGCTTCTCTTTGGATTTTTTGGGGACCTTAAATAGAGCTTTATTCACGTAAAATGTTAAGATGCTCTTCATCATCTCGCATGGATTCGAGAACAATTTCGATAACCACACTATGCATATTATGTACTCAGCTACATAAATAAAGCCGATAAATAGAATAAGCTATGCAAATCAGCATTTCATTGAACCACTTACGTCTGCGTCGTCGCACACAAGCTTGTGAGGGCTGGATTCCTTTATCTCTGTTGGGGTGATATCTGTCAAGCCATAGGTGTCCTTCTTCTTTGCATGTGTCACATGTCCGAAACAAACATCTTGTTGGAGATATTTATTTGATAGTGATAACATCACAAGAGCTTAAAACGTGATCTAAAATTAAAGATAAACATGAAGAAATTTCAATATGAATACATACTTGTACGAAGTATTTATTGCTACTTGTTTCATTGACATGTTAATGTTAATGTGCCTCCTGTTTTTGTATATGGCGTTGCAATCGAGTTCTTTTCTGAAAAATGATCAAGCATACCATTGCAAAACACGAGGGGAGCCCTTTCTGAGATACTTGGAATAATTCGGACATGTGTTAAGAAATAGTGGGGTACCAGGCTATGCAAAGTAAAATAGATCTGTGTGCCCATGAGTATCTCATATCCAACTAGAGCTTAAAACTTACGTTTTCTAAGAATGTCTTGAAACGAAAAATTGTTTTGGTCTTTAGGTTCCTTTTGTTGAATTGCTTTTTATTCCAGCATCTTCCACCGTTTATTTTCAATTGAGCAACATATTACATGTGTCGGCAACCTACAGCACCTTTAGCACCCACAATGTCAGTAACATGTTGTTCGTGGATAGGATAAATGTCATCTTTATACAATCCTACTTTTACTGCATTAGCTGATAGACACTAATTTTTTTAAGAGAGCGTTTAACCTTCGCATTCGCCTGTCAAGCTCATTTGTTTACTCGTCTTATCTGTTCTTAAGTTGAATGAAACATCAAGGTGCCTACCGCCTACTAGTGTGTATTATTCATATTCATCAATTACTGGGATCTTAATTATAGGACGAAGACACAATTCAAAAAGCATACTTAGAACCACTACCTATGAATACAATTTTTTGAAACAATATGAAAAATAAGGCTATGGACCCATGTTTATGAGCATGGTTTTGAAATATAAATGCCTTACGGTATTACAAAAACAACGATTTCGAGCCATTATTTAATTAAGTTGATTCTCTCATGTCTCATGCTACAAATCTGAAACAGTCGCGTAAGTATTCATCCTTAAGACCAGTACTGTGTAATCGAGCACACTTGTCTAACACTAAGGTCATGGGTGCGCGTTATTTCGAACTGAAAACGCATATTTCAATGTTTGAGGGTAACAGTTCTGTGATGGATTCATTTCTCACTTCGCGAGAAAATGACCGTCTTTCTGAGTTGCTTGAGGAAATGATGAGGCTCGATTATGATACAAAATCCCGTCGATACGAATCTATCGATATCAGCGACGTCAGAATTCTATTTGAGAAAGTGCTCAAAGATTTCCCTGTACGCAACGATGCATGTCTGAGAATGCTCCGATTTTTCGCTCACCTGACTTTGAAAATGATTTGATAAAGACTCTTGAGGAGACAACTGGACTTAACCGATAACGAGAAAAGGCAATCCGTCGATTACTTAAAGCAAAAACTTTTCAGAAGAGGACTCACCAGGTAAGCCTAATTCACCTAATGAGAATTTTGCTTCAAAGCTTCTTAAGAGACGAAAAATTGAGAAAGCACAATTTGCACAAAAAAGAGTTTGTACAATCTGAGTGTGAATATGAATACAAATTTGACAAGATTATTTAGTAGTGCAGGTATAGCAACTAATAACTTCAGACGAAAACTTCCACTCAATATAGAGATGTAGATATTCTAATGTGCAAACGAAGAATTTGGAAAGTTCCAGTCGGACTTGAAGTTGCCTCCAGTTCCAAAACTATGAACGAGTCCGAAAGTAATTAAAAATGTAGAGATGCGATTTTTACACGGTTTTTGCTAGAGGAATATTGTATATATTTCAATCAAACAAAATGCTGCTTTTTGTGTGTGAGATGTATTTTACAATTAATTGATTGCTTGTGAGATCCATTGAAATTGCTGACAAAAATCAGCAATAAAATTGTCACTGATTTTTTTCTAACCACTTCAACAACTTCATAAAATCACTTCCCCAGGCACTTTAAGTTTCCATTGCAAAATACCCAGAATCCAATAACCAGGTCGCGATGACTACATACGAAGCATTAACCACTGGCAAAACATATAAAAATAGCTTAGAGAGAGAGAGAGATCTTTACGTCGCTGGAAATAGATTCAACCATGAAATGCGGCTCAAACAAAATATGCCTAGTTGTTGGAAGTCGTCATTAATACTATTCAATTAAAACATATGTCAGCAGACTAAAGTCACCATGAAAACTTTTCAACGAAGTATTACAGAAGCGTAAAGCATTCTGATTCGCGCGTTTTGCGCATGAAATACTACAAATGTAATCAAATTCAAAAAATGATTAACCTGAACAATGCAGCCTACACATGGTGACGTCTAGCTAACTGAATTTTCAACCTTTTCAAATGTAAACGAGCGGGTAAGCTGTTGGCCAACAATATGTGTCACTCAGTCAAGCAAAATCATAAAAACTCATGGAATCCATCGTTCTCTACAGGAAATCTCATGGTACCTATAGTCTAGTTGCATACATTTTCAAGATTGCAGCTACAATGAGCACTTTCTAAATAACCGGTGAAAGTCACTGCATACGTAATGCCCTTAATCTACATCTCAATGATATGATGCCACATACTTATTGTAGATCCATGTATGTCACAGTACTCTCCAATCCCCACACAAAACACTACTTCAACAAAGATTACAATTTTATTATTTAAATGAAATTTAACGACAGACCGCATGCCTGTGGCGCTAGCTTACGAAAAATAGGGGACTTTTGACTCAAAACATAGAGGAATTTTAAATGATTTATATCCAAAATTCTTGCTTGTTTGCGGTATGTGCAAGTGTTTTTGTCGCACTGGTATGAAAGTGCGAATCTTTCAATTTATCGTGGGACCCATACTCCCGTACGGTTTAGAAGTAGTTCCAGTTACCGACACAAGAAGGCAGGTCATGGATGCTGCTCATAGGCCTCCGTCCGCAAAGCTCTGAGCATACATCACCCGCAGAAAATCTCGACCAAAGTCCTATTGGCGAGAACTCGTGTTGCCCATCTGAGTGTCACCTTGCGGCAACGTCGTCAAAGTCTGATTGACCATTGCCTGCGAAGCTTCGGCAGAGGTACCAGAATTCCGCTTTCCATGGTCCTCCTGAATCAACCCTCTGAGCATTTTCGAAGAGGACAAGACCGGACCTAGACCATAATTGACAGTTTCAAGTCTGACCTACATGCTCTCAATCTCACCTTCCAGTCTGCTGTTAGCTGTCCGTCTGTCACTTTCTATCAGCGCGTGCGCGCAAGGTTGTAACCTTCCGTCAAGTATGTAAGGCCTATAGGTGATTCCGGGAAATTGCACAGAAAAAAATGATACATCAAGTCGAATCATTAGTCACTGTGCTATAAATCATAAGGAAAACAACATTTATAGACAATCAGCTTAAAAATTAGAGTTCTCTGAAACTAGAAAAAAGAAGATTTTTAGGTAAGAAGTTCCAAGCTTTAATTGTTTTCGAATAACCATTAAAAGAATTTTTACATGTTCAATCAGTAGCAAAATTACTCCTTGCTACAGTGACTTGTTCGAGAGATAATGCAAAGCATTGGTCGATAAAATCTTTTGACGATCCTCACAACCTTCAGTGAATTGTTTCTACAACAAATTCCTTGCATGCCGCTTGTACCTTTCGGTCTCACCAGGCCAGCTGGGAGTACAATAAATGCATATACTAACGGGGCTTTAGTTCGGAAAAACATTCAAATTTGTAAAAAAACCGATGAAACAGAGACAATGAAATGGATTTTTACTTCGAAAATGCCATCCTGCAGTGCAACTACCATTCTGTTGTATCGAGAGTTTGACGTGCAACCTTTGTTGTTCTCTTTTATAGACACAGAGATTTTGCTTCAGTGCAACCAATCGCTCTGCTTATCTGATGCACACACGTCCTATTAATAACCATCGACAGTGAACATGGCGAAGAAAAACAAATATTTTCTTTAAATTCAAGAAGGCTTTGAACAGCATTGAAATCTTTCTTCCTGACAGATGACAGTTTAAACCAGTTGAATATATCGATGGCGAATTCTTCGATATCCCATGCTAATTCATGTAGATAATCCTACATCAAAAGCATTAGAGACTGCATATAACATGCAAGATCCTATGTCGGTTAATTTTTCACAATCATGATCTACATTGCATTTGTCAAGTATATTTCGTAAAGAACGTTTCACATTTGGTCCGTCGCAGGATAACATTAGGAAACGAGATGGTGGCAATTTATTATTTGCAGTTGCTGTTGTGACAGTGTTCATAAATTTTGTAGCCTCAGCGTGGGCAAACAATGCAAACAACTATCCAAGAAATGCGTCTGACAGGATGAGCAGTTTCGGAAAAGCAGCGGATATGAATGTCAGATGTCAAGAACGAATACACCTGAGCAGTACTACGATGTAAACTCTGCCTGCAAATTATGTATGTGAGATGACATTTAATCAATGTATAGGGACAATAAACACATTCGATATGTGTAAGATGCATGCCTGCATATCTTCTCAACTGATTTCTTCAACAGCAATACATCATCGCAAACATTAATAACACTTTGAAGAAAAAGAGGTAGTTTCATAAATATAGTATTTTAGGGGAGAGGGTCCAAAATAGAGGAATTAGAGGAAAAAGAGGAACTGCCCGAGACAGTTTCAAAAATAATTGCACAAAAAAGCTAGCCCATTTTCAAATACAATTTTTGTGTTGAAGTACTGGATCAATTTTGATAAACGATATGCCATATGAAACCTTATGTTCCATAGATAATTTTGGCATTTATTTCACTTTCACATTTGGTCAGTTGGGGTCAGAAAAAATAATTAAGCCTTTTCTTCGATGCAGGATTGTAACATAAAGACGACAGAAACTTTTTATCAAAGTTGACAGACATCATCAGCTATCATTTAGCTTCATCATGACACACGGTTTTCAAGACTCGCTGAATGTACAAAATATACACTACTAATAAGTTTTACCAAAAAAAGTTGCTAAAAAATCTGACTAGGTTTTTCAATGATGAAAATGCTCAATTTCAATAGCCTTTGTACTACGTAAGTTTACGTAAAGCACTTTGGTTTGGAAAAGAATTTGTCATAATTTTATCGAATTCGTGCATCAATTTGAATAATTTCATTCAATTTTAATTTTTATCTAATTGTACGCCACTCTCGCGTTAACAGTGCTTTTAGCAGTCAACTACACACAACTCAACAACTTTTGTGGTATTAACGCTGGTGTCATCAGATCCAAGAATATGTAATTAACATTCGTTCACCTGCAAATTTCAATTTTTCTTTATTCACACAGTCAGTCATTAGATGAGTCATCATTTCCCTCACTTGAGGTTAGAACTAAACAGATTTAGAATCTAGGATCGGAAAGGACTTGTCTCGTATCTGCACCTGTTCACAGCAACAGCATTTCCTTCGTGCCACAGGAATGCCAACGCTAGCGTCCGATAAATGGAGCACCTCATCAATGATGACGAAGACAATGAGTGACACGTAGGCCAACATGATATTGACATATGAAATAACACCGTAGAAGCAACAAAGGAGACTATCACTTATTACTTCATTTAATAAGGCGACAACTAGGAGGCCACAATGTGCCCTGAACCAAGTGTCTTAGCTAACCAAGTAAATAAATTCAATGATCGATCGTCAGCATGCTATTAAATTAGATGCGAACATACAACAGATGAAAGAACTTTTATCGCTGTGCAAAGATTTAGGAAATGGTCTGTCGCATGCCAATCAGCTGAGACGTTTCGATTTTGAAAATAGCGCTTACTCATTCTCAATTAAATTAGACTGCGTAAAACAAGAAGAGCTTGCCTATTTCTGCTAATATTAAGATGAAAGTTTTCAGCCCATGGAGCATATTCATGGAGTAAATATAAGAGGTAGATCAAAGATATTAAACCAAAGAATTTTTAGTACTATTTTTTTACTATTTGCCCTAAATATTCAACATCTTTGGCCCTTTTCGAGTTGCCAAATCGATGTGACTTTGGCAACTCGAAAACGTGATTATTTGCAAAAATGTGTGCTTTTTACATGAACTTCGTCAAGGTCTCAGCGGAATTTTTTTTAGTCGGTCAGAGCCCGCTTATTTTGGAAAAACCGGCAATTCTAAGTTAGTAAACAAATTAGGAAATTGCACTCGTATGTAAATTGTAATTAAGTTTCAACCAATATATTTAGTAAAAACATAATTTTAATATTCTGTTGTTTTACTGCATGTTGTTGCATCGATACTGTTTGAAATAACGCAATGCACGTGCTGGCTGTAGAATATTTCATGTGACAGAGTAAAAACTAGTGTTCTCTTAACATTCTATCTCTAGTTTAGTTATTTTCATACAACCATGTTCAATTATCGGTTGGCTGGTTCATAAATCCTTTAAATCCTGCATTGGATCTTTCTCAATTTCCAGTTGCAACCAAATTCTTCTCATAAATCGTTTAGAACAAAAGCCTATCTAACCAACCAAAATAATTTTGAGATTCAATTCTACATAACTTTCTCGAGTTTTCTCGCTTCTAGCAGAAAGAATTCTTATTTAAAGTATTTCATTTGATAGACAAATAAAAGAGGCTAAACATGAAACCCTTCTGAATTTAAATAAGAATTCCTTCTGCTAGAAGCGAGAAAACTCGAGAAAGTTATGTAGAATTGAATCTCAAAATTATTTTGGTTGGTTAGATAGGCTTTTGTTCTAAAAGATTTATGAGAAGAATTTGGTTGCAACTGGAAATTGAGAAAGATCCAATGCAGGATTTAAAGGATTTATGAACCAGCCAACCGATAATTGAACATGGTTGTATGAAAATAACTAAACAAAAGATAGAATGTTAAGAGAACACTAGTTTTTACTCTGTCACATGAAATATTCTACAGCCAGCACGTGCATTGCGTTATTTCAAACAGTATCGATGCAACGACATGATGTAAAACAACAGAATATTAAAATTATGTTTTTACTAAATATATTGGTTGAAACTTAATTACAACTTACATGCGAGTGCAATTTCCTAATTTGTTTACAAACTTAGAATTGCCGGTTTTTCCAAAATAAGCGGGCTCTGACCGACTAAAAAAAATTCCGCTGAGACCTTGACGAAGTTCATGTAAAAAGCACACATTTTTGCAAATAATCACGTTTTCGAGTTGCCAAAGTCACATCGATTTGGCAACTCGAAAAGGGCCTTTGAGGAAACGTCGACCAAACTTTTACGTCAAAGGATTCAGCTTTTTGCGGAGATAGCGTTCCTGCGGTCCAAAAGATATTTGATCAAAGATAATTAATATTGTGTAGGGCTAGATAGGAAATGTACGTGTTTCCACCTTGTATGCAACGACGCCAGCATGTAGTAGGCATGTAGGTAGAGTGTCGACTTCTGTATACAGTGAACATTTATTTTTGAAAAGATTCGGTTTTTGCCGAGATCACGTTCCTGTGGTCCAAAAAATTATTTGAGCAGTTTTAAAAAGGCTAATTTTATCCCAATTTAAATACTACCGACATGATGCCCCGTTGTAGGAAGTATGAAACAAGTTGGATATTGAAAGGAATGAATACTCGATAACAAGCATCGCAACTAAGCGGAAATTCTGTTGATGATCAAGGAAATGTGACGAACTGTATTATAATGAAAGTCTTCATGAAAAAGTCGATATTTTAATGTACTGTCGTGGCCGAAATTTCATGCTTTTAATTCAATTTTCATCGTCATGAATTCACTAAATTCATGTTTCACTTCATGCTTTTTCAGAATGCACAAAAAGGTCTGTCACAGGAGGACCTTCATGCAACAAACAGTTGATGACATCAGTAACGACTTTCAGAGGTTGGAAGAAGTTATACGTCAGAAATGTGGACCCTTTTACATCTTTCAAAGAATGGAAATCATAGAGTTAGTATGTATAGGCAGAGTGTCGACTCAAACAAGTATCTGTATACAGTGAAAATTTTCATATGAAAAGATTCAGTTTTTTGTGCAGATTGCGTTCCCGTGGTCCAAAAAATTATTTGAGCAGTTGTAAAAAAGTCAAAATTTTGCCTATTTAAATACTACCGAGATGACTCCCCGTTGTGAGTAGTATGAAACAAGTTGGATATAAAGAAATGAATATTTGCTAATAACCATCCCAACTAAGCGCAAATCAAGCTGAGTTCGTTTATCAAGGGGATTTCATGCTCCGTATCATAGAGTAGGGATAGCCTATATACGTAGAGTGCCGACTCAACAAAGTATCTGTATAGGCCTACAGTGAAAATTTTTGCATCAAAAGATTCAGTTTTTTGCGGAGATTACGTTCCCGAAGTCCAAAAAATTATTAAAAAAGCAAGATATTCAGCGGATACCAAATATTTATTATATAAACTGCCAATATTTCGCCTTACGGCTTACGGCTTTATCAAGGCACAATAGAAACAGAGAGAATGGCGAGGTATTTATGGAAGGACTACATGTAAAAAGAGTTCACAGTTCACAGCAGGGTGCACACAGGCTAAGAGCAAGCTATATGGAAAAGTCAACATGACGTCCATGACAGCCGTTCATCAACATGCCGTCGTGGCGACTGATGTAGAGAGCTTCCACTGCTCTTCTCTTTTGAGTATTACTCAAGCCTCGACGTACTATCGACCAGCGAACGTGAGATTCAGGCGACGAGGTGCTGTGCTTCTCCACGAAATGTTGATGCACAGCACTGTTGTCCTGAGAAAAATGCTCTCGAAGACGCGATTTAATGCAGCGGCTTGTTTCACCTGTGTATACGGCATCACATTCCGTACATACGATTTTATAAATCAGATTCTTATAATAACACCGATTCGCATGCTCTCCGATGCTGCAGGTCTCACAGTTGTCATTGCATGTTAGTCCCTGTTTCGGAGGATGAAATATCTTGCGTAGGGATTTACCAGAATCAAAGTATAGTGTCACATATTCCGAGAGAGATGATCTTAGCACAGTGTTGATCATCCGCCGCTTTGAAACTTCATCAACAAATGGACAACGAATAAATATATGACCATCATTATCCTTCTTAGCGGTCCGACTAGGCCTGTTATAATATTGCCATTGTATTTTTCGTATGTAACGAGATGGATAACCATTCTTCCTCAGTCGATCAATTACCAGATTCCTGGAGTATTTTCTGTTATCGTAAGTAGTCGATCGTGCCATTCTCTCTGTTTCTATTGTGCCTTGATAAAGCCGTAAGGCGAAATATTGGCAATTTATATAATAAGTATTTGGTATCCGCTGAATATCTTGCTTTTTTAATCATTACTACCGGATACGTGGAAAAAGCTCTCTGGATCCAAAAAATTATTTCAGCAGTTTCAAAAATGTCAAAATTTTGCCATTTTTAATACTACCGAGATGACTCCTTAAGTAGCATAAACCAGTTGGATAGCAAAAGGAATGAAAATATTTGCTATTAAACATCCCAACTAGGTGGAAATCAATATGATTATCGAGGGAATTTCATGAATTATATTACAATGAAAGTCTTCATGAAAAAGTCGCGATATTATTCGTGCTTTCTTGGCTGAAATTTCAAGTTTTTAATTCAATTTTCACAGGCATGATTTTATGATTCACTAAATGTTTCATTTCTTGAATCTGAATAGTGATCTGGATCCAATTACATCTTTCAAAGTTGATTGAATTCAGTAGTAACCCCGTGGCAAATTCAATTCCAAAATGTGAAATGATGAGTCATCATGCTGACTCATCCCGTGACCTTGACCTTGCGTGACCTTGACCATGCGTGGCATTCACCGTGCGTGACCTGTTGACCTTGCGTGACCTGCTGACCTCACGTGATCTTAGGGGATGACCTTGCGTGACCTTAAGGGATGACCTCGTGTGACCTTAGGGGATGACCTTAGGAAGAGAGTTTGCCAAGGATGTGATGGAAGGATGGGTCCGAGAGGAGGAAACTGGTCCCTTGGGTTCTAGAGATCGTAGAAAGTCATGTGATAGCTCATTTGAAAGCTAAGAGTGAGAAAAGTGCAGTGGAAAGCTCAGTTGGGTCCACTTTTCCTGGGTTGAGGGAGGAAAATGGCAGGAAAACGTCAAAGTTGAAAAAGGCAGGTTTTGGAGGTTTTGGGATGAGAAAAGTCGTTTTTCGGGCAGAAGGAGGTCTCGGATGGGAAAACGGAGTGCAAATTCGGACGTTTTGGTCAATGTTGGTATAGGAACTTCTTCCCAGCTCAATCGAAGAGAAAAAGTTCTGACCCCCCCCCCTCGGCAGCGATCTTCCAACTTTGGTTGTAGACATCGTAGAAAGTCGTGCAATAGCTCGTTTGAAAGCTGGGAGTGAGACAAATTCAGTGGAAAACATGGCTTGTTCGTATCTGCCTTCGTTTAGAGGTGAGACGTTATTGAAAATTTGGGACCTTGGCGAAAAACGACAGAGTTAGAATGTTTATGAAAATCGCTCTAGCGGGTGAAGCAAGCCTCGGACGGGAAATCAGAGACCAGATTTGGAATCAGCGTCAAATTCTGCTTCGGCATGGTAAATTTGAAAGCCATCGGAGAGAAAAAATTTTTCATCATTTTTCCGAAAAACGAGTTAGAATTTTTGCGATGGCTGCGGGCTGTAGAGCCAAAACGAAGCATTGGATGGGAAAATGGAGGGCAGATTCGGATTCAGCATCAAATTCTACATGGAAATGGTGAATTTCCAGCTCCATCGGAGCACTAGAACCGGAGATAGACGGGTTTTAAGTTTTTGGATGATGGGTATTACGTCATCAGCTGATCGACACACACTATATAAGCGGGAACCGACAGAGACTTTTCATTTAGAGGAGAGCGAGAGATTGTCAACGGTAAGTCGTCTCTGAGCTCCGATGATAGCTTCGGACATTTCAAATTTCGGGTTTCTGAAAGAAACCGACTTAGAAAATTTCATTGCTCAAGTCAGCTAAGGCGTCAAACTTAGAGGTTCGCCAGGAGATGGCCTTCGTCTCCAGGAAATAAAAGACTCCAAAACTTTAAAGGCTTGTAACTTTGCATCTACAAGTCCGTTTGACTTGATTCAAAAAAGGTTCGGTTGCTATTGACCTGCCCTAAGTGATAAACTACTTATAAAATTTCATAAGTAGTGCTAAAAAGTTGAAAAATTTAAATTCACTAGTTTTGGAGGTTTTCTGGGGTTTCCGACCCTGCTGAATTCAACTAAGACATTTATAAAGTTGACAGAGGCGAGCTTCGGCTCGAGACTTGTTTCCTGATGTAAATAACTCCACCACCTCATGTCAAAATCGGTGTCCGAATACCAACACAGTGATATGACGCACGCTCTGTCCATGGGAGGTTGGATTTGAGGACCGAGGTCTTGGAGTTGGGATAAGATCCCCTCTGAGAAATGCCTGTAACGGATTCATCAGCTTAACTTGTCTATCCTCAAGTAATGATGACATTACTACATAAATTTAAAATCATGATATTCTCAGGCCTCTTATTCCCTCTGCTATCAGGGGCGCTATCAAATCACTCTAAGTTTTATGTCTCTGCTGATAGGTGAAATCTTTGCTAAAAATGACTGCCAATGTCGCTTATCAGTAATTCTATTTCATCTTTCTTTCTACAGATAATTGGAGGAAACGCAAAATTTTTGATCAAGAAGTGTCTATGTGGTGAAATAAAGAGGGGTGCTGAGTTCAAGCGCCATTTGAATAAGTATAAGGATGCTCCCAATGAGCATAAAGAATTAGCTGTAATATCTGGCTGCATTCATTGCTTAAAATTTACCAAAGGCAAGCAGAATGAGGAATTTTACGCTACTCACTTAGCATGTCCAGCCAAAAAGGTTGCCAATTACACGACATCGGACGTTGGGAAAATGATAGCCAGATACTTCAACGAAACATCCGACGATGTAGAAACGGATCTAGATAAAGCGATACAGTCAATCATAGGGTCCGATCACAGTGCAGCAGGCAATGATAAAAACGTTGATAGTGAATCTGAGGAAGTAGTCGTCACAAACAAAGCTATCAAGAAGCCAATACTTTACTCCTCCCCCAAAACAACAGAGGGGATTAAAAAACAGACTGAGCAGTGGTGTAAAGACAGTGAGATCGCAAAAAACAGTCAGGAATTTGCCATAAGGAAGATAAAAGACGAACTCACCCGATATAAGAATGAGTGCGCTGCGTTCAGGGAAGTAAATTTCAGCCTCAAAGCCCAAGTGTCGGAAATACGTAGTTTATAGACACAGGTAAAAAACCTAGAGCCCTATCAGCAGAGGGCAATCACCAGCGAGCAGCGGGTAGATGAGCAGGTGAAACTCATTAAAAGTTTGAGGACCAAGGAAGAGACGATCCAACTTCAACTTGAGCAGGCAAAATTGAGTCTGGTTGAGGCTAGAAACGTCACTATGAAGGAGAAGCGAACAACACTTCACCTTCCCATTACGTCTAGCAGAATTGTCGATGACATTCTGATTCAGAAAGAGGAGTTAGATTACTCCTTTGAGTGCTACGAAGGGGCAATGCCAGACATACGTTGTCTGCATATCTCCATAACACATGATGGAGAAATTAAGGAATTGCGCCACCGCAAGCGAAAGTTGCCGGCAAAGTACCTGCCTCATCCACCACCAGCGAAGGTTCAGCGAACCGATTGAATTGATTTATGGTAAGTTAATATCATCTCCATCACTTGAATATAATTTCATCTATTTTTCAGATACGACGTAAACGAACCAACGGTCTTTATGAGACCACCATGGAGCAAAAAGTGATAGTACCTCCTCGTGGTTTGCTCTGGACAGACTTCGGTCTGACTGAATCTATCACACAAATATAAAAAATATAATCATAAAGTTGTATCTGCTATCAGACAACTTTAAGGTTGCATTTGAAGTTCGGTGTAATACTTCCTTTCGACGGGCGTTACTGTAAAGGGCGGCGGTGAAACCCGTAGCTATGTATACCGCAAGGGACATTCGGCAATGGTCAATCTTGTTAAACCTCTCTGCATCATGGTTTGCAAAAGCAAAGTTTAGTATAGTCAAATATTTTTACTGTAACACAGGTTGATGTATAGTTAGACAAGTTTGATCATTGACGTTGTATGAAACACACATGTCATGAAATGCAAGTGTTAGTGTAGTCAAATAATTTACCTCGACGCACGTTTGTGAAAATAATGTTTGATCATTGACGTTGTATGAAACATACGTCATGAAATGTAAGCGTTAGTGTAGTCAACTAGTTTTTTACCGCGACGCATGTTTGTGAAAATAAAGTTTGATCATTGACGTTGTATGACTGACCGAACTCACCACAGCACTAGAAAGTTTTATCGAAAAGGTCTTACTGCACAATGTAGATTGTCTTGTAACTTACTTTCACAGTGTTAGAAAGTTTTATTGGAGACAGTTGCCAAATGTTTCCCTATTAGAAAATTCAAACTTCATGACTATTAGATTAGCTTCATCAGGTTTACTAAAAGCAGTTTTCTACTGCAATGAGAGTTTAAAATGTTATATGAAAACAGTGTTCACAACAGCACTAGAAAGTTTAGCACAACGCAAGTGTCATGAAAAAATACTTTATTTGGTCTTTGATTTAACATCATTGAAACCCACTTTACTAATAGCAATGACAATATGGTTTATTTTATTCAGAATCAAATGATCGCCGTAACCATGAAAGTTGTCCATCCGAGAAATAATCTTCCGCAGATGTCGTGTATAAAACTCAGAAGCATCAGTAACATATTCTTGTCCATAGGAACGAAATTGAAAGTCAACACTTTCCGCTACTTCACCTTGTGGAAAATGAATGTAATTGACATGTGCAATTAAGTGAGCCTTGATGAGACTGTCTTTGAAATAAGATATCAACTCCGCAAATATTTCTCGTGTGTAGTCTAAACATGCTTCCAAATCTGTGTCCTCCCTTTGAAACTCAAGGATGTAATCTTGTATTAAGCCTCCGAAGCACACTTGATGAAAACGAATCGTGCAATCATCATGTTTCAATGTATTGACTTCAGGTGCCATGGTTGAGTCTATTGCTAAACATCATGTTTGCCTAGGACGATTTCAATAACGCGTTACAAATGTGCGTGCGCACATCGGGAACTCTAGCTCGTCTGTGATTAGACGAGAGGTATCATCCATTCACTGCTTAGGAAAATCTTATAAAAGGCAGTGCACCAGCTGTGGTGCACCACATTTATCTTTCACAAGTTGAGTGTCGGTGAGCTCCTGCTATCAGGTTGTTTTGACTTGCTATCAAGTTGAATAGTCTCTTGCTATCACATCTTCTGCTCATAAAACATATCATCGCTGTAATACCTCCTTTGCTCGAGCGTTCCTTCGGGACGGCGGGTACTGCCGTAGAGGGATTGTGTTGCACGGGTTGTTCGTCGTTTGTTAGACCGAAACCTCTGAGCCGTTGCTCATGTTGGGCGTTCGACTTCATACTCAACGTGATGCTTTCTCTCGCCAGGTCAGAGTACTTTAGCCATTCGACAAAGGTTAGTCTTTATGACATGGAGTAGAGTGAAATGTAATTCATTAGATGTCACTTCAATGAATGTTCCCAGACGTTGACTAGGCAAATGAAACGATTCTCATCTTTCCTTTTCAGTGATTGAAATCTACGAGCGTACTATCGTGTAATCTACAATCGTTAAAAATGGAATTCAACAAAGTTGAAAATTATCGAATTGCTGCTGAGATGGAGAAGGCTACCATCGAGCAATGTAAGTATTTGTATCAAGATTGACTCTATTACTAACATCATTAGGGTAGTCATCCTCATTAGAATCAACAGCCCCTCCCTTATTTTGTTCATGTCTAAACCGAATCCAAATTTTACCTCTGCTCATCTTTGCTGTCATTCTTTTTCAGTGCATGAATGCATTCGTAATGGGGAACCCGTCCCCCAACGAGCAATCGGGCAAGCTTACGAGCGGCTCGGAAAGTGTAAGTATCCTCACCTATGAGAGTTGGAATGTCATGTTTTAGCACTTCTGTATCCGTATAGCTTACTCTCTATCATTATTATCTCCGCAACCTCTAATCTAATCTCTCTTTCCTCTCTAAAGATATGGCGAAGAAGAAGAAGTGGGAGGAAGCCGCGAGGCGGAAATTCGAAGCTGAATTTCCGGCCCTACCTTCCCGCTCATCTACCTCCGCCCAAGCTGCGACCCCTCTCTCGAGCTCGGGCATTGTCATCGCCCCACCTCCACCGTCACCAGCTCCGGTACCTGCGTCCGTCCCTGCGTCAGTCCCTGTTCCAGTCCCTGCTCCTCGTCATCACGTCCCTCCGACACCTGAGCCCAGGACTCTTCCACCTTCGGCCCGTGTCCCACTCCTGCCTCCTCCGCGTCCATCCTTGCTGCCGGAGTTACAGTCTTTAGATGGTAAGTAACCGTGATTGGGAAATGGGGGCTAAGACTTCAAACTTGAAATGTTGATCATGTTACTAATCTCTTTTCTCTTTTTCTCAACAGATCTGGCGACGGTTCTCCTGGACGGCGACGTTCCTTACCGTCCCATCATCATCCCTAGATCACCACCACCACCACCTGCAGTGGTCGACCTCCCTCTCCTCTCCGTCAAGTCGGTGGAGAGACTGTTGGAGCAGGAGGTGTTAGAGATAGTTGGAGAGGAGAGGGAGATGGAAGTCGAAAAGAAGGAGGACTTTCAATGCCATCGGTGTGACAGGGTCTTCGCCTCAGCCTACAGTTTGAGACGTCACACCGCTGGGCGTGCCTGTAGGGGAGGAAAGCGCTGACCGATCCCTCAACGGCCCAAGTGTGAAGGTTGTGGACGCACGTTCTACAACAGCGCCAACTTGCGAGTCCACATCGAAGGCGGTTCCTGTGGCAGTGTGAGGCAACCACCGACAACAACAGGTAGGAAGCATCCTTCATCGCACGTCGGCTTTTCCTGTTCTTCGTGTCAGAAGACCTTTCCTACAGAGTTTTTTCTTTCTTCACACACACTCTGTCACACTCATCCCACTGAGCTTTACACTGACAACAACGTCACTCTAAGGCTGAGCAAGTTTTCCCTTGAGAGACTCGTTCGCGATTATGAGTTAGAAAGCTCTGAAGCTGTGCAAGACATTCATCCTTTCTTGATGAATAATATAGGCTTAATTCATCAAATGTTGGCGAGCTTAGATAGATTTTTACTTAAGAGCATGTTCTATCTCACTGCTCGTTTCAATAAGGTAGACAGTAGCACGGGAGAAGTAGAGTCCACTGTGACCATTAGGATAGCCTCCTGTGCTGCTGATCTCATAGGTGATGTAAACGAGTGGATAGAGAGACATGCGACCTATCTCGTCAGCAATTTAAATAAATTTAATGAAAGAGACAGCGGTCTGGTCTTTGATGGGATAGAGAAGGTATACATTAAAATTAATCTTTTAGAAAATTTACAAGGGAGTGGTTGTTTCACTCTCCCCAAAGCACTGGCTGACAAAAAGGCTGTCATCAATGTAGAGTGTCAGTCCCAGTGTTTCAAGTATGCCGTCCTCTCCATTCTTCACTATAATGATGTAGGTATACATCGTCAAAGAGTCACCAAGTATTGTGAATGGGAGGATGAGCTTAAGTTTGACGGGTTAGATGTCAACACATTAGATTTTAAAGGCATCGCCCAATTTGAAAAACTCAACAATATTAAGATTGTCATCCATCTCTGGGAAAAAGGTCTGAAGGGCGTTAGGTATAACAACCGCCAAAGTAACTTCGACCGGGTTGTCAATCTCCTCCTAGTCTATAGCGACAACCACCCAGAATGGCATTATTGTGGCATTCCTAAAATTTCAAAGTTATACCATCATCAAGCAACCTATAGGGATAATTTCTACTACTGTGATCGCTGCACACGGCGCTTTAGGTCAAAACCATATTTTGAACAGCATTACGAGTGGTGCTCTCGGGGTAAACTTCAAACGGAAGTCATGCCCAAAGATAAATTTTATAGGTATGAGGAAAACGGCAATGAGCTCAGTCCCATATGTACCATCCATGCGGACATTGAATGTTACATTGAACAAGAAGATTTAAGTCATGAGCCAGCAGCCATTGCCTGCTATGAAGTTTGGCATCCAGATTATAGGAATCAAAATAAAATGCATGTGTGGCAAGGCGAGGAGTGAGTTGAAAACTTCCTCAACTTTTTAGATGGGAAAGCTCGTTTTCATCAACGCTATGAAACGGAGCTGACTAGGAAACCCATGTGCTTCACAGAAGCCGATAAAATCAAATTTGATAAGATCACGGAATGTCCCCGCTGCTGTTCATCCTTTGATGATCAGCAACATAAGAAAGTGAGGGACCATTGCCATCTCAGTGGTAAATTTAGATCTGCCTTATTCAGTAAATGCAATATGAAACTTAGGGTCAAACGGCGAACGCTCCCCGTCATCTTTCATAACTTTAAATGTTATGATACTCACATCATCATTCGCCATGGATTCGGTAAAATGAAATCCTGCTCATCCAAAGTGATTGCACAAAGTAAGGAAAAATTTATGTGCATCACTGCTAAAGTCCAAGTCGATAAGACGAAGGAGGGGAAGCCTGTCTTCTATGACATAAAGTTTCTAGACAGTTTCCAGTTCATGTCTTCTTCCTTAGCCGCGTTGGCTAATAATTTAGAAACACTTCCCCTCACTCAACATTTAAGGAAAGACTATCCCAACATAAGTGACAGTCTGATACGACGGAAAGGGGTGTTTCCTTATAGTTATTTTTGCTCAATGGATACATTGAAGGAGACATCCCTTCCGTCCATCGATAAATTTAAAAATGATTTGACGGGTGAGGACTGTTCGCTGGATGATTATAGGCATGCAGAGCAAGCATGGTTAGAATTTAGGTGCCGTACGTTTGGTGACTACATGCTTGCCTACTCAAAATTAGACATGACAAAATTAGTATGACCTATGTGCGGTGCTATGAAAATCGGTTGTGATGATGAATAACATATCATACACATACTGTGTCGTTTTCCTTTTGACATAAAGATGGGATTCTCACTCAATAGATAGAAGTAAAAGTTTTGATCATTTTGTAAGATGGGTAGGGTTAGAAATAAAGTTGTTGATTGTAAAGTTGGAAATAAAGTTATCACCATGTCGCTGTTTGTAAGATAGGCGAAATATAAAATGAAGTCAGAATCGCTTCACTGCTTGTAAAGTTAGAAATAAAGTTGTTGATTGTAAAGTTAGAAATAAAGTTATCACCATGTCGCTGTTTGTAAGATAGGTGAAATATAAATGAAGTCATAACCATTTTAGAGTTTGTAAAGTTAGAAGTAAAGTTGATGATTGTAAAGTTAGAAATAAAGTTATCACCATGTCGCTGTTTGTAAGATAGGCGAAATATAAAATGAAGTCAGAATCGCTTCACTGTTTGTAAAGTTAGAAATAAAGTTGTTGATTGTAAAGTTAGAAATAAAGTTATCACCATGTCGCTGTTTGTAAGATAGGCGAAATATAAAATGAAGTCAGAATCGCTTCACTGTTTGTAAAGTTAGAAATAAAGTTGATGATTGTAAAGTTAGAAATAAAGTTATCACCATGTCGCTGTTTGTAAGATAGGTGAAATATAAATGAAGTCATAACCATGTTAGAGTTTGTAAAGTTAGAAGTAAAGTTGATGATTGTAAAGTTAGAAATAATGTTATCACCATGTCGCTGTTTGTAAGATAGGCGAAATATAAAATGAAGTCAGAATCGCTTCATTGTTTGTAAAGTTAGAAATAAAGTTGATGATTGTAAAGTTAGAAATAAAGTTATCACCATGTCGCTGTTTGTAAGATAGGTGATATATAAATGAAGTCATAACCATGTTAGAGTTTGTAAAGTTAGAAGTAAAGTTGATGATTGTAAAGTTAGAAATAAAGTTATCACCATGTCGCTGTTTGTAGGATAGGTGAAATATAAATGAAGTCATAACCATGTTAGAGTTTGTAAAGTTAGAAGTAAAGTTGACGCTTGTTAAGTTAGAAATAAAGTTGACGCTTGTGAAGTTAGAAATAAAGTTGATGATTTGAAGTTATAACCATGTTGGAGTTTGTAAGTTATCATCCTTACCAACGAATGTAACATCATGACAATTTCTTCGGCTTAGGAAACATCAACCACTTTGCTGACTCATGTCTATAAATAGCTCTGACTCATGAAGGGGTAAGGCGCCAGTCAGATAGATAAGAATCTAATCAGTCTTGTTCAACCTTTTCACCGACACGTGTGTGGGCGTGTCATTCAACATCGATGGCGCCTCACGTCAGACAGCGTGACCTTTTCACCAACACGTGTGTGGGCATCATTTCATGTCTATGAATAGCGCTGACTCATCATAAAGCGAAGAACCTTGTTGATGACCCTTTCACCGACAAGAGTGTGGACGATAGGTCATTCCGATGACTCATTCAAAACACATCATGTGATTAACACGATTCTATTAACTGTGACTAATACAGATAACTCATTAAAGATTTGACAATGTCAGCTACTTTACTGATATCACGTAAACCAGGTCATGATACAATGTCCGTTGTGAAACACTGCAATATGTACAGGATGCCACTTCCGAATCAGAGCAGCAGGAAAGAGTTCAGTTTCATAAAATATACAATGATTACTGGTTTTAATGTTGGCTAGATTCACTAACATCTTCAATTGAACAGACACTACTATATTCTTCAATGTCAGGGGACTGAGGCGTAGATGAGGCATGAGTGTTCGCATTTTCTTGACGACTTCGTAACACATGGACTGCATCACGAAATGAGAAAGGTTTCCTAGGACTTGGATTTTGCCGCAGCGAAAGATTTGAAGATTTCGACCGTTGCTCATGGGAATGACCAACATTTGCGGACGACCGCGATGATAGACTGAATCGGGAAGATGGGTATGCAACTGTTCTAAATCGATGTCTCTTCTGAGATTCATTTCGCGCATGGCGTTGATGATGCGGATGGGGAGCATGACTCACAAATGACATGAGGATGGAGTGAACTTCCCTTTTATACTTTTCCCATGAGGGTTTTGGAATCACGATGTAGCAGTGATCATTATGTAGAATCATCTCTTGAATGCGAATAAATACAATGCCGTCTCCTATGTTAATGACACGGCAAGAGTGGGATAGAATCGAGCGATGCTACCTTCGTAGATGAAAGCGTTCTAGAGTTATCTGAAGTTGACGTTTCGTATCATGAAATGTAACGCACTGACTTTTCCATGATACATAGAGACATGCTGATAATTTCCACATGATTAAAACCTGAGTGAAGAAGGATATGCCCAAGAAAGAAGGAGAGAGTCATGTTCATGTGTGGCATGGTGAGTGTACATTTTCTTCCTTGATACGGTGGCCGTTAGGCCGTGGTCTCATAAAGACCGATGGTGCGTTCTCAGTGTGTGTGGAGAGTGTTACTGTAGTTGATCATCATCAACATGGACATCATTTTAAAGTTGATGGAGACAAGATAGGGATTGAACGTAAACAACCTTCCGTCCTGCGCGGACCCATGTAGATGGTTTGAATTTTAATTTCGAAGGAGTAGAATCCTTTTCCCAAAATGGGGAGTGGCTTGCAATTGAGTAAGTCGAATTCGCTGCCCTCCTTTTCATGGATGATGAGACAGTGTCATGAGACAGTACATGTATCGTCTTTTCATGATGGGAACTTGTGTCCGCTTCCAATTGTGTCGAACAATTTCCTTGGGAATGGTGAGATTTTCTTTCAGGAATGTTTCAAGAGTATTGAATTGTAACCGTGTCCAATAGTCTAACGGCAGACACACGGCCAGTCCTTACTTTGTTGACATAACCTTTAGATAATCTATCCGATGACATGGAGTTTTTATGGTTACGGCTTCTCCATGATGAGTTATCTTTTGATTGAAAGCATTTTTACCCGATGCTATAGTAAGGGAGTTCAGTGTACTCAGTGCGAGAGCAGAGGAGTTGATGGCTTCGAGCAACTGTATGGTTAGCGCAAGGACGGAAATGATTGCCATGAGCTCAGTCGACCGTTTTATAAGCAGACCTATCTCCAATCACATGCGTTTCCCTTTTCTCGTTTTCCCTGTCTTTGTTATGTGACAAAGAGTTATCGCACGTGAACTTTTGACTGCGTAGGTGGAAACCTTCCCTCTTATAAAGTCGTTCTAGTCCTCACAAAGACTTGAGTGGCACGCCCCTTCTAGCGAACAAAGACGCATTCATTTATCTAACAAAGAGCCTGATAGTAATGCACAAAGCGCAATGACTCATGTTGCTCTATACACCATTACAAAATACTCAGTGAAAAGATAACTTTATTGCATCTACACAATGTGTCGACGATCAAACAAAGTCGTGGATGTGAACACGCTCATTTGAATCATGATATATTTAACAACGTATGCATCTCCTTCCATCGTCCCTTCCATTTTCTACATAATTTTCTCAGCATGTCGTGCATAAGATAGGTCGCTAAGAGTAGTCCATTCTCTGCAATAAGATCCAAAACGAAGTGGCTTTTGCAAATCTTTCAACTCAATATAATCAATGAGTCTACCCTTCACATCTTCAGGTTGTAAACTCTCTATTAATCTTTTGAAGAGAGGAAGACTTTCAGTTGCTGCCACTTTCATATCATTCATCTCTACTTTAAATGTAAGTTTCCAAGCTTGTAAAAATCCATCGAATCCTTGTTTATCAAGAGTCAAATGACACATGTGGTTACTGAAGGTACGATGCGCCATCATAAACGTTGTAACTATAGATTTCACATTGCTTCAATGACTTCCACTATGAATAAAACAGAAATAACAATAATGTTCCACTGTAAGTCTATTCAACACCAGACAAAATTTACAAGTACAGAATACACTTCATAAAATTATCATCATTCATTCACAAGGAGTAAAAACATGTTTTACATAGACCCATGCTGTTGACAATAATATAGATACAGTTCATAAACGTCATAGAGACTACAATAATTATTTTTTCATGACACTTGTGTTGTGCTAAACCTTCTAGTGTTGTGGTGAACACTGTTTTCATATAACATTCTAAACTCTCATTGCAGTAGAAAACTGCTTTTAGTAAACCTGTTGAAGCTAATCTAATAGTTATGAAGTTTGAATTTTCTAATAGGGAAACATTTGGCAACTGTCTCCAATAAAACTTTCTAACACTGTGAAAGTAAGTTACAAGACAATCTACATTGTGCAGTAAAACCTTTTCGATAAAACTTTCTAGTGCTGTGGTGAGTTTGGTCAGTCATACAACGTCAATGATCAAAGTTTATTTTCACAAACGTGCGTCGTACTAAAATTATTTGACTACACTAACGCTTGCATTTCATGACACTTGTGTTTCGTAAACGACGACGATCAAACTCTACTTTTACAAACGTGTGTCGTAAAAAAATTATTTGACTACACTAGCGCTTACATTTTATGACATGTGTGTTTCATAAAACGTCATGATCAAACTTGTCTAATTATACATCAACCTGTGCTGCAGTAAAACCTTTGTACAACATGATAAAGTTTCTGACGACACTCACGAATAAACGTCATGATCAAACTTTCTAACTATACATCATCCTGTGTAGCAGTAAAACTTTTGCAAACCATGATACACTTTCTGACGACACACACGAATAAACGTCATGATCAAACTTTATTTTCTCAAACGGGTGTCGCGGTAATATTATTTGACTACACTAACTTTGCTTTTACAAACCATGATACACTTTCTGACTAGACTTACGAATAAACGTCATGATCAAACTTTCTAACTATACATCAACCTGTGTTGCAGTAAAACTTTTACAAACCATGATACACTTTCTGACGACACTGACAAGAGCTTGTTCACTAGCGAAGAGAGAAGTCTGTGATGTGTTGCGTGTGGCGCATGAATGTCCTCCCGTTTCATCCCTTCATCATTTTTCTTCCCCTCTGCATTCCATATCCGTAGATATGTGGCGGGCTTGGGACCGCTTTAGCTGCATTAGAAGGTAGCCCTTAAGAGGGCTCATGAGGCGTTCCCGACGAAGGGTGATGAAAGAATGTGTTGCATGTATGAAAGTTGATCTCATGTTTTTAAAAAGACTACCGTCTAACTTGGGTGGGACTGGCCGATCCTGCTGAGAGAGACTCTTAGTCTCTCTATGTCAGCGACATCAACCTCCTCTACTACCACCCGACTGTCAGAGGGCGGTATATAGCCCCACTCTGTTGAATCGGTATCATCATCAACAGCCGATGAATCAATTCGAGCAAGATTGTTATAAATCTTTTCTCGCTCTTCAGCCCGCTGAAACTCTTCAAATAGATTTCTCGGCTTCAACCGAGGCTTGTCAGGAGAGCTGACCAGAGTGTTTGGCGTCTGCATGACTGAAATGAAATTAAATGAGAGTCAGCGGTTGATATACCCAGCGAGCACAAAGCCATGATTCAGACTTTCCTTATTTGGCCATGCTTTTAACTTGACAACAGCAGTTTTACCATGTATGGGCATCGGCAGTCACCGCGCTTTCCGTTACCAACTCCCAACACTATTCCCCCTATTTTCCCCCGGTTTTCCCCTATGACGCGAAAAGGTTTGACGTCAATGCCTGCAGTAACCATCTCATTTTTACCAAGTTACAATGACAAACGATAGACGTTGCCAACCCTGAGTTACTGAGGCTAGACGAAAAAGGACTGATAGCAAGTCAGCAACCGTTTGGGTGTTAAGCTCTTGAATCCGTTACAGGCATTACTCAGAGGGGATCTTATCCCAGCTCCAAGGCCTCGACCCACAAATCCAACCTCGGACGGACAGAGCGTGCGTCATGTCACTGTGTTGGTATCCGGGCCCCGATTTTGACATAAAAATCGGTGGAGTTATTTACAAGAGGAAACATCCCAAGTCGTTGCTTTGATCAGCTTGATAGCAAGCCGTAGAGAGCTTGATTCACCAGCGTTTTGCAATGGAGATGTTTAGAGGCCACCCATGACAAGATAGATAAGACTCAACCGATTGGCGTTCAAAGTGCTACGTTGAGAACTGTGTCAAATGCCCAACATGAGACATGAGTTGCCCCAGCGGTTTCGGTCTAAACTATGACACACTCCCTTGCCACACTTATCACTACGGCATCATCCGCCGTCCCGAAGGAACACCCTGTCAGTGGAATATTGCAGCAAAACTCTCCGTGTCTTGCTCGCTTTCAGTGAAAAGCTGCTTGTAACATGAGAAGACTGGCTCAGACATCATTAAAAATGCTTTCATTGACTTCAGCAGGGTCGAAAACCCCAGAAAACCTCCAAAAATAGTGAATTTAAAATTTTCAACTTTTTAGCACTACTTATGAAATTTGATAAGTAGTCTATCACTTAGGGCAGGTCAATAGCAACCGAACCTTTTTTGAATCAAGTCAAACGGACTTGTAGATGCAAAGTTACAAGCCTTTAAAGTTTTGGAGTCTTTTATGTCCTGGAGACGAAGGCCATCTCCTGGCGAACCTCTAAGTCTGACGCCTTAGCTGACTTGAGCAATGAAATTTTCTAAGTCGGTTTCTTTCAGAAACCCGAAATTTGGAATGTCCGAAGCTATCATCGGAGCTCAGAGACGACTTACCGTTGACAATCTCTCGCTCTCCTCTAAATGAAAAGTCTCTGTCGGTTCCCGCTTATATAGTGTGTGTCGATCAGCTGATGACGTAATACCCATCATCCAAAAACTTAAAACCCGTCTATCTCCGGTTCTAGTGCTCCGATGGAGCTGGAAATTCACCATTTCCATGTAGAATTTGATGCTGAATCCGAATCTGCCCTCCATTTTCCCATCCAATGCTTCGTTTTGGCTCTACAGCCCGCAGCCATCGCAAAAATTCTAACTCGTTTTTCGGAAAAATGATGAAAAATTTTTTCTCTCCGATGGCTTTCAAATTTACCATGCCGAAGCAGAATTTGACGCTGATTCCAAATCTGGTCTCTGATTTCCCGTCCGAGGCTTGCTTCACCCGCTAGAGCGATTTTCATAAACATTCTAACTCTGTCGTTTTTCGCCAAGGTCCCAAATTTTCAATAACGTCTCACCTCTAAACGAAGGCAGATACGAACAAGCCATGTTTTCCACTGAATTTGTCTCACTCCCAGCTTTCAAACGAGCTATTGCACGACTTTCTACGATGTCTACAACCAAAGTTGGAAGATCGCTGCCGAGGGGGGGGGGGTCAGAACTTTTTCTCTTCGATTGAGCTGGGAAGAAGTTCCTATACCAACATTGACCAAAACGTCCGAATTTGCACTCCGTTTTCCCATCCGAGACCTCCTTCTGAAAAACGACTTTTCTCATCCCAAAACCTCCAAAACCTGCCTTTTTCAACTTTGACGTTTTCCTGCCATTTTCCTCCCTCAACCCAGGAAAAGTGGACCCAACTGAGCTTTCCACTGCACTTTTCTCACTCTTAGCTTTCAAATGAGCTATCACATGACTTTCTACGATCTCTAGAACCCAAGGGACCAGTTTCCTCCTCTCGGACCCATCCTTCCATCACATCCTTGGCAAACTCTCTTCCTAAGGTCATCCCCTAAGGTCACACGAGGTCATCCCCTAAGGTCACGCAAGGTCATCCCCTAAGATCACGTGAGGTCAGCAGGCATGCAAGGTCAACAGGTCACGCAAGGTCAAGGTCACGGGGATGAGTCAGCATGATGACTCATCATTTCATATTTTGGAATTGAATTTGCCACGGGGTTACTACTGAATTCATTGTCCTTGATTCTGTTATTGCTCTACCAGTAGCAGGTTGCTTACGATATATGATCTCGCTTAAGAATATTCTCTTGAGGGATCATCACGAAAGCAATAGCCGGTCATCGAGTTGCCAATTTAACAAACATTACCTATCCAAGGCTGTCATGACACGGACAATCTGTAAAATAATATCATTTCCTTCTGCTTTATGCTATCATGATCACTCAATTCCGTTGTAATTTCTTCAAAACTGCAAAAATTTGTATGTCTAACATTTGATGACAATTACCAACCATTTCCCCTTCGAGTTCATTTAAAAAAAATAAAGAGTATACTCATTGGGGATTTAATATATACGGAGTTTCCACTCTACCTAATATGTAAGTAAGTAAGTAATCGTTTATTGTTCCACTACAATGATTCGGTGGACACTTACAATAGAACAGTAACAGTAACATCGATGTCAAAATACATTAATACACAGAATGAGAAGCCAATGGTTAATGAGGTACATAAAAAGGAAGGACAAGAAAGCTTATTTACAAAATCTGATAAAAGATCTGCTGAAGCGTACTGCTCTAGCGAGAGGTGGACACAAGACCGAGCAACTGCGTGAAGACATCTCCCTCACTGGGCGGATCAAAAACAAATCTCTGAGGGGGTGGGATGAATCTGAACTTATAGTGTCAAATAATTTCTCACAGGTACAGTTCGCAGATTGAATAAGCGAAGAGTTCACAGAATGGGACAGTCCAATAATGCGATATACGCGACGCTCAATACGCAATAGGTCATTCAACAAGTACTGGGGTGCATTGCAGAAGCATGCATAGGCATACGTCATGATGGAACGTATAAAAGCCTTGTAACATTTCATCATTAATGCTGCAGAACAGCCAGCACGACGCAGATTGCGAATAATAAAAATGCGCTGTGAAGCCTTCCTCACAATGTATTGAAAGTGCAAAGTCCACTTCAGGTCATCAGAAAAAATAACACCAAGGTAAGAAAAAGAATTGACTTTCCTAACAATCGTGTCACCGAGACGAACTGAGTTTGTTACCAAAGACGATTTAGTTATGATATCCGTAACAAAACATTTTGAAAAGTTTATTTCCAGAGAAATAGAATTAGCCCAGTTGATAATGTTGTCACACTCTAGCTGCAAATCATCATCACCAGAATTTCTGAGAAAATGGAGTAATAGAATATCATCAGCATATTGTATGACAGATGAATTCGAGCACACCGGGGTTAGACTGTCAGTGGACAAGGCAGATAATACGGGTCCAATGACGCTTCCTTGGGGAACGCCACTGGGAAGAGACATCCAGTTAGAGCATTCACCATTAATGGTTATACGCTGACGGCGTTCTTTCAAAAAATCAACAATCCAATTTACAACAAACGATGGGACGGGAAAAGTTTTACATGCACGAATGATGACATCATGATTAAGTCTATCAAATGCCTTGGACATGTCCACTGATAATAGCCTTACTGCGCCTGATGAGGGATCAAGATGTCTCAAAATTTCATGCTGAACTGAGACTAGAGCACAAGACGTACCCGAGCCCGAGCGAGGAATGAAGGCGAATTGAGACTTACTGACCGAGTCCCTGATGAAGGGGATAATCAGGTTCTTGGATACCAGACGCTCAAACACTTTCGACATCGTAGACAGAATGGATATTGGACGAAAGTCAGCAAGTGAATTAGGCTTGTTGCACTTTGGAACGGGATAAACGTTTGCTTCCTTGAATGCAATTGGAATCACTCCAATTTGGAGAGACCAGTTGAAAATCATTGTAATAACCGGAGCTAGAAATGCTGAAAAGTCTCGGAAGATCCAAGATGGAATACCATCAGGACCGCAGGAGCACTTTGAGATTCGAGCTAATTCCGCTTCGACTTCCGAACAGGTGAACAAGATAGGATCACAAACACTCGAATCAGCAACGTAGTCAAACGATGAGGATGCGTCGTAGGTTGAGGAGAAATACGAGCAGACTTCATCAACAGAGAACATATCGGAATTGGCATGCTTGGTGAAGCGAGATACGGTTTTCACTGAGCTCCAGAGTCTTCTCATATTACCAGACTCGACTGCTTCACTCAAGTATGACTCTCGTAGAAATTTGCTGTGAGTGGAAACTTCATCCTTTAAGCGATAGTATTTTTCCCATTGGCGCTTGTGAAAAGCGCGATCACGATCATCTATAAGACGCTTCAACGAAGGCTTGCACCATACAGGATCATTTGAACGAATCCTTATCGTTTTCTCTGGGAAGCAATAATCAAATAGCTCAAACAGAGACTTATGGAGCAAGTTTGTCGTATCATTAATTGTGGGGCACGATGCAACAAGGGCTAGCCAATTAGTTGAAGTCAGATACGTGGCAAACAAAGCAAAGTTGGCCTTTGTATATTTGCGAATTTTCTTCTTAGTGACTATAGAAGGGACATGAGTTGACGAAAACCACTTAACCACGTTGTGATCAGAGCTACCCAACGGAGGTAGACATAAGGCAGCTTGATTTTCACTAAAGTTCACAAACAGCTGGTCCAGAGTATGATTGCCTCTAGTTGGGAAGGTTACGATTGGAGTCAGAGAAATCAAATCACTTATCAAATCATAATGTCCTCTCAAGTCGTTAAAATCGCCCGTAACTACCATGCGAATGTCTTCACCGTAGGTAACATGAAAATGATCAGCGATTTCAGTAAGGGAAGTAATCGCTTCTTGGTGGGCTGAGGCATTATTCCAATAAGGATGATAGATGCAAATCAATGAAAGATTCATTTCTTTGATATATAGGCACAATAATTCAGTAGCTGAATTGGTGGGTGTTATAATGGAATGAATGTCCAGGACTGTAACCGAGTAGCTTGAACGAATGTAGCATGCTACTCCACCACCTACACCATTAGGACGATCACAGCGAAAGAGATTATAGTTGCATAGGGAGACGGAATTATCAGGGATCGCATCATTGAACCAAGATTCAGTTATTACACAAGCGTCTGGTAGATGCTGATCAACCATCACAGTGAAGTCTTCAAATTTATTGAACAGAGACCGGGAATTCATCACCAGCAAATTTGGTTGACGATTTAAACGATGAGGGGATCGCTTGACAATCGGACGACATTTCACAAGGAAACGATAATCGGATACTCTTCCACAAACACGGGAATTCCGCCCCTCGGCATGGAAAATCCCGTCCCCATGGTGATGACGCCGATGAGTGATACGAACTGGGATTTGCTGCACATCATCGATGGTCGCCGACGGGAGATTACATGGAGTTCGGCACGGAGGGAAATCCTGTCTTGTGGGAGAATGACATGACGTCACAACCTTGGTCACAGGCACTGGCAGATGCTTAGGTATGAGGCGCCCAGCTGGTCGATGGATAGCAGGCGAGAGCTGCACATGGCAATGGGGAACATCATTGGGAAAATGCTGAAGAGAACGCTGAGAGTCACGCAGCGGGACAGAGTAGCACAAAGGTTGGCGAGAGCGAGAAGGCGTGGCCTTGGGGAGAAGGCGGAGGAACCACAGCCGTCTTTTGATAAAGCAGGGGAGATGAGAGGCGCGCGGACGAAGCTGTTGTAATTGAGTGCGAGAATACGCGATGCGAGGGGAACACATGTGCGCAGTTGTTAAGGTGATGAAGTGATCATAGACCACAGGAGTATACGACGGGATCTAGTATAAGCAGTCCCGAAATAAAGCTATTGACTAATGGACCATGAGCATGCAAAGTAAACGATGAGAAGATGTATCAGTCGTGTATAGGGAAGCAAAATACAGTAGCTGCAGAGCGCATAGTGCGAGACGCCTGTAGAGACGACCACCTCGCCCCAGCGCTAGGACAATTGTGCAGTGCGCTACGACTCTATGTTAGGTAGAGTGGTAACTCCGCAATATTAGATCCAAGAGCGAATTCGGAAATTAGCTGTTTGTTGATGCTACATTGTTGATGGTGAGCAAATTGGTTTAAGTTGTGTGTGAAGTTAGCATTAATATTAGCATTAACTTTTGATATTTCAGTGACATTTTCTCCTATTTCCTTTAATTTTCGAATTTCGGGTGTTGATGAGCAAATTCCTGGTCGGAGAATGTATACGTGTACCATACAGTAGGGAATATATAATGTATATACTATATGATATATAATTACATCTGCTCTATGACTTGTACGTGAATTTTTAGACGCGAGCAAATTATCTGTAAAGAAAGTTAATGCTGGAGTTAATGCTAACTTCATCGCCTTGCAGATGCCTACAATCTTGTCTCTCAAGATGAAAGTAATTTTAATCAACATACTCGGCGGAACATAGATCGCTCAAGGAAAGCCGCAAAGGGTAATGCAAAGGTACCTTCATCACAAGGAACCAGTCTCTGCATAGCTAGTATTCGCCCTACACTCCTTTTCAACTCATTTAGAATGTTTGAAAGTAGCAAATTTTCATTGATACTCGATAGAGATCGCAGAATCAATCGAGAGAAATGGAATTCGCAAGGCGTTGGTAAACATCGACAATGCCCCTACGCACAGTTGCGCCGAAAGTCAATGGAATGAGATCTGTGCAGAATTTCTTCAACAAGATCAATTTCGTGATTAGAGATTGGTTCGACTTGGACCATGTTTGTTCAGAGCTGCTCTGCAATTGAGCTCTTCTGGAATGGATTCAAGGCAGGAGTGAAGCGTGAATTTCGTCAAAGAAGGGAAGAGATTCTTGCCGATGCTTCTCCAAACGAATCCTTGACAAGCAGACGCTCGAGGATGCTTGCTGAGGTGGCGGGCCGACAATCTGTGCTTCATTTCGATGCTCACAAATTGCAGGCACATCTTCAAAAAACTCAATTGATCTTCTCAAAGGCGAATGAGGGTGAGGATATGCCTATTGGGTAATAGCAATTCTTTACCAACATGATGTATGATGTGTCACTGTTCTCTGAAAAATTGTGTTAATGCTAAATAGCAAAATACGTTTTTTTATAAATTAAATGTTGATTTTTTCAAATTACAAAATATTTTAGTGCTTCAGGTGACAAACTGAACATTGAAGGAAAATTTGGGAAAGCTGAAAAAGCTTGATGTCATAGTTTTAAAATACTGAGTAGGCCAGAAGTCTTCGGTCCGGTAAGAAATGTGGAAATAATGAGCCAGACCGAAGACTTTTGGGCCACTCAGTGTGATAAACTATTTTCTCTCGTTTCTTCACGAAATATGGTGAAAGTCCATGGCTATCAAACAAGTTTATATATTTGAATAGTTTATTGAACACATTAGCAATCACATGCTTAACACCATCCCAATGATGCTTTTGCACAATCCAAGTTACGGTATCAAATTATCTATTGTCAATTCATCAAATTAAAAACAAATAGGAAGGTGAATCGCTCTTATTATTAAGCGACAGCAAAACTTTATACTTGACAAAAGGAAAAACCACACTAGTAGGGAAGCATGTTATTCGAGCTTTCGTAAATAATGACCACTCGTTTAATTTTAAAAAGCGCCCACTTGATTTATCCCTGCAATGACCTCCATACTAGAAAAATGTTGGAATCCTCTGTAATAAGATCGCATCCCACAATGCTGTCAATCTCAATTCCGGCCTCACTAATGTAATTGCTCACATTGCTAATCTCGCTGGGAACGTTTCATCTTAGATGTCTGAGTCGCCTTGTACATGTCACTCCGCCCCTCCTGTGTCGGCACGCTCTGTTCTTTTCTTACCTGTCAACTTCTTCATTTTTATCTTTTAGTGTACGCGTAGGTGTAGCTGTTTTCATTCATTTCATGAATTATGACCGTCTAAAGGACAGTCGAAAGCTCTAACAACATTCATCCCTTCTAGTGTTTCTTTACTTTATTCATTTAACTACTAGTGATAGTGCCTTAACATTACACTTTATGCTTGACTTTATTTAGCTTTCAGATATGACAACTAATTTAGAACGCATTCTGATCTAATAACTTCCAGTAGAGTATTCAATAAATTTAAACACAAAAACTTCCAAAACATCTTGATGAAATCTCCTTAAGTATTTCGACAGTGTTGACTTTTGCATGTCCTGCTCCTACCTTTCGCTGGTATTCAATGCTGAAGTGAAAAGATGGGATGTCAGTCGGCACAAAATGCTTCTCGCATGCTTAGATAAGTATTAAAAGGTGCAAATGCATTTACATTCTTTAAATTCAATTTAAAAACATTGAAAAACGTTCGTTAATCAATTTCTTTTGTTCGTTGACAATTTTCTTCTGTAATTGTTAATCAATTTCTTTTATACGTTAATAAACATGAAAAGGTGTCGATGTGACAAACTTGGCATCTTATTCGTTCAAGAAATGTCGTTGTGTTCATATTGGATCATGAAGAAAGTCCGGTCTTGGTCACAATAATGTACCCGACACAAATTACCAACAAAACTTCATGAAAGACTAGCACGTGACATGTCGGGAGTTGTCACACAGAATCACTACATCTAAATCATCATAAACTTCCAATGGGTTGAGGCGATCCCTTAATAGTTGCTCCCGCCTTAGCATTCGTCGGTAGTAATTCATATAAACGAAATCCATCGATGTGATTTGTAGACAAATGGACGAACATGGAAAGGGCATGCTCATAGATTATCTTTCACATTTAACGCAGTCCATAATCAATAAATGTTTCTGTCAGCAACACCTATTGCAACCTTTCCATTTTGCTAGTAATTACTTCCATCTCAGAAATAGTTACTACCTAGTAAAACGTTCATGCATACCAACTTTCGATTTTGCTGGTAGAGACTTGATGTAGAAGTTTCTTACTCAGAAGTAACTTTTCGTGCATGCAAATCAGTGATTGTAGTACTTACTAGGAAGTTACTACCACGATTTTCAAGTAATTACTAGGAAGTTACTTTTCATGCATACCAGCCATTATCTGGGGTGCAACCCCAAACACCGTCTGGCTAGGCTTGAAGTGGAACACCGGCGAACTACTAATCCAATTTTCATCCGGATGATTTATTATTCACTAAATTTATGTCTCATTTCTTGAATCTGAATAATATTGCGAACCCGTTTAGATCTACATCTTTAAAGTTAATTATGATCATTGTTTCTGATTGAGTTATTTTGGCTTTCCTCTTTCTGCGGCAGGCATAGTTAGGTCGTGATATGATCACGCTTAAGAGTATGCTCTTGCTAATAAGGCTGAGTATTGAAGTAATAATAACTCATCGAATTGTTATTTAACAAAACATTACCTCTCCCAGGTTTTCATGACATGGAGGATTTGTAAAATACTATTATATTCCTTCTGCATTGCTATCATGATCAGTCAATTCCGTGGCAATTTCTCCAAATCTGTAAAACCTTCTAGATATCTCACATGTGGTACTGAATCTCAACTCGAGTTCATTTAATAAAATCAAAACTGCATATACTTTGGGGATTTAATTAACACTGAGTTGCTGCTCTACCATATGAACTTTCTCTATGGGTATATCTGTCCTCAATCGCACATCTGTTGCTATATGTCAGCTACCAACGGTAATTGCCAGTCCATTATTAACCACTTTCCAGAGAATGAGACGCAATTCTAACGCCAACAAGTAATTGAAATGAGTATAATATAACCTAGATTTGAGAAACACCATTTTCAAAGAACACAATTGCCAATTTGACAACAATGCAAGCCACTTTCTAATTTTCTCCACAGATCCCTCTTTTTTGAAAGGTTGAGAACACGTACATAGTAGCATTTGGCAAGCATACATGAAAGTTGACTAAAATAGAGTAGTAATAAAACAGCGAACACCCGACCGGCGCCCCCCTCTGGAACGTCAGAGTTGCCAGAGGTTGCGCTCTCCAAGGTGTCGTGGTGTGCCGGCCAGGCTGCGAGGCCGCTCCCATCGTGTTTCTCGTCAAAAGTTGGGTGAACACCCGACCGGCGCCCCCCCTCCCCTCGATAAAACGACAGTGTCGTGGGGGACTTGGGCGACCGCCAGGTTTTGACTTGGTGCTATAGTGTGTTAGGATTTTCGTGAACATGAATAAATTTTGGGGTGAAAATGGGATGTTTCGAGTGGAAGCAGTGCTCGGAGGTCTTTGCGAATGTGATTTTTGGACTCAGCGTGAAATTCTGCATCTGTGGTGTGATTTCCAGCTCAATCGGCGAGAAAAAATGTTCAACTTCGGAAAAACGACAGAGTTAGAATGTGGGTTGGTTTTGGGCTGTAGAGTCAAAACGAAGCATCGGATGGGAAAACGGAGGCCAGATTCGGATTCAGCGTCAAATTCTGCATCTGTATGGTGAATTTGAAAGCAATCGGAGAGAAAAAATTTTCGCTGACGTCCCCCCCCCGGCACCGATCTTCCAATTTTGGTTCTAGTGATCGTAGAAAGTCGTGCAATAGCTAGAATTAGAGTTAAGAATTTTGGACGTTTTGGGCTGTAGCGCCAAAACGAAGCATCGGAGAGCAAAACGGATTTCAGATTCGGAATCAGCGTGAAATTCTCTATCGCCATGATGAGTTTCAAGTCAATCGGCGAGAAAAAAAATTTCATCATTTTTCCGAAAAACGACAATTTTTGAGATGGCTGTGGGCTGTAGAGCCAAAACGAAGCATCGGATGGGGAAATGGAGGGCAGATTCGGAACCAGCGTCCAATTATACATGGAAATGGTGTATTTCCAGCTCAATCGGAGAGAAAGAATTTTCGCTGACGTCCCCCCCCCCCGGCACCGATCTTCCAATTTTGGTTCTAGCGATCGTAGAAAGTCGTGCAATAGCTCGTTTGAAAGCTAAGAGTGAGAAAAATTCAGTGAAAGAAACGGCTTGTTCATATCTGTCTTCGTTTAGATGTGAGACGCCATTTAAGATTTGGGAGATTTTCGAAAAAACGACAGTTAGAATTTTGGACGTTTTGGGCTGTAGCGCCAAAACGAAGCATTGGATGGGAAAATGGAGGGCAGATTCGGATTCAGCATCAAAATGGTGTATTTCCAGCTCCATCGGAGCACTAGAACCGGAGATAGACGGGTTTTAAGTTTTTGGATGATGGGTATTACGTCATCAGCTGATCGACACACACTATATAAGCGGGAACCGACAGAGACTTTTCATTTAGAGGAGAGCGAGAGATTGTCAACGGTAAGTCGTCTCTGAGCTCCGATGATAGCTTCGGACATTTCAAATTTCGGGTTTCTGAAAGAAACCGACTTAGAAAATTTCATTGCTCAAGTCAGCTAAGGCGTCAAACTTAGAGGTTCATCAGGAGATGGCCTTCGTCTCCAGGACATAAAAGACTCCAAAACTTTAAAGTCTTGTAACTTTGCTTCTACAAGTTCATTTGACTTGATTCAAAAAAGGTTCGGTCGCCATTGACCTGCCCTAAGTGATAGACTACTTATAAAATTTCATAAGTAGTGCTAAAAAGTTGAAAAATTTAAATTCACTAGTTTTGGAGGTTTTCTGGGGTTTTCGACCCTGCTGAATTCAACTAAGACATTTATAAAGTTGTGGGAGGCAAGTTTCGGCTTGGAATTTGCAACCTTTGTAAACAATCCACTGGTTTTCATCTCAAAATCGGGGTCCGGATACCAACACAGTGATATGACGCACGCTCTGTCCATGGGAGGTTGGATTTGAGGCCTAGGCCTTGGAGTTGGGATAAGATCCCCTCTGAGTAATGCCTGTAACGGATTCAAAGGTTCGACACTTTCCACCAATCTCACAATTTAACTGTATGATTATAAAAACGACTGCCAATGTCGCCTGTCAGTAATTCTATTTCATCCTTCCTTTTACAGATATACATAATGGGAGGAAACTCGAAGTTTCATTTTAAAAATCTAAACGATATAGGCACACTAGTGCCTATGTGGCGAAGTCAAGCGAGGTGGCGAGTTCAAGCGCCATTTAGATAAATTCCCCGACACTCCCGAAGAGCATAAGGAGGTCGGGGTGGTGAGCGGATGTTCAGGAAAACCTGAACGAGTCTTTCTATAAGGCGCATTCAAAATGTGTCATTAAGAAGGTGACGAATTATACCACCTCAGAGGTTGGGAAAGCCATCACCCCACTTTTCAAAAAACCTGATCAAGATGAGAAGACAGAGACGCATGCCTCAGAGGTTGGGAAGGTCATCATCCCACCTGTTGAAAGACCTCAAGTTGATCTGGATGCGGAGACAGAGTTGCAGATGGCAGTTGGTGCAATAGAAGACTGCAATATTGATCACCCACCGTTATCTGACCTCAGCTCTTCTAGCTCTGATTCGGAAATCTCCGAATCTGAATCGGAAACTGAAGAGGTGGTCGTCACTGACAAACCCGAGGAGGCGGTCATTGCTCCTAAACCCGATGAGGCGATTGTGAAGAGTCGGGCAGTGCCAGTGCCAAAAATGCACTCCTCACCTAAAAAACGGAGAGGCATCAAAGTCCAAGCCAAGCAGTGGGCTAAGGAAGACGGTGCGGCGAGGGTTAGCCAAAAGTACGCCATTAAAAAGCTCAAGGATGAAATGAGCCGTTATAAAAACGAATGCTCAGCATTAAGGGATGAGAATTTTCAACTCAAACAGCAGGTGGCGGAAATTAGGAGTCTTAAGGCTCAAGTACTGAAGTTGGAAGGTTTCCAAAAGAGAGCTCTAGCGAGTGAGAGTCGTGTAGAGGATCAGGCCACATGCATTAAGAACATGAAGGCGAAGGAGGCGACGCTCAAACTCCAACATGAGCAGGAGAAGATGGCTCTTCTCGAGACGAAGAATAACGCTGTCAAGGAGAGAAGAACAACGCTCCACCTCCCCGTAGTCGGTAGCAAAATTATCGACGATGTAATAATGGAGTCGGAGGATTTGGACAAAACGAGCAAGTGCTACGAAGGAGCAACGCCTGATATTCGCTGTCTCCACATCAGCATCAAACACAATGGCAAGATAAAGGAAATTCGCCATCGTAAGCGAAAGTTACCAGCTAAATTCCAGCCTAGTTACCATTCCAGCCAATGGAATGGCGCTACATTCCACCCTCCGCTCACATGCCAACTAGCATGGAAGTCGACACTGCTGAGGTTAAGCGGTTTCGACTCTCTCTCAGCAGAATCGGTATGGAGTAAGATGGCTGATGACGACCCCCCGAGAACGAACCACCGGCCCTCATAAGGGCCACCATGGGGCAAGATTTGATAGAACCTCCACGCGGTTTGCCCTGGGCAGTCTTCAGACTGGCAAATACTATCATTAAGTTGAATCTGCTATCAGTCAACTTGAACGTTGCAAATGAAGTTCGGTGTAACACTTCCTTTCGACGGGCGTTCCTGTAAAGGGCGGCGGTGAAACCCGTAGCTATGTATACCGCAAGGGACATTCGGCAATGGTCAATCTTGTTAAACCTCTCTGCGTCATGTTTGCAAGTGATTGCCTCTGTCTCAACGTAGTATGCATTCGCGCCAGGGTGACATTTAGCCAACTGTCGAAGGTTGCCTTATAAACTTTCCATTGCATACGTTATGAGAACCATGAGTTCTACCTGTCTCTATCAATGAGACGATTTGATGAATGAAATGAAATGGGAGGACACTCACGCGCCACACGCAGCATAACACACTTCTCTCTTCCGTAGTCTAACAAGCTCTTTACACATGGATCGCAGTCGATTGCTATCCCAGAATCATGTAAGCTATCTTAATTTTATTTAACACTATTTCATCTACCATCATCACCCATATGAAATGTTATAAGATTTACAAGTTAAACTAAGCGTGCTACTATTTCCAAATGAAAAAGTATACATGGTTAAATCATCCACTTAAACCCCATTCAAGTAAGTCAGTATGAAAGCAAAGATAATACGAAATAAACATTTATTATGGCATGTATTTCAAAAGGTCTTCATCGTCAATATCGTCCCAGAGTCTGACTTCACAAAGATCACAAAAACAGTTCACTTTCTTCAATCGTTTTTCTACCGCGAGCCTCACTTTGTCGATGTATTCCCACTCCGCCATAGTTCGTGGCTGGGAGTTAGGGGTGTACCACTCCCATAATTGATGGAGGAATTTGGTGCTGGTGATCTCCATCACATCATCAGTATCGTACTGCAGATACTTCCACCTCACGCCTGTTAAGTCGGGACACTCCTTCTCACATACACTCACCTCTTCGTCGTCCGCTGGTAATGTCGACTTTCTAATGTCGTCGAGTCGGTACACCTTCTCTACCTTCCCCTTCGTTGGAGCGTTTGGTGCAACGAGCGTCTTTGATGATGAGCATGGAGAAGAGAACTCCAATGTAGTGTTTGGTGTTTTTTTGGAGGGCTTGTCATGTTGACTGTGAATAATGACTTTGAAATGTTTCCTAACAAGTATAAATAAGTATAATAAGTATAATAAGTATAAACAAGCAACCAATTAGAACGAACATCCAATGAATGTTGAGTATGGGAGTATATAGGAGGGAAAAATAGACTAGATTTCATTCGATATTTGAGATATATTAACACTAAGTGAGCTTTTCTCTCCACTCAAATATAATCTAACGTTGCTGACGTATCCTATTTTGGTTTGAGTCAATTACTACATTCTGACTATCAAAGTATCAGATTTTGACTTAATTTCGTTGAAATGGTAAGTTAAGGAATTCATCAATCATCTCCCTTAAACGTTAGGTTAATAGCATCTTTCTCAATTTCATGCATCTACTTCATCATCAAAGCGCTCCCTTCTCGAGGAAAGTTTAGAGCTGTTGAGTGAAGGTAGGTTGTAACAATACACTGAGACTTTAACAGAGATGAAAGAATGATTTCTCTTTCAGGTGACACCAGTCCCATCTCGAGCGAGTCGGATAACAACAGCGACTCCATGTCAACATTGTCGCGGGAATGCAACGATCGGGAATGTGGTGACTGTGGACACATCTTCACGAGGAAGCGTGATCTCGCCCGACACATCAAGCGAGGTGTTTGTAGACCTAAGTCAGCATCAATCTCCGAAGGTGGGGATGATTCTGTTAACGATGTCTCCTTTTCTTGCGATTTATGCATTCAGTCTTTTTAGTCACATTTTGAACTATCTTCACATAGACTTCGACATACACACAGTGACGATAGTTATACTAACAGCACCTCCTCTATCCGACTCTCTGAAGTGTCGATAAATAATTTAGTGAGGAACTACCAGATGGAATCCTCAGAAACCATTACTGACTTTGAAGAATGGTTTCATCAAAATTCATCTTTGATTGGTGCGCTCTTCAACAATTTAGTCAATTTTAGAATGAAGGCGCTCATCTATCTCAAAATAAAATATGCAAAAATCGACCACCATACTGGTCAAATAGTAGAGAGGTTGGAGTTTCACATACCCTCCTCTCCTGCAACCGAAGTTGTAGAGTGCGAGTCTTGGATAAATTTTCATATCCAAGGGTTAAAATTAAACATAGATAAATTTAACGAGTGTGATAGTGGTCTCGTTTTTGATGGTATTGAGACCGCCATGATTAAAATCACTTTATTAGAGAACTACTCTGGACGAGGCTCCTTTAAACTTCCGAAAAATTTTAGAAATAAAGCAGCAGTCATTTCTGTAGATTGCGAATCGCAATGTTTTAAGTATGCCGTCCTCTCCATTCTCCACTATAATGATGTACAGTATAGCCGATACCGTAAGAGTAAGTATCAACAGTGGGGGAATGAATTAAAGTTTGATGACTGCAATAGTGAAGATATGAAAATTAAAGATATGGAAAAATTTGAAAAATTGAACAACATCAAAATAGTTCTCCATGTTTGGGAAAAGGGATTGAAGGGTGTCCGCTACAACTCGCGTTCGAGTTGTTATGACCACGTTGTCAACCTTTTATTAGTAAGACAGGATGATAGTGAGGAATGGCACTACTGCGGTATTCCCAAAATTTCCCGCTTATACGACCACTTAAGAAATTCTAGCTCATCAGAGATTTATTACTGTGACAGATGCATTCGGAACTTTAGGAGTAAAAATAAATTTGAAACTCATTACGAATGGTGTAAGCGAGGTAAACTACAAATGGAGCGCATGCCCAAAGATAAGGAGTTTTCATATAGAGAGAATGGCGATGAACTAAGTCCTCTTCGTGTCATCTATGCTGACATCGAATGCTATATCGATGATAACACCCATCGAGCAGCAGCCATTTCCTGCCATGAAGTATGGCATGACCATTTCCAAAATAGAAAAAATAAAATGCACGTCTGGCAAGGTGAGGATTGTATTTACCAATTCCTGCAATTCCTCGAACAGGCTGTAAAATTTCAACAAAAGTATGATGGTGAACTCTATCGCAGATCATTGCATATGACAGCAGATGATCAAGCAAAATTTGATAGTTGCAACGTTTGCCTCAAATGTAGTAAAACATTTGATGATGATAAGATTAAGAAAGTGCGCGACCATGATCACATCACTGGTAAATTTAGAAACGCACTATGTTCAAAATGCAATTTTTCACTTAGGATGAAACGGCGTACATTACCCGTCATTTTCCATAATTTCAAGGGCTACGACAGCCATATGATAATAAAAGGAGGTTTAGGTCAAATGAAAGAGTGGAAGCTTGATGTAATAGCACAAACGAGAGAGAAGTTTATGGCCATGACAGCAAAAGTACCCGTCGATAAAACTAAAGAAAATAAGACGGTCTATTTTGATATAAAATTTTTAGATTCCTACCAATTTATGACTGCATCACTGGCCTCTCTCGTTCAAAATCTAAAGTCTCTTCCACTAACACAAAATCTTAAGAAACAATATCTAAATCTAACCGATGAAGTCATCACACGGAAAGGAGTCTTTCCATATGCATATTTTGATGCGATTAGTAAACTCGGCGAGACTTCTCTTCCGCCCATAGATAAATTTAAAAATGATTTGACCGGCGCAGAATGTAAGACCGAAGATTATGATCATGCACAAGATGCATGGATAAAATTTGACTGCCATACATTTGGCGAATATATGATCGCCTATCTTAAGTTAGATGTATTTTTGCTGGCTGATGTATTTCAGGAGTTTCGACGAGTGGCATTAGAAGAAGATAAGTTAGATCCCGTCCACTTTGTCAATCTTCCAGCCATGCCATTCCAGTCTGCTTTTAAAATGACTGGTGAGACCATTCATCTCTTGCAAGATCCAGAGATGTATAATTTATTTGAGCGAGGAATTCGCGGTGGTCTCACATTTGCAAGTAAACATAGGTTAAAATCAAAATTAGTAGACGATGATCAGACTCATCTTAAGTATTATGACCAAAATAATTTATATGGTAGTTCACTATCCAAACCACTCCCTCACTCTGAGTTTAGCTGGTTAGGTGATAGTGAAATTCAGCATCTCTTCAACCCTTCTAACATACTAGCAATTCCAGATGAAGGTGATTGGGGATATTATTTTGAAATAGATCTAATCTATCCAAATAATATTAAACATAAAACCGTAGATTTTCCACTCGCACCCGAATCAGGTGAAGTGACTGAAGATATGTTTTCGGACTTTATGAAAAAATTTCATAAAGATTTAGAATCATGCGATCAACCCGACTATAAGCCTTGCCGCAAACTTTTACTCACCCAATATGATAAGGAAAACTATCTAGTCCACTTTAGCATCTTAAAATTTTATTTAGAAATGGGCATGATTTTAAAAAGAGTTCACCGCATTATTAAATTTAGACAGAAAACCTTCCTCAAACCATATATTGATAGTAACAGCCAGAAACGTGCACTAGCCCAAAATAATTTTGAAAAAGATTTTTATAAGTATAAGAATAATAGCCTATTTGGTAAGACGATGGAGGATGTTAGAAAACGTGTAAACTATAAACTAGTCAATGATGTTAAAAAATTTAAGAAATTGGTCTCATAACCTCTATTCATCGATAGAGACATTATCGATGAGGACCTTGTAGGTGTTAAAATGATAAAATCTGAAGTTGAGTTGTGCAAAGCACATCTATATTGGCCAAGCTGTACTAGATTACTCTAAGCTTGAAATGTACCAACTCTTTTATAAAATGCTAAAACCATGTCCTTTCGTAAAAGAGGTTCGTTTGTTGGGTGGTTATACAGATAGTTTCTTCTTAGGTATTACCACTCAAAAAGATTTAAATTTCAATGAAGTAGGAAAATCTTTAGAAAGATATTTTGATACATCAAATTATCCTACTGATCACCCACTCTACTCCATCAAAAATAAGGCAAAACTTGGCTGCTTTAAGGATGAGACAGCAGGGAAGGAAATAGATGAAATGATTCTCCTCCGCCCAAAAATGTACAGTATGAAATTAAAGGATGGCGACGATCGTATTAAGCGCGCTAAAGGCATATCAAAATCCATTGTTCACAAAATGAAACATCGGTCCTATAAGAAGGCCTATAGAAATAAAAATATAACGTTTGTCAATATGACAATCTTAAAATCTAAGTCGCATGAGATCAAAACTCATACTTTTAGGAAACGGGCGCTTTCAGCATGGGAGGACAAGAGGTTCTGGTTAGAACATAACATATCTCTTCCACATGGACATCCTGACACAGACATACCACCACCCAAAAGAATTAAACTCACACTACCACATTCAATAGACGTCTTAGCATAATCATCCTTAACGTAGTATTTTCATGTTGATTTCTGTAGGTAAACATTGCTGTTTTATGTATCGCTTTAGATTGCACTTACTTGTGAATATATGCCTACAGTCAGCCCATTCCCCCTATATCTGTGAAAAGACTTTTCCATATACATATTTTTATTTCAATAAACATATCACAATGACTTCACTTTGTTTTCCGAAACACTAACGTTGAGGGATTTAGTATCTTTCACATGGATGCACTCTTGTAAACCATTGGTAATTTTGATAGCAATAGAGGGTATTATTTGTTTGACGACGGGATGATAGAAAATAGATTCAAACATCTTCTCGACTATTCCATATGAAGCGTCTTTATCATGAATGAAATCACGTAAAATGTATTCTTTTTTCTCACCAAGAGAAGTAGGTAGAATCAAATCATTTTGAATGTAAAGGTGCTGTTCATGTTTATCAAGTTTCATTGGTGTTTCTATACCAATCGTATGCGCAGCAGTAAACACAGTTTGTAGCATTGAAAAACCAAAGAAATTTTTCAAATTTTTACTCAATTGACATTGAATGTCATCACCCAGTTTCAGAACAACGCGTTGATTTTCAATTGAAAACGAAATGTGGTGTGTCTTTACATCATATTTACTTTTCATCACATGCTTCAACTTCTGCTGTATATAAGGATTTACTACATGAATGAAGCTTTCAACTGTATGATATAGACGCGGCATTATATTGATAGCAACTTTAGATTCTTCATAAGACTGGTAAATTTTCTTGATGCGATCACCATAGATGTCCACCCACCATTCATCATTAACTGAATCAGCTTTAGTGTGATATTCATGAGAACCATACACCACACCGCTTCCAATAATAGGTGTATAATGTCTTACAAAATGACGCAAGGTTGGAGAGAAATAAACTGTAAGTTTGTCATTATATTTCTGAATAACCAACTTATTTTTGTCCGCCATAATCTTCTCTCCATACTTCTTTCCCACAGTCTCATTCCATCGTTTTACTAACTCAATAAGTGATAAAGGTTGAACACCACGCTTTTTCAAAATGATGCGTTCTTCACATTCTACAACATCTTCATCAAATATTTTAAATTTATAATGAAATTTGTTGATTCGATTTGAATAAACTTTTTTAACATTTGCAGTAGCAATTGACGTTAGATGTAGTCCATGGCCAAAACCGAGATGTGGATAGAACTCATTATCCAACCTCAGTGTAAGACCTTTAGTAAAAGAATGAAAGCGAAGGAACTGTCTCCCACTCCAATGATAGATAGCAAACTCATAAACTTTCTGATCCTTATTCTTCATGATGGAAGTATTACCACTATTGAATGCCCTAATAATTTTCTCATTCCCAAATGGACCATAATAATCTGATTTTATCTGAATCCATTCATAGTTCCACTTTCCATCTGACGTTAAATTGTATGGGAACTGGAATGCATTATTCATCGTTATTCCATCATGGGTGCGAGGAGTCAATACCATTTCTTCCACATCATTCACATTTTGTATATTGCTATCATAGCAAATACTAGAAACGCCAACCTCCCATTCACCTTCTAAATGTAGTGGACGATTTTATTCTACTCGATAGTCTGATGGTTTATTTTTGGGAAATTTATCCATAGAAGCGTTGTTGGGCAAGTAGATTAGAAACGAGTCCTTATTTTCACTTTCCATATTATTCACATTGGAGAAAAAATGAATCCGTTTGCATTAATTCTTCATTCGGAAATGGAGTGTGATACTTGTCACAGCGTCTTTATGAAAAGGAATCAACGCGCCAGCATCGTCATATATGGCAATATCAATTTGTGGTATATAGTTTGATTTCAGGTTTGTATAATGCACTTTCTTAAAAGTATGCTCCGATATAATGCTACAGCTTTTTGGTTGGTATGGTATCATTGCTAAAAGTGGAGCTTCAGCATCTCCCACACGCACATCTTCACCAATATTGGAATATAACTGAAAATAGTTAATACGACGCGATAATGATAGATGCGTGCTAGCTTTTGTTACAGTACCACTTTTAAACGTATTTTGATCAAAGCCCAAAATGTCCTTTAGGGTATTGTCCATGATCAGCTCAATATTTTTCCCGCTAACACGAAGAGATGGCACACCTTCTTTTTCAGAAAACGAAATATGTTCATCTTGAATCACTTCATTCAAATAATCTATTGCCATCTTAACTGAAGTTATCATGAGAGGTGTCAACACTCTTGTTCTATGTGAGATTCCACTCGAAGGCTCTACACACTTTCTGTATAAAGATACCGACCATTCTGTATCAACTTGATTTGACCCATCACATTTCAAATAGCGCATATCAAATTTTCCATGAACGGCTGCAGAGCGATGTCGCAAGAACTGATGAAAATCTTCTGAACAAACTAATACTAGATCATCATCATCTAATTTACTAATGACGATTTGATCCGTTGATTTCGTATAAGTCAATGTTGCCACTTGTTTACCATCAACTCGAAGGAGAAAATTAAATTTCTTCACTCATGTTTCAGGGGCCATGTTTGTCTTTCTTGGCTTAATCACAATCTTCTTCACCAATGTCTTTTCATTTTTCGGAATAAGATCCACATAAAAAGCTTTCTCTTTGTAAATCAAATCTTTACAACCACTTGGGTGGTAATTAACGTTATAATTATCATAGCTTGTTAAGGCGCTAGCGAGGTAACCTAAATCATTTCTTAAACTTGGACTTAAACCAACAATCCAATCTTTCTCAACTACATGATGTACATAATTATGATCATCATTGTGCGGAGAAAAATGGATGATGTGTCTACCCTCTTTATTCAGGAAATCATATACAAACTTTTTACATGATAAGAGATCTTTCTTTGGCCACTGTGGAATGTAAACTCGACAACCTTCTTCACACTGATAAGCCTCTGTACGCCTCACATTGATCGTGGTCACTTCATGATTAAAAGTATAGACACAGTTGCTATGAGCAAGTTGAGTGACACCCACTTCCCACTTTCCATTTAGCTGTTGTGTATGATCAATGGGTGTAGAAAAGAGTGCGGCTCGATTATTACCAAATCTCTTTGTGGCCGCATTGCTAAGCAAAATATGATAAAACGACATTTTTATATTGCTGATCTGCGGCTTTGCATAACATCATGAAGACTTGGATTTTGGACTCTCTACAATATATCAGAGTTGATCGTAATGGAAACGTGCATTTCAAAAATTCTCATGGTCATACTGCAAGAGGTATTACATTAACATGGCGACAATTTGTCAACCTCAATGATATCATGAGGGATTTGGAATATTTTGAAACATTAAGATTCATCTCCTTGGGTGATCTAGTTTGGCTTCAACATTACAGAAATGAAATTCAAATCTGCCATTCTCATTCCGCAAACTGTTTCTCATTTCGCAAATACAATTGGGAGAAGTATAGAAGATACATACATCGCTCCATCATGACATTTATTCGTCGTGAGTTCATCGCCCTACTATGCAAATCTTAATCAGACATGACTATCACGCACCATGAGTTGGAAATTAGATTCCCTACAACGTATTGAAACGGATCATGATCGAAACGTCTATTTCGAAGATTCAACTGCAAATGTGAGAAGAGAGTTTGCTTTATCTTATCGTCATTTTCAATCTCTACATCATATCATGAAGGATTTGAAATACTTCTATATGAAAAGACATTCACGTATTGGATGGAAATCGCATATGGTTGCGCGTCAACAAACGGCGAATTCAAATCTATCATTCCCAACTTCATACTAACTTCACACTTCATCAAGGTAGTTGGGAAAGTATAAAAGGAAGGTACATCGCTCAATTTGCCCATTTTTTCATCATGAAGCGCCATCGCTACACCATCGTCAACATTCTCCGTCGCTTCAGACTCTACACCAAAATAGATCTCACAACATTACACCAACACCTTCCAAACAGCAAGTATTACCCGGGCCGCCCTCAAATGTTAGTGGTGAAGATGAACAATTCACGGAATCTTCAACTCTTCCCAAATGGAACTGTACAGATTCTCGGCGCCCTTTCTCATTCATCGGCGCAGTCAATGCGCTTAGAGCTACAGAGACTACTACGTCGGATATGGAAGAGGGAGAGGTGTGTGATGTCGAATCTGACTGTGGACAATATGGTGATCTCTACTCAATTGAGTGAAAGTGTATCATTTTTGAAGATTCGTACCAGCAGTTACAATTTGTGTTATGAACCCAAACTTTTTCCTGCAGCTCTCATTAGTTGTTGGTTACCTGTGCATGTTGCAATCTTTCATAATAGTAAAGTGATCATTACTGGACTAAAGTCTCATGTACAAGCAAATGTGATCCTAGACTATCTCATCGAGTATGTACGTACCCAGCGGATTGTAAAATAAAAACAATTTTTCCAACATGATGTTTTTATTTCAAATCATGATAGAACTTACAAATCATTTTTTCATTAGAGGATGGATTATATGAAAAGTTTTGAATAACAGATACAAATCGAGATACATGTAAACGTTTTAAGATGAAGTACAGTACAAAAGCACCACACGTTGATGAAAGTGGATGTTGTAGTATGCGTTCAATTCGCTGATATTGACGCGTATGTTTTCTCAACCACTGCTGTGTTGGTATATTTGGAGGTTGAGCAAGAGAGTCAAATAGTTCACCACGTCGGTCTTCTCCAATAAAGATCGCTTTCCAATGCTCACCGCCTAAATTCTGCGAATGAGTGTTTAGCACAATAAAGATGGGATAGTGATTTACTGCAGGTGGTAAGGTATCGAGCGAATAGACATTATCGAAAGCTTTCAACGTCGCTTCGTCTGCATTACGCTGTACTTTAGTTTTAATATCGTCAGCAGTCAACCAACTCATTAACGATTATACTGAAGAATCACGTCACGATACTTTGTAATTTCAATATTTGAATCGAAGACTGCATAAATTAATACATTGATCGTCTCAGGTAGCGTTCTTTTGAACGTCAAATCCAAACGAATATTATGAGGCACGTTCGCTTGACGATAGGGTGCACTAATATCGCTGTCAGCAGTCAAATCAAATGCATAAATAGTATATCCACTCTTAAATTCTTTCATAGTCAGTCCGTTGGTGTCATCCGTATTGTAAAAGCCAAAGACATCCATAAAATCATCATAACTGCGCATAAATTGATCCGCAGCAAAATCTGGTTTGTAGGGTGGACCAGGATGACTCACACCATTTACACGTAAAGCAATTTCACTTAACTGATTGTGCTTAAAATTGAAAGGATTCTTCTTTATATTACCATTAAATGCATCATTTTCAACCATTGCCACCATGAGGAGCTTCGGTGATTCCGATGGAAAGAGGCCATCTTTCATGAAACTCTTTTGATCTTTCGGAATTGTAAAGGTGAGAAGCTTTGTATGCTGAACGGGGTAAATGGCATTTTGGCGGTTAAGACCTTCAGCATGTCCTCTAATGACACTTGGATTCGGTACTACTCGACGAATGTAAAGTGCAATATCTTCCACATGAATTCTAAAATTGTCAACTTTAGCAAATGCATTCAGCGCAAATTCAGGCTTATTCAATGTCAGCTTGAGTCGCATGCTGGTATTACAGAGTAAAAACTTTGACTGTCTAAAGAAGTCTAAATTCAGCGGACCATATAGCTCACATACTTTACTATCTTTAATCATAGCAGATCGCTTTACAAAGCCACTGTTTGTTTCAGCATCAAATTTTCCTGCTCCATCTCTGTACCATCCCATGGCTTCCATATGACTTTTTTGTGCTGCTGGATGAAACTGTGATACATGATTGAAATATGATTTATAGGGATAATCGCTTTGACCACCTTCAACCTGCTGCTCTCCAATCGTTAGAGAAACATCGCGAAGTAATGTAGTCAATGGTAAATTGTTCAGTCCAACTTTATGTGTATCGTCAATAGCAGTTCCATCTGCTTGCTGAATTCTAAACCTCAAATCAACCATCGCATAACTCAAATCTATGTAGTCATCACTACCACCAGGAATAACAAATTCAATGGGGCCAGCATTCTCAGCTGTTCGAGGATGATAATCTACAATACTTGAACTAAGAATATCTGTCTGTATGGCTTGTTGATCAAACAAACAAAACCCGGAAGTTTTACACTCCATGATTAGAAGTTATAGCAGCGTCGTCGTTTAGCGCCTGATGAATGATTAGAGCCTCTGCGACGTTTGCGTGAATGCCTTTTGACTGAAGATCGCACCTTACCAGCTCCGCGATGTTTCCTCCTTCCTTTATTCATTCGTTTAGGTGATTTCTTTCCTTGAGTAACACCAGCAATGGTCTGCTTCAATGTTTTTAAACCGCGTTCCTTCCCACGATTCAACAAACTGCTCTTAAAACTTCTACCTCTGGAAAGATCACTAGCAACATCACCAGCAAAGCCAACGGCATTACTTAAAACATTTCGTTTTAAAGATCTACCGACATTGGATATGAGAGGTGCTACAACAGATTTCAGTGCACCAAGTATGCTACCTCCACGTTGGCGGCGAGCGCCGATGTAAATTTGTCCTCCACCACTTACATAGGAGGGTCGTGAATAAAATGAGGCAGTTGGATTCATAGCTCAAACCCTAAACATTGTTAGTTACAACTTTGCATGAATCACTGTCGATCACTTAGATGAAAGTTGTCGGCACGACGCATCCAAGAGTTCATGCTTGAAGGATAACCAGTTCATTTAACAAGACACCATTCTTCACCTTGCCGTTTTTTACATCGAATGATTTTTTCTACCAAATATGTTTCACTTTCAGTGACTACCTCAATCTCATCGTGGTGAAAGGTACCCTCAATTTCTTCATTATCGTAATCTTTCAACTTGTAGGTGGTGGGAGAGTCTTTTTGATCAATCCTTGATACTGTAAATACCTCCTCTGTCCAATTCGGAAGGTACCCTTTAGCAAAAACACTTCACTTTTGAGATACGAACTTTATCGCCAATTTTCACATCACTTTTCACATGAGTGCGTTTACGTTGGAATGATTCGCGCACCTTATCTACATTGTCAGCATTTACATCTACTGGTCTGAGACCAATAGAACGATGGATAGAGTGATTGTAGGCATGGAGTGTATCTTGTAGAACCTTTGTCCAATTTTGTGTCAAGTTGGCAGTAAAATGTCGCCACCAGCGATTTTTTAATGTGCGATTAAAACGTTCAACGAGTGCAGCTTTATAAGCACTCTTTACACTAAACAACTCAATGTCATGCCTCTCAAATAATCTTCGCACATGCTGATTTTCAAACTCTTTTCCTTAATCACTCTGAATTCTTTTTGGAATGCGACCTTCTCGAAAAATTGTTTGGAATGCTTTTGCTACTCCTTTCCCTTCTTTAGTTTTTAAAGGTTGAGCCCACGCATAACGCGAGAAAATATCAATGACGGTTAAAATAAAATTATTACCCGAGTTATGTTTTGAAATGGAGGCGACATCACACAAATCTGCTTGCACTGTTCATCAATGTCATGAACAATATAATGGCGGGTACGGTACTTCTTTTTCGCTTGTTTGTGGAGTGTATAGGTAGACTGACCCTTTAACCATCGTTTCACTTGTGATTGTGGAAGACCACTCGCTTTTGACAATTTCTTGATCGATGCAAATCCTGCTGGATGTTTTACATCATAATAGATTGACTTCAAACGCTCAGTCGATGACGACTGACTCTTTTTCCTCCTTCTCATCTTTTTGCTTTCTTGCCTTTCTACATTTACAACAACTGCAGCATTTAGCTTTAGCGGTTTTGCGATCGTGTTCACATTGCTTAGGGGTTTCATTGTGAGAGCTGGCGCAGCGAGTGCAAGTGACAACGACATTCACCTCTGGCGGTTCATTACATGGCAAGCAACACATCTGCTTCATATTAATAGTCTGAGAACATGTATTTCTTGGGAGGAGCTGTTTTACGTTTTCCTTTTACTAGTTTTAGTGGTGGCGTAGATCTACGTCGAGTTCTTCCTCTTGTTTGCTTAGTGAGTGTGGGAGGGGATGTAGCAGGTGACGTCTTAATCCAATTTGTTGGCATTTTCATCGTCTGAAGCATTGGAGCAGTAGCCACTGTTGAATCAAGTTCTTTCAATGTCTCATTATCCAAAGCAAATTTTGGCACATTATGCTTTTTCAATAGTTTAAGAAAGTATGTCCAACCAGGTGGAACATAGCCCTGACGGCGCTTTCTACGTGTCGCATACTAAATCAAGTCTTCATAACGTGAAGCATCAATCACTTTATTTTCATCTGTAATGATTTCTCCTCTATCATTTACATTGAGATGGGGTTCAATACTATTGAAAAGAGATATGGCATGTGCGCGAGATGCTAAAGGTGTAGCAGTCGATACAGAGTCACGCATCTTATTCTTCAAGTTTTTCAATTGTTCAACAGTTTCCGATTGTAATAATACAGCACGATGTGGATCTTTGATGTGAACATTTTGCTGATAATCTATTTCTTTCCTATTCATTTGATTTGCAAGAGGTTGCTTTACTTGCTGAATGGCAGTCAATTGTACATATTCATCCTGAGGAATAACAATCATGCGAGAATAAGAACTCATAGTTTGTAGATAATCATGGGAGTTTTCAAAATATCACTTCGAAATCTAAATTCTTCCGGACACCCTTGCGTAAAGTCAATGAATAAGTAACCGTGTGGTTTTTCAGTAGCTGCTTGAAAAATTTCAATTAAGGCTTTTGATCCTCTGGGTGCAACTTGTCGCGCTAAAATTTCAAATTGACTTTTATCTCGCGGATTCTTGAAGACAGCGTAATAGTGCGTATTCAGGTTTCGTGTGCGGGCTTTTTTCCCATCAGGAAACAAATTTTGTGTGATATAGATGATAAAGCACCTTTTATGATGTGCTGCGCGAGTGAACATATCTGTAACATCTTTTGAATTCTTACTTTCTTTTAATAAATCATCCAATACAACAACATCATTAGACTGAAGTTTATCCACTGGAATAATTCCTTCATGTCGAATAAAGTTGCGACTTTGCAATTCCTGAAACAGCGACGGTTGATAAATACCATAACACCAAATCACTCGATTGATAGGTTCCTTAAACAACTCCCTTCTTTTATCCAATAAATTCAGCGTGAAAACAGTTTTACCTGCATGAGATGGACCTGATACAGTCAGAACTTTATCACATTGAAGTCTGAAATCCATTATAATACTTTGAGATTCAACATTTGCATAATTAACGTCTAGAGCCAAAGATATTACCCAATACGTTGCCCACGATAGGAACTAGCATCGGTAGTAACGCTGGAAGGAAACCGCCCTTTTGTGTTAGAGTTTCCCTCTTTCTTTGAAGGGTGACTTTAGGATTGGAGATGAAACGCAATTTCGTAGCATATCGCTTAAGTAACTTTCGTTGTTTTGGTGCTAATTTCTTCGTCCTCAACTTTCTCACATGAGAAATAATTTCACAAATGAATTTATCGTTAGCATGTCGTATAGCATTGTATCGCTGATTTGCTTTCATTCGTCGGAGAGCTTGAATGGCTGAAGAAAACTTTGAAGACTTTTGACTTTTACGTTTCGTCATTTTACGTTTCGCCATTTTTAGTGTTAGTCTTTGCTAAAACCTGTCTTTACCACATTTGCATAGGTACTAACTATTGCAGCATAAGTGACACTCGAAATGAGCAATATCACAGTGGTTACATTTGCAAAGTTGAATGCAATTACGTATGAAACAGCGTTGACAAAAAGCATGCTTACATCTCTTGAAGATGCGCTTTTCATTTCCATCCTTTCGCTTACATACATCACAACACATAGTTTCACCGTTACTGATGTCTATAGCAAGTCTTTTTGAAGATTTGAATTTGCTAGCCTTTTCTAAATAATAGACGCATGTACAGAAGGAATATACTTCGAGAGTGAGCAGACATAGCTCGAAAACCAGTTGTGCTACAATCAAGTACCACTGCATTTTCAATTTTTCTTTATGGAAAGTTGAATGTGAATATCTGAAATCGCTTCGATCACTAGACTGCTGCCATGATGGTTAAATGCGTTAAGACGTTCAGCAATTTTTATCCTATGTCTTTTAAAAAATTCTTGGGGGTGATCTACCACTTCCATTGAATAAGAAGCAAAATGGAAAGAGCGACTTTCCACCTCTTCCTTTCCAAAATGACTAAACTTAATTTTCGCAACTAATCGCGCCATGACAATGCTATCAGAGAATGTATTCATTAACTCTAGAAATAGAGTGCTAGCATCATCGACCACTGCTTTGATGTCGGTCTCATCTTTATGAAAATTTATCACATAATTTTGAACAGCTGCTTTTAAACTTTGCCTATGAAAATGTAATGTTCCGCAGTCGTTTGAGAAAGACATGATCGCCCATTATCTAACCCATTCATTGCATGAAAACAACAAGTTTTCTCATAGTAACATTTATTGAATAACTGTAACAAGCATGCATTATAAATCAATGGTTTGAAACAGATAAAATAGATACAGCTGGTAACTATCATACAGCGAGCAATGATAACCATACAGGACTTTGGCAGTGTTGAAGTAAGGAGGAAAGAAGCATTGGTTATGAACGTAGCTACTACAACGAACAGACAAAATAGGGACACACAAATCCTTAAAGCGTTTCGTGACTTCATGATAATGTTGATTCACTCTACTATCCCAAGGCGGGAGCAAAATGTCATCAATGATTAGATTGGGAAATACTTTCCTCTCCTTACCAGGATTATTACAAAAGATGCGTATAACATTGAAAGCAGCTAACCATCGTTTAAAGTCAATAAGAAGAGCACTCTCACAAGAAAAGCCATAGTCTTGCAAATATTTCAGATTAAGTCCATGAATGTGTTTTCTCGCCCATTGATCAACATTGGGATCACAGTTGGCATGTTGATGATAGACACTAACAATCTGATATGTCCAATTGTTCATAGCAATAGCACTGAGCTCCTGTACAGGTTCACCCTCACAATCCATAAAAATGATGATAGAAGCCTAAAACGGAAATTGCACATCTAAGGAAACGTTCTATAACATATTACAAAATGAAGAATTACATCGATGCTTTTCACGACAAAATACACAAATGATATGATGGCAACGAAGAAGTAAAATGTATCTAATAAGACCACGTCCACGACACTCAAAGCACATAAGCGAATTGTCATAGGGTAGAGTTAGGAAAGGACTAGTAATTCTCCTTCTTTGATTTGCGTTTTGAGGCAGCATTCTTCTCCGACTTGCGCTTCGTGCCACTGCTGTTAAGGATTTGATCAATTATGTCATCCACGTTGGGTGGTTTTGGAATATATAGGATGGATTCCATATGCATGGAGAGAGAGGCTATTTTATTATCCTTGTGCCGACCATAATATAGCCCATTCACTTTAAAAAGGATATCCCAAGTACCTTCTCCGAGCTCGTCGCATGTGATGGGTGTTGATTGATCTCCCTGCTTCTTATAGTAAGTGCACCAATGTGATACCGGTAGGCAAATTTGATTACCATCCCAAATCTTTCTATAGGGAGTATCCTTGTCATTTCTCGCCTTCCACTCTTGAGCAAGAGGAGTAGGAATGTCCATATTTAATGTCACGTACTCCTCAATAATATCAAGTTGGTGGCGAATGTAGGGACTCACGGGGATCAGTATGTAGTCCCCATACTGATTGCGCATTATCTTGACATCCGTGGAAGGGAGCATTCCCGTTTGGAGTACTACGCTATGATCGTCATAACGCAAGACTTGTTTAAATTTACGCTGTAGCGGTGTAGGATTATGTACCTTGGATGTTTCTTCCACTGGCCTCAGTTGTAGATGATCTGATCGTAGCGAACCTTGTAACGTTTGACCGCCATTTTGTCCTACTAGTGCAGCAGATGGAGTAGATGCCTGAAAATGAAAAAGATTGTATTAAGCTTGCGTTCAAGGGAGGAGAGGGAGGGAAGTAGCGACTTACCATTTTAGTTGGATAATAGAATAGAGAGAGAGAAAATGTGCGTCCGTCACTCGTGCGATTCAACGATGGAATGATTCTTACTGTGGAAGGCTCGCTATTTATATAGAAATGCTTGATTCTCATTGGATGATGATCCTCATTGGACAATAACATCAAGATGATTCCAAATCTGGCCTCCGTTTACCAATTCGAGCCTTCGTTCGCCCGCTGGAGCTGTTTCTTGTGAAATTCTAACTCTGTCGTTTTTTTCGCCAATCTCCCAAATCTTAAATGGCGTCTCACATCTAAACGAAGACAGATATGAACAAGCCGTTTCTTTCACTGAATTTTTCTCACTCTTAGCTTTCAAAAGAGCTATTGCACGACTTTCTACGATCGCTAGAACCAAAATTGGAAGATCGGTGCCGGGGGGGGGACGTCAGCGAAAATTTTTCTCTCCGATTGAGCTGGAAATACACCATTTCCATGTAGAATTGGACGCTGATTCCGAATCTGCCCTCCATTTCCCCATCCGATGCTTCGTTTTGGCTCTACAGCCCACAGTCATCGCAAAAATTCTAACTCTGTCGTTTTTCGGAAAAATGAAGAAAATTTTTTTCTCGCCGATTGACTTGAAACTCATCATGGCGATGGAGAATTTCACGCTGATTCCGAATCTGAAATCCGTTTTGCTCTCCGATGCTTCGTTTTGGCGCTACAGCCCAAAACGTCCAAAATTCTTAACTCTAATTCTAGCTATTGCACGACTTTCTACGATCACTAGAACCAAAATTGGAAGATCGGTGCCGGGGGGGGGACGTCAGCGAAAATTTTTTCTCTCCGATTGCTTTCAAATTCACCATACAGATGCAGAATTTGACGCTGAATCCGAATCTGGCCTCCGTTTTCCCATCCGATGCTTCGTTTTGACTCTACAGCCCAAAACCAACCCACATTCAAACTCTGTCGTTTTTCCGAAGTTGAACATTTTTTCTCGCCGATTGAGCTGGAAATCACACCACAGATGCAGAATTTCACGCTGAGTCCAAAAATCACATTCGCAAAGACCTCCGAGCACTGCTTCCACTCGAAACATCCCATTTTCACCCCAAAATTTATTCATGTTCACGAAAATCCTAACACACTATAGCACCAAGTCAAAACCTGGCGGTCGCCCAAGTCCCCCACGACACTGTCGTTTTATCGAGGGGAGGGGGGGGGGCGCCGGTCGGGTGTTCACCCAACTTTTGACGAGAAACACGATGGGAGCGGCCTCGCAGCCTGGCCGGCACACCACGACACCTTGGAGAGCGCAACCTCTGGCAACTCTGACGTTCCAGAGGGGGGGCGGCGGTCGGGTGTTCGCCGTTTTATTACTACTAAATAGCATTGTAATATGATAATTGTGTTTTGTATACTACTCTCTATGTGTCATGCAATCATGACCGCAATGGTTTTACCATGGAATCATATTACAATGTTCTGTGGTGAGCATGCTTGAATTGGGACAGTAACTTTCTGACTTAAAACTTTTTGGAATGCAAATTTGACGTAATTTTCCTGTATATATTTCTTTTTACAAAATAAACTGATATTGATATACTAAAAAAATCGGCCTCGGCTGAAAACACAGCCTCGTCTTTTTACAGTCACTGCTGTCCTCTCAAACATGCTTGCAGCTATTCACTGCATTAAAGCATGCTTCCCTCCCATTATGAGACTATATTTTTCAAAATATATGGTACTTTATTCCTAACCAAAATTATTTAAGTCTTCATAGAAATTGATGATAAAATGCTTGAAATATATCTAGGAATGTGAAATTACCGTAAATCACGGATATCTTATGCTGTATATCTCGGATAAAGCATGGTTCATACATCCTCCGTTTTTTGTACGGAGACGTCTCCGGGAATAATTAAGCAAAATACGGACATGTCTCCGGGAGATTTTGAGCGACAACGGAGACGTTTCCTTATTTTTTGATCAGCAGACAAGAAACGAAGGCTCGAAAATCAAGATGCGCAGACATTAGTTTGATTGATTGTCTCCGTATTTCAGTCGACTGAAGTTTGATTTTGAACCAATAAGATTGAAGCTGAAGCGATGACATTACTAAAGATATCAGATCGTCCATACTCGACGAGATAAATGAAGATTATGACAATAAATCTTCATACGAATTTCCGTTTCATACGAATTATTAAATAAACTATAAACATGCATCCGCATTTTAGAGTCTCCATATCATACAAGAATTTGCGCTGACTTGTGAGGTTTCCGTAAAACGGATGTGTCTGCGTTTTCAGGAGCTATCTCCGTTCTCAATATGGGGGAAGTATAAAACAGCCCTAGCTTGAGACAAAATATGGATATCTCTAGGATAACTAAACTTCATTTTCCTCACAGATGCTGTACTTTCCAAGGGAAATATGGCACTGCTTTCAACTGGCAAACATGCTTTAAATCAGATTGAACTTCCTTCTCATAATATAAGAAAATAAAGGTTTCAGACCTTCGATTTTCGTGCTTCATCCTCTTAAAGTATTCGAAATAGGTACTCTATCTACATAGAAATTTCCACTGTCATAAAAAGATTCAGCCTACAGTCCATTCTCCTCGCTTTGGGAGTTGTGTATCCCGTGTTCCATATCAGGTTAATCATAGGCATCCCTGATAACTTTTGTAGGAAAGCCAAGTTGCATGATTCCATCAGAATTTTAGATTGATCAATATAATACATTTCGATTTTATTTTTCATCCATGATCATTTTCACGACAAACAGGAGGAATGACACTGATAACATCCAGATATGTATTTGTGCTATATATCTAGGAGTCCATGACATAGCGAAGAGTCGCCATCTAGGGTTCCCTGTAGTATGATTGATTAGGATTACATAGCTTTTGACAATGCTATTAATCCATGGTTATTGCATTACTAAAAGTATAAATGTGCACATTCAGTTGATATTTATCTGTGAGTTTGAATATTGATTCAGATATCGAAGTTAGGATTTATTTGACAAATCATTTTAGCATGCTGAATGAACATTAAATATAATATTGTGATGGCATTACTTTGGATAGCAGCTTTTCCTGAAGATCAACAAATCTAGCCATAAATACTATTCAATGACTATCAATTTAAAGCGGATTATCAGTAAGCTGAAGAATTTTAAAGCATGTTCAAGAAAATGAATAAAAAGGCAGCCCCACAGCAATCGGTACCACGACCAGCTGGGCCAAGGCCAAGTGGACCAAGACCAGCTGGACCAAGACCAGCTGGCGGACCAAGACCGGCAGGTGCGCCAAGACCATCAACATCGGGTGAACCGAGGCCAGTAGGTCCCCCAAAGTCAGCAAACCGTCCAAGTGCTGCTGCAAAAGCTACGCCCGGATCAAAACCTGGCACAGCCACAAAAACTGCCACGAAAACAGGAACAAATCCAAAAGCATCAGCTGCCAAAGCTGGAGCCGCTGCAAAAACTGGAAGTGGATCAACTAATGGAGCCTCCAAGAATATAGATCTAGAATCACAACAAAAAGATGCATCAAACATATGTCATGCTTTGGATCATCCTATAACTACTAATACTTGTCCAATCTCCACAGTTAGTATACCGAATTGCCAATCGATATGTCCGGGGCTATGTCCGCTATTACGAAGCTGTCCATCAAGCACGACAACTTGTGGAAATTGTTGCCCATTTAGCAGATGCTATATTCCGAAAAGCACATGTGTCTATTATTGTCCGTTAACACGCAGTTATAATTACGTAAACTGTCCTTTTGAACGTTCATACCGGTCACAAAATGCCTATTTGGTTTGTAATCGTAGTTGCTGCTGTTCAAATACTTGCTACGGATGTCCTTATCGATGAAGTAGCACAATGGAACATATTCAAAAGTGGACATGATTGTCTTGGCCATGATTGTATGCGGTTCAAAAGCACGAGAATAATGCCGATTAATCAATGAGTTCCAGAGAATGCATCATTTGCACACGTGACATATGATATAGTTTATTTATGTTTTATTTTAATTTTTTACGTTCATTCATTTCATTTTCAATTTTTGCTGCTAGTTAATTAGACATTTTGGTTTCAGTTTCCTTCATGCTTCATATTTTGTTTAGAAATTCGCATAATCGTATAATACATGGTGAAAGCAGCACAGCAGCAATTGGTTTTCAATTAAAAAAACGGTGCTTTGCCGAATAAGGTATTCTGGTAAACCGATTTATCACATTTCGTGTTAGTCACACTGTTCAATATCACCAATCATGCAATAATACCATCACAAATATGTCTGAGCCTTGCTGGGTATAGAGTCAAATTTTGGTTAACTTTGCATGATAACAATTTCATCAATATAACTTATCATTTATCACACCTTACCTTCATCAATATACGTACATCGAGCACTGAACATCGAATGCTAGAAGGCGCGGGACACAAAAGGCCTTGTCACGCTCACTTCAAATTGCTGTGATTTATTGGCCAAAAATTTATCGATGGAAGTACCGCAAAGTTTTGTCTTCTTGGACGTAAGATAACTGCGGCTAACCTTTTCCGTCGATTGGTCAACTATGTAATGTCGCACACAAATGAAAATAACTGATGCTGGTTGAATAATGAATGTTGTTACCCTAAATAAATTTTTCTAAGATTGCTTAATTGGAAATTATGACTTTTAATCAGAACTGGATTCAATCTATAGAAAAATTCAAAAATAGAGTGACTTTCTGATTGTAAGCTACACTGTAAATCGCTGGATAGGAAAATTACATCCAAATTGATATCAAACTCATACAATTTGAAACTGAAAACTTTGAACTAAAAAATTTGAAACTAAAAACTGATACGAGATTCTCGTATATTTAATGCGGCAGCCATTTACCGTAGTTCTTTCAGACATTGCGGTCTGGTGGATATGGATATATACCAGACTCAGAGTGTAGCGCTTCCAACGGCAAATGCAGCGGATTGATTAGTCTCCAGAACAGTTTTTTAGCCAAATGGACCGCAGCGCTTTCACTCGACAAATGTTACGGGTATGAGAGCCCCACAACAGCTGCTTAGACAAATGGAGCGCACGTCCTCCAACTAAGGGATGTTGCCTATTGAAGAACCTACAAAAGAGCATCTTTAGACAAATGTGCCGGAACGCCTTCAATCGACAAATACAACTGACAAGAGAGCCTTCAGAACTATTCCTCTAGTTTCAGCATATAGACAAATACAGGAAAGCTTCCTTCAGACAAATGGGATGAACCGCCTCCAACAGACAGATCTAGCGGATTGGAGAGCCACCAGAACAGCTACAGCAGAAAAATGGAGAGGAGCGTATCCAAGCAAAGAATGCAGCAGAGTGGAGAGCCCCTGAACAGCTCCAGTAGACAAATGGAGTGGAGCTCCTCCAAACAAACAGTGCAGCAGAGTGGAGAGCCACCAGAACAGTTTAGTAGACAAATGGAGCAGAGCTCCTCCAATCAAGGATTTCAGTGGATTGGAATGCCTCCAGAACAGCTCCAGTAGACAAATGTAGCGGAGCGCATCGAACCAAAGATGGCGCAACCTCTGATCGGTTGTGTTTCGCCTCTCTGTCTATGTGTGTCATTCTATGCTTTTTGTGCCCTAATCATTATTCTTTGGCCATCTAATTTGATAACATCGTGATGGCTGCAGCCTCTGCTTTCGTCTGGTATATAAATCTACTACGTGGGACATCGCTGCGCCTCATTCCTCCAAAATGTTCATCCTTCTGTCAACGTGCATCAGTCTGCGCTTCCTTGTGCCTTTAATATCATTATTTGGTTATCGAATTTGGTACCATCATGCTCCTCTCAGTCTCCACTTTCGCTTGGTGTGTATTTCACAAAGGTGGGCGCGATTCGGGAAAATGAAGTTCCGAATAGCGATTATCCGATTAGCCAGATCGGAGTTCCGAATCCGATTATCCGATTTAAATTTTGAAAATGAGGTTCCGATTCGCGATTATCCGAATTCGATTATGAGATTAAATGGATTTCAATTCATATCTTTGCACTCCTAATGGAACTTTATGCCATCAATACACAACCTTGAACTAGAGATGACATAAAAATATTGCAAAAAATTATCAAATGCTGCATTTGCCTAGAGGAAAAAATTTCCTGTCTAATTGCCTTACATGCTAGCTAACATTCATTGTACATGTACGCCGCCACAATTAGACAAATACAAAGCACCCAAATTCTATTGAATATCTCCAGGTTTACAGTAACAATTTCATGTGCATGCATGCACCCAATACATGAACCGAGTGATTCTTAGTCCTTCTCCAAATCCAAGACGACACAAGACTCATCAAAGACCACATCTCTTAACAAATGGAGGTTGCCCTTCATAAACACTAAGGCCTCAAAGTTTGCGGCAGTGAGTGCCGCCCTTTTTGGCCTCAAAATATCCGAGCCAAAGCTGAAAATGCGCTCAATAGAGGCTGAGCTCGGAAGGGATGTGTTATATTTTAAAAATAGTCTCTTCCAAGAGTCCCGAAACTTATGTGGGAAGTGGTCTCCCGAAAGTTGTGGATTCCCTCTCACAGCCTTCTTCGACCAACAGTCAAACTCCATGGCCATCACCACTTCTTCACTTTCTGCTTCCCCCTCATTTTCAGCCGATAGCAGATAGTCAGTGCTGGTGGGTGCTGATTCAAGATCCTCTTGTAGATCAGAGGACACGTGACTCCCATCTGCAGGTTGAGTGTATGCCGCTAGCTCCTGGATGAGGGTCTCTCTGACACTGCTGTCACGATCTTGTGATGAGGATGCATTGCCGTAGCTTTTACAGATAGACAAAGCCTAGCCGATATCTAGCCTACAATGGATGCACCAATGCCGACACGTCTGTGGGCCTACGTGACTTATTGAGCTGTCTCTAATAAAGTTGCTATTTACAAAAGATGCAAGATATTTATGGCCTATTCGAATGTAGATACAAAGCGCATGCGAGCATACTGCTTGTCTAAATAGTACAACCAACAATGTGACGCTTGAGGCAGAGAGGGAAGTGTCCTAATTATTGGCAACCCTTGCTAATAACTTATACTTTAATAGAAGAAAAGAGCAGTCCAAGAAAACTTTAATTGCTATCGAAAAAACAACTAATTGTTGCTTCAAAAACAAAACCCACTATTTCTGAAAGTCTCACAAAGCAGTTGATAAAGCAATAAGCAGCTAGCCTTCATGTATTATATACTTAGGTTAATTGTGTAAAATCATCCTATAAGTCATTTCTTTTTAGAGAAACAAAGCTTTGCATCTCAAAATAATTTTTAGACAATCCCACTCCTGCATGCCAGAATGGAATTGATATAGAAAATTGAATTATTATGATTGCTACTTGAGTGGTCCCTGAATCATGGTGTCATCGTAATCTGTGATGCATGATCGAGTTTATGCATATATGTACCCTCACTCAATTCAGTCAGACACATGAGACAGTATAACTCTCTCACTGAAAAAATGATGTTATGCTCCTAATTAACTCGCAAATCAACACTGTGGACATTTTCTAAATTTTAGCTCTGTTCACTGGAAAATGTTGCGGGTTGCGTGATTGGGCTGGATGTATGCAAAATTTGTTGTGGCAACACCTCTACTCATCAGCATGCCAGTGAGTTGCTACTGGCGTGAAACCTGGTCAACAGTTGGATTGATTCCGGGCCGACCCCTTGCAGGCTGCCGGACAAAACTGGTCAGAAAATCTCGGCCATTTTCCCATATCTCTGACATTCACGAGTGCCTCGATGACCAAATTATAGGCTCAACTGTACGACAGCACCGGCAGTTTTGGGCACATAGTTTGATTATCATCGGCTTATAGTTGTGGAAGGAGGAACTCATAGGTGTCAAAGTAAACAACATTGAATGCCGTTGCCACAAGATGCACATATTTGGCGGTTATGCGGCAGACTATTTACAAATCAGCAATCAGAAATATGCCTATCGGTATGTTGAAATCACTCAAGACGTTTTGCATTTTTTGCCATAACAGGTTGGTGGATGATGTCTTTTGATGAAAATCTTTGGACGGATTGCATGTTCAAGGAAACGACTAAATTTTCATGAGGAAAAGCGCAGAACATGCAGTAGGGCCTACTTGCAAGAAAAAAAGATAATTGCGTTTATTAGACAAGTTTACCAATTGAATTGAAAGAAGTATATCTTGAATAAATTACTATGTGTCAGTCAATCGTTTGGATTTCGAGCTATATTGACATCAATGTAAAGTAGAGCTTCTTTAAATTTGACGAAGTTCCTTGGTGAACTTTCAGCACAGTCGAGCATTTCGTGCAACAGGCGCAGTCCTCGCTGACTTTGAAAAAAAGTTCAATCGATCTCGGATTACTCAAAAATCTTGTTTTTGTGTCCACCTGGTCGTCACTATCATTTGTGAATGTCGTTGAAATTGGTGCTTCTTGTTCTGAAGTCTGGCCTGTACACATGCGCTTCGTGCTCGTAAAATATTTCTTCATTTTCTTTCGTGTCTTTTTTGTGGCCGACCGCCTCCAGCACAAAAATGAAATGAAATGATCTTCCTTGATCAATGACCTGTATTTCTACAACGCATTCACAAAGTAGGATTGTCAGGCGCCTAGAGTCTGGCTGAGCGCAGCGAAGTTTTAGTCCGGGAGCTAGCGTGAAGTTGTGCAGGGAACGAGGTAGTACATAAAACTTTCACATAGCATAGTACACCTCTAACCTACTGCAAAACTTCGCGTCTGCCGGATCAGATCATTTGCTTTTCAGAAATAGAGAGGATAACACAATCCTATGTATTTCCAATGGTAAAATTGTGACATTTAAGGTGTTGACTCCATTTTTTCGAATTTTTGCTCATAAAAGTTACACAAATTGGTATTTTGTTGAACTGGTTATTATAGAAATCATCTACAGATCATGATCTTTCAAATGAGTTATCATTCAGTGACAGAGGATGAAGTAAAGTGTACAAACAGACACTTTTCGATGGTGTAACTGCAAATTTTAACATAGAAATTTCAGGAAAATTGTTGATATACTTGAAAGATCATGATCTGTACTATAGAGGTGCACTATGCTATGTGAAAGTTTTACGTACTACCTCGTTCCCTGCACAACTTCACGCTAGCTCCCGGACTAATTGGGTAACTGGTGAAAACAATCCTATTGTTTTGATGGCTACAATGCAGACATACGCGTCTTCAAGGCGCCATTCGGTCGGTCGGTGGGTGAGAGCAAAGACGAGAGCGGGAGAGGAATGGACAATCCTTGCCATAGTTGAGCACGGCTTCAGCAGCATACCGCTCCCCAAGCGCTGCAAGAGGAACAAAAGTAACTTCATAGATATCTCTACCTGGTGTCTGCGCTCGAGGTTGAAGGAGACAATTCATTTACAGCACGATTCCAACCAGCCGAATCGCGAATCGCTTTAAAATGAAATCAGTCCGATTCGATTATCCGAACCGATTTTTCGACAAACTTCCGATTCGATTATCCGATTCGAAAATGAAGTTCTGAATGTTCGGATAATCGGAATTTTTAGTCCGATCATCCGATTGCCCACCTCTGGTACTTCAACTTCGTGGGACATCGCTGCGCCTCATTTTCCCAAATATCTTAGTTTCGAACTTGTATTTATTTACCAGCAAGTCACTTACTGAAGCCTGTCATCGATCTTTCACGTTGTTCTCAGTGATTAGCTCGAATAAGTGAGTAGTAAGGAATCCTCCCAACTGCGCACACCGCCCCCCTCTGGACCGTGATTTGGGTTGTTGTGGTTCTGGGTCGACCGGCCGGGTTTGTCGTGGTCGACCGTCGTGGTTGGTCTTGGGCGGCGGTCTGTGTTTTCGGTGTGTAGGATTGGTTGTAGGGTTGTTTTGTGTTTAGATTTGGTTTCCTGATGAAATTCTGCGTCGACATGTTGTGTTTCCTGGGTGTATGTGTGGTTTAGGTGTGTTTTTTGCGTGTTTTTGAGTGAGAAAGTGTCTGTAGAGGCCACGTACAGCGGTAACGTCTTTTTGGCCAATTTTGGGTCTAGGGGACTTGTTTCCGAAGTCGTAGGCCAAACAACGAAGAATTTCGACCCCCCTCGGCAGCGTTTCTTCCAACTTTGGTTCTAGAGATCGCAGAGTCGTGCAATAGCTCGTTTGAAAGCTAAGAGTGCCACAAATTCATTGGAAAGCACAGTTTGGCCCTATCTTTCATTGCTGAGACTTGAGAGTGACATTGAGACTTTTGGTCATGTTAGAGAGCCGTCAGAGGTTGAGTTTTGTGTTTTGGGCTCCAGCGGGCGAACGAAGCATTGGACGAGAAAACTGAGACCAGACTTGGATTCAGCGTCAAATTGTGGATAACCAATGTCTAACCCCCCTCTTATCGATTGCATATTCACAGGATATATAAGTACGAGTTCGGGAGAGTAATCTCACCAAGTTGAGAAACTGACTACAGGTAAGTCGTTTCTCTTGAGGTCCGATATCGGACTTCTGACTTTTCATTGCTGATATCAGCTACAGACTTATAGGTTAGTCAGTATAGCATGACTGACCATTTGATGATAGTAGGCTGAAATCTTCAAACGGCTATATCTCTGCTTCTACGAGTCCTTTAGACTTGATTCAAAAAACGTTTGACAGTTCATGATGTGCTGTAGGTGACATAGTTCTTATAAACGTTTTATGAGTAGTACTAAAATACTGAAAAATTTAAATTCGTATTAATGTAATACTTAAAGTTTTTGAATAAAAAGCACTCGTTTATGAGTCTGCGACTTGGGACGTTCCTCTTGTAAATAACTCCACCGGTTTTCATGTCAAAATCGGGGCCCGTATACCAACACAGTGACATGACGCACGCTCTGTCCTCCCGAGGTTGGATTTGTGGGTCGAGGCCTTGGAGATGGGATAACATCCCCTCTGAGTAATGCCTGTAACGGATTCAAGAGCCTAATGCCTAGACGACTGCTATCAAATGTTTTTGGACTTAGTCTTTCAATGCATATCAGCAAGTAGTATCCTATAAAAACTTGCTATCAAATTTTTACTCTATCTTTACAGAATCGTCACTATGACTAAGATGATAAATAACCGTATGCTCATCGGCAAGTGTAGCTGCGGCCGTATTGCCAGAGGCAGCGAGCTCAAAAAGCACATCAAAGAGGGGACCGTGGGCGAGCATGTGAGGAAAGTGTTGTTGAGGGTGTGTGTGCATCATAAGGTAGTATGTGAGGATGGAAGTGATGTAGAGTTCATTAGGAACCATAGCCAGTGCCCTTGTGGCAATATTAGTATGCAGGGGTCTAAGTCGTGGTTTGAGGGAGTTTTGTTAGATATGGAAGAGGTAAGAATGGCAGTAGCGACGATTCAGGGTACGGTGGGGAAGAAAAGTGTTACCAAGGCGACTGATGAGGGTTTGAGTGAGGAAGAAGTGGAGTTGAGAGGGGACATCAACAAGCCTGATGTTGATGTTGATTTGGATGACGTGTTGGAGGAATTGTTTGGGAACATTGGTGATCTTGAAGAAAAGGGGAAGGATGAGGGAAAGGAAGTGGGTAAGCCGTTGGCGGCATCATCGCCTCGGAGGGAGGAAGGGAACACGAGGGATGAATATGTGAGGATGAAGGATCGATTGACGGTGGTTGAGGACAAGAATAAAGTATTAGTGATGCGGAATGAGAAGTTGGTTGCGAAGGCTGAAGGGCATAAGGTGACGAGAGAAGAGTTAGAAAGTATGAGGCAGAAGGAGAAAGAGTGGATGGCAGAAAGGAGTGAGCTGATGAAGAAAGCAAGTTTGGTGAGTAGTCTGCAGGCGAATTTGTTGAGGAAGGATGATGAGATAGATCGGATGCGAAGCGTGGTGAAGGAAACAGAGGAGGTGAAGGGTGTGAACAAGAGGTTGGTGGCTGAAGCAGAGCGATTGCATGAGCGTGTGAAGTGTAGAAAAAGAAGAGTGTATGAAGTCCATCTTCCCCTCTTCATAAATAATGTGTGCGACGCCCCAACCATCACTAGCGACCCCAATCAGACGCAGCAATGCTACGAGGGCGACGGAGTCCGATGTCTCCATATGAATATGGACATCACTGGCGAGATTGAGGACTTCCTTGTCCGAAAAGTCCGGAAGAAAGTTCCCAGTAAGTTACTTCAGCATGATCATTTCCGTACCGCATCTAATCTCCCATTCGTCTCCTTTCAGAGTTTTTACATCAGCAGTACGATCCTTTGATCCCGAGAACGCCCCAAACGGCTCTTTTAAGAGCCACACGGAGCAAGAGTGAGAGTACCTCCTCGTGGTTTGCCCTGGACAGACTTCGGTCTGACTGAATCTGTCATACAAATAAAAAATAGAATCACAAAGTTGCATCTGCTATCAGTCAACTTAAACGTTGCATGTTAAGGAGGATTTCGGTATAATTCTTCCTGTTGGTGGCGATCTCTCTTGAGACAGTGGATGATATCGTAGTGATAAGTGTGGCAAGGGAGTGTGTCATATTTTACACCGAAACCTCTGGGGCAACTCATGTTGGGCATTTGTCACAGTTCTCAACGTAGCACTTTGATCGCCAATCGGTTGAGTCCTAGCTATTTGCCACAGGTTACTTTTTAAATTCTCCATTGCCAACGTTATCTGAGAATGAGCCATGAGTTCTTTTAAGAGCTGCCTCTATCATTGAGGCTAAATGATGAAGGGATGAAATGGGAGGTCACTCTTACACCACACGTATACAAAATTATTTTCTATCTTCTCTAATGGTGCGATCCCTTTTGATAGAAAAGTAGACCGATAATAAATGTGTTAACTAACCCCATATCCAAATTCCTCCATTTATTTCCATTTCTAGATAAATACATTACAAAACAAAGACATGTAGTACGTAGGTTTATTTACAATTGAAGCACATATACTTTATAGCGAGGAAAAGTCAAGTGGAAGAACCTTTAAGTCATTGTAGACTTTGTAGCACCTTGGTCGTTTTGGGGCATCGGGCGCTCTTCTCACGCGCGTTGTTTTTGGTGTAGAATCACCATTACTCCACACAACTTGCACAATCTTGCCTTTATCACAAGTCTCCTTCTGATCGCACTCTTCATCCCACTCGACAACCACTTCAAAGATTTTGTTGAAGATCACTAAGGCGGGAGATGTACCTTCCATCATGAGATAGATGAGAATGAGAAGTGTTTCAATTTTCTGACTTTTATATGTTTTTCAACAATGAATTCCTCAACAACCAATCAGAACAATTCCAATTTAGATGAAGACTACATAAGTCGGAAGATTGTAGCACTCTTATTCACATTATACGAACTAGCACGCCAAGATGACAAACTCAGAAACACCATGTAATTTTGTGATCGTCAATGAGTGGTGTGTTGAAGACAAGTGTGATCAGAAGGAGACTTGCGACAAAGGCAAGACTGTAAGAATTGTCTGGATAGATGAAGAGTGGGCACCGAAAACAACGCGCATGAGAAGAGCGCCCGATGCCCCAAAACGACCAAGGTGCTACAAAGTCTACAATGACTTAAAGGTTCTTCGACTTCACTTTTCCTCGCTGTAAAGTATATGTGCTTCAATTGTAAATAAATGTAAAGATCTACATGTCTCTGTTTTTGATATTCAATCCCTTTATCATTTATCCTCAGTGATAGAGGAAAATTTTACTTAGGAAAAAATGATTGTATCTATTATCAACTGGTGTGATTTATACTGAGCTGTCAAATGATCAGATTTTCACTATGATGTTAATGATTATGTATGCTACATTACCCAGAAATAGGTGAAAACTGACAGATGAAGCAAATAAACATTTATTAAGAAATTTACAAATAATTCAAAAGTTCCTCGGAAGTCACATTGTCCCATAAATTCTCACAACCACTGCAGTTGCACTTCAACTGCTTTAATCGTTCCTCTGCCGCGACCAACACACCATAGATGTAATTCCATTCCACTTCATTCCGGGGTTTGGGATGATACACTGTGTCATCTCCGTATGTCATGGAGAAGGTTAATGTCAGTTTCCGCATTTACATCTTCCTTATTGTAAAGCAGGTATTTCCATCGCGCATAAATCAATTCTAACTCTTCTTGCTCCGTTAGATCTGGTAATTCCAACTTTGGAATGTCACCTAGATTTCTCTCCTTCTCCACCGTTGACTTTTTCGGAGCGGGAGGGCAAGTTGGTATGCTTGATGCTGACACTGGTGATTGAGTTGATGGTGAATCCATGACTTTGAAATGTATGCCATAAACTTGATTTCTTAGTCCTTAAGTATAAACAAGCAACTAAGTATGGGAGTATATAAATGGGAGAAATAGACTAGATTTCATTCCATATTTGAGATATATTAACACTAAGTGAGCTTTTCTCTTCACTCAAATATAATCTAACGTTGCTGACGTATCCTATTTTGGTTTGAGTCAATTACTACATTCTGACTATCAAAGTATCAGATTTTGACTTAATTCCGTTGAAATGGTAAGTTAAGGATTTCATCACTCATCTCCCTTAAACGTTAGGTTAATAGCATCTTTCTCAATTTCAGGCATCTACTTCATCATCAAAGCGCTCCCTTCTCGAGGAAGCTTTACAACTGTTCAGTAAAGGTAGTTTGTAAAAATAAACTATGACTTCAATAGAGATGACAGAATGATTTCTTCTCCAGATGATGACAGTTCCAACTCCGCGCAGTCGCGGGAAGCATCCAAAACATGTGCTGATTGTGGGCATATCTTTACGAGGAAGCGCGATCTCGCCCGACACATCAGACAACGTGTATGTCAACCTAAGACATCATCAATCTCCCGAGGTGAGGATGATTCTATTCAACATGTCTCCTTTACTTGTGACTTTTGTTTCCAATCTTTTGAAACAGGTTTTGAATTATCTTCACGTAGACTTCACCACACACACACAAATGATAGTTATAGCAACAGCACCTCCTCTATTCGACTAACTGAAGTATCGCTCAATAATGTAGTGAGAAATTACCAGATGGAATCCTCAGAAACCATTGCTGATTTTCCGGAGTGGTTCCATCAAAATTCAACATTGATAGATGCGCTCTTTCATAAATTAGAGCAGTTTAGAATAAAAGCGCTCATCTACCTTAAAATAAAATATGTTTAAGTTGATTATCATACTGGTGAAATAGTACAGAGGTTGGTGTTTACATACCCTCCTCTCCTGCTACAGAGGTAGTCGATAAAGAAGCTTGGTTAAATTTTCACATCCAAGGAGTAAATCAAATATTGATAAATTTAACGAGCGCGATAGTGGTCTAATTTTTGATGGCATTGAATCTGCGAAGTTTAAAATTACTCTATTAGAAAATTACCGTGGTCGAGGCTCCTTCAATCTTCCAAAAACGTTAAGAGCTAAGAATGCAGTCATTTCTGTTGATTGTGAATCACAGTGTTTTAAGTATGCGGTATTGTCTATTCTCCACTGTCATGATGTACAGAACAACCGTTTCCGTAGAAGCTAATATCATGAATGGGAGAATGAATTGAAGTTTGATGACTGCAATAGCGAGGACATGAAGTTTAAAGATATAGAGAAATTTGAAGCATTAAATGAAATTACAATAGTTGTTCACATCTGGCAAGAGGGGCCTAAGGGTGTGCGTTACAACAACCGTTCATTAACTTATGATCGGGTAGTCAATCTCTTGCTAGTATATCAAAATGATAGTGAAAATTGGCATTTCTGTGGTATTCCTAAAATGACTCGACTATATTCCCACTTAACATCTAGAAGAGGAGAGTATTTCATATGTGACCGTTGTATGCGCCCCTTCTGGCCAAAAGATAAATTTGAAACACATTATGAATGGTGTAAGCGAGGTAAACTGCAAATAGAATGCATGCCCAAAGATAAAGAGTTTTCATATAGAGAGAAAGGTGATGAATTAAGTCCTCTTCGTGTCATCTATGCTGACATCGAATGCTATATTGATGATAACACCCATAAAGCGACAGCCATACCATGTTATGAGGTATGGCATGATTACTTCAAAAATAAAAGTAATAAAATGCACGTCTGGTAAGGTTAGGATTGTATACATAAATTCTTGCAATTCATCGAAAGCGCTGTCAAATTTCAGCAAAAATATGATAGTGAACTCCAACGCAGATCATTGAATATGTCAGCAGATGATCAAGTAAAATTTGAAAGTTGTAAAGTTTGCCCAAAATGTAATAAAACGTTTGATGAAGATAAAATCAAGAAAGTGCGCGACCATGATCACATCACTGGTAAATTTAGAAACGCGCTATGTACAATGTAATTTTTCACTGAGACTGAAACGGCTTACTCTACCCGTTATTTTTCATAACTTCAAAGGTTATGACAGCCATATGATAATAAAAGGGGGTTAGGAAAAATGAAAGAGTGGAAGTTAAGTGTAATAGCTCAAACGAGAGAAAAGTTCATGGCCATGACAGCAAAAGTAGCAGTTGACAAAACTAAAGAAACTAAGACAGTCTATTTTGATATAAAAGTTTTAGATTCTTATCAATTCATGGCTTCATCACTAGCATCTCTCGTTCAAAATCTTAAGTCTCTTCCACTAACTCAAAATTTGAAGAAACAATATCCTAACTTGACGGATGAAGTCATCACACGCAAAGGACTGTTTCCATATGCATACTTTGATAACATTTCTAAACTTAGTGAGACTTCTCTTCCATCAATAGACAAATTTAAAAATGATTTGACTGGTGTAGAATGCAAGGTAGAAGATTACAATCATGCTCAAGTTGCATGGACAAAATTTGACTGTCAAACGTTTAGCGATTATATGATCGCCTATCTAAAATTACATGCATTTTTGCTCGCTGATGTATTTCAGGAGTTTTGACGAGTGGCATTAGAAGAAGATAAATAAGATCCTGTTCACTTTGTCAGTCTTCCAGCCATGCCATTCCAGTCTGCTTTTAAAATGACTGGAGAGACCATTCATCTCTTGCAAGATCCAGAGATGTATAATTTATTTGAGCGAGGAATTCGCGGTGGTCTCACATTTGTAAATAAACATAGGTTAAAATCAAAATTAGTAGGCGATGATCAGACTCATCTTAAGTATTATGACCAAAATAATTTATATGGTAGTTCACTGTCCAAATCTCCACCTGTCTCTGAGTTTAGCTGGTTGGGTGATAATGAAATTCAGCATTTCTCCAACCCTTCAAACATACTAGCTCTTCCAGATGAAGGTGATTGGGGATATTATTTTGAGATAGATCTTATCTATCCAAATAGTATTAAAAATAAAACTGTGGATTTTCCACTTGCACCCGAATCAGGCGAAGTGACTGAAGATATGTTTTCGGACTTTATGAAACAATTTCATAAAGATTTAGAAGGGAGCGGACAACGCAAGTAAAAGCCTTGCCGTAAACTTTTGCTTACTCAATTTGATAAAGAAAATTATTTAGTCCACTTCTCTATCTTAAAATTTTATTTAGAAATGGGGATTATTTTAAAAACAGTTCACCGCATTATCAAATTTAGACAGAAAGCCTTTCTGAAACCTTATATTGATAGTAACAGCCAGAAACGTGCACTAGCCCAAAATAATTTTGAAATGGATTTCTATAAATATAAGAATAACAGCCTTTTTGGTAAGACAATGGAGGACGTTAGAAGGCGTATTAACTATGAACTTCTGAATCATAATCATAAATTTCAAAAGTTAGCGACATCACCTCTCTTTATTGATAGAGATATTATAGATGATGAGTTGGTTGGTGTTAAAACGATAAAATTAGAAATAGAGTTGTGCAAGCCCATCTACATTGGACAAGCTGTGTTAGATTATTCCAAGCTTGAAATGTATCAACTCTTCTATAGAATATTAAAACCATGCCCTCTAATTAAAGACGTGCGTTTGCTGGGCGGTGATACCGACAGTTTCTTTTTAAGTATCGGTGCTCAGAAAGAGTTAAATTTCAATGAAGTTGGAAAATCTTTAGAAAAATATTTTGATACGTCAAATTATCCTGCAGATCACCCACTATACTCTACTAAAAATAAAGCAAAATTAGAATGCTTTAAAGATGAAATGGCAGGAAAGGAAATTAAGGAAATGATTCTTCTTCGTCTTAAAATGTATTCTATGAAACCAAAAGACTCCAGTGACAGTGTTAAGCGCGCAAAAGGCATATCTAAATCGATTGTTGTAAATATGAAACATAGGGTCTATAAGAAGGCCCTTAGAAGTAAGTGTGTAACGTTTGTCAACATGACCATCTTAAAATCAAAGACACATGGGGTAAAAACTCATACATTTAGGAAGCGAGCACTTTCAGCGTGGAAGGATAAGAGGTGTTGGATAGGACATGACATATCTCTTCCACATGGACATCGTGACACAAACATATCACCACCCAAAAGAATTAAACTCACACTACCACATTCAGGAGATGTGTAAATAGATTTATTCTTAAATCAGTATTTTGATGATGTTTTTGTTGATATTCATTGTTGCTTTATCTATCGCTTTAGATTGCACTTTCTTGTGAATATATGCCTACAGTCAGTTCATTCCCACTATATCTGTGAAAAGACTTTCCCACTTTGTCAACACTTCTTCAAACCACTTTTTCATACATATCTTTTTATTTCAATGAAATTTTACAATGACTTTACTTTGTTTTCCGAAATACTAAAGTTATGAGGGATTTAGTATCTTTCACATGGATGCACTCATGTAAACCATTTGTAATTTTGAGAGAAATAGACGGGATAGCTTGTTTGATAACAGGATGGTAGAAAATAGGTTTATAAATCTTTTCAACGATTCCATAGGAAGCGTCTTTATCATGAATGAAATTACGTAAAATGTATTCTTTTTTCTCACCAACAGAAATAGGTGAAATCAGATCACGTTGAATGTAGAGATGTTGTTCATGTTTATCAAGTGTCATTGGTATTCCTACACCAATCGTGTATGAAGTAGCAAACTTATCTTGTAGCAATGAAAAGCCAAAGAGTTTTTTCAAATTGTTACTCAATTGACATTGAATGTGATCACCCAGCTTCAGAACAGCACTTTGATTATTAATTGAAAACGAAATGTGATGTACCTTTGCATCATATCTACTTTTCAACACTTGCTTCAACTTATGCTGTATATATGGATTTATGACACGAATAAAGTTTTCGAACTGTATTGTATAGACGCGGCATTGTATTGATACTAACTTTAGTTTCTTGATAACATTGGTAAATTTTCTTGATGCGATCACCATAGATGTCCACCCACCATCCATCATTAACTGAATCAGCTTTCGTGTGATATTCATGAGAAGCATAAACCAAACCGCCTCCAATAATAGGCGATACATGTCTTACAAAATGACGCAAGGTTGGAGAGAAATAAACTGTAAGTTTGTCATTATATATCTGAATTACCAACCTATCCTTCCGAGCCAAGACTTTCTCTCCATACTTCTTACCCACAGTCTCATTCCATCGTTTTACTAACTCAATAAGTGTCAAAGGCTTGACACCACGCTTTTTCAAGATGATGCGCTTTTCACATTCTACAACATCTTCATCAAATATTTTAAATTTATAATGAAGTTTGTTTATTCGGTTTGAAGAGATTTTTGTAACATTTGCAATAGCCATTGATGTCAGATGCAGACTCTGTCCAAAACCGAGATGTGGATAGAATTCATTATCCAACCTCAATGTAAGACCTTTAGTAAAAGAGTTAAAACGATGGAAGTGTCTCCCGTGCCATTCATAGATAGTAAACTCATAAACTTTCTGACCCTTATTTTTCATAATAGAAGCATTGCCACTATTGAATGCCTTAATGATTTTATCTTCATCTGATGATCCATAATAATCTGATTCTAACTGATTCCATTCATAATTCCACTTTCCATCCAATGTTAAATTGTATGGAAACTTGAATGCATTATTCATCGTTATTCCATCATGGGTGCGAGGAGTCAATACCATTTCTTCCAATTCATTCACATTCTGAATATTACTATCATAACAAATGCTGGAAACACCTACTTCCCATTCAACTTCTAGAAGGAATGGACGATTTAATTCTACTCGATAGTCTGATAGTTTATTATTGGGAAATTTATTCATAGAAGCATTACTGGGAAAGTAAATTAGAAACAAATTCTTATTTTCACTTTCCATATCATTCACATTGGAAACATATATTTCCACACTTTTGCATTAATTCTTCATTCGAAAATGGAGTGTGATACTTGTCACAGGATCTTTATGAAAAGGAATCAACGCACCAGCATCGTCATAAATTGCGATATCAATTTGTGGTATATAGTTCGATTTCAAGTTTGTATAATGCACTTTCTGAAAAGTATGCTCAGATAGAGCACTATTGCTTTTTGGCTGGTAGGGTATCATTGCTAGAGGTGCAGCTTCAACATCTCCCACACGTACATCTTCACCAATATTGGAATATATCTGACAAAAGTCAATACGACGCGATAACAATATGCTCGCGCTAGTTTTTGTTACAGTACCACTTTCAAAAGTATTTTGATCAAATCCCAAAATGTCCATTAGGGTATTGTCCATAATCAGCTCAATATTTTCCCACTTTCAGTAAGAGACAGAACACCTTCTTTTTCAGAAAAAGAAATATGCTGTTCATTAATCACTTCATTCAAATAATTTATAGCCAATTTCACTAAAGTGATAATGCGAGGTGTCAACACTCTTGTTTTATGTAAGATACCACCTAAAGGATCGATACACTTTCTGTATAAGGATACGGACCATTCTGCACCAAATTGATTTGAACTATTATGTCCCAGATAGCGCATATTAAATTTTCCATGAGGAGCTTCAGAACGATGTCGCAAGAACTGATGAAAATCTTCTGAAAAAACCAATACTAGATCATCATCATTCAGTTTATTGATTACGATATTATTAGACCCTTTGTTGTAAGTTAATGTTGCCACTTCTATAGATTCAGTAGTCACTCAAATCAATGTAATCATCGCTAGCGCCAGGAATAACAAATTCAATAGGACCAGTATTCTCCGCTGTACGAGGATAATAATCTACAATACTTGAACTAAGAATATCTGTCTGTATTGCTTGTTGATCAAACAAACAAAAGCCTGAAGTTTTGCACTCCATGATTGGAAGTTATGACAGCGTCGTCGTTTAGCACTTGATGAAAAATTACAGCGCGCGCGACGTTTGCGTGAATGCCTTTTCTTAGTTTCGTTTGAAGCTCGCTTCTCACCACCTCCTCCCTGTTTTCGTTTTCTTCGAACATTTCGTTTCGCCGCTGTAAATTGCACCCAAGCCACTTAGATAGGAGGGGCGTGAATAAAACGATGCAGTCGGATTCATAACTTAGACCTTGACATTACAAGTTATATCTTTGCATAAATCACTGACGATCGCGTAGATGAAAGATGTCTGTACGACGCATCCAAGAGTTCATACTTGAAGGATAACCGACCATTTAACAAGACACCATTCTTCACCTTGCCGTTTCTTACTTCGAATGATTTTCTCTACTAAATATGTTTCACTTTGAGTGACCAACTCAACCTCATCACGATAAAAGCTGCCATCAATTTCTTCATTATCGTAATCTTTCAACTTGTAAGTTGTTGGGGAGTCTTTTTTATTGAAGCTGTGAAAATTTCTTCTGTCCAATTCGGGAGATAACCTTTGGAAAAAACACTCTTCACTTTTGCTATGCGAACTTTATCACCTATTTTCACATCACTTTTAGCAAGCGCATTATCACGCTTGCGTTGGAATGTTTCACGTACTCTATCTACGTTGTCAGCATTCACATCCGCTGGTCTGAGTCCAATAGAACGATGAATAATGTGATTGTAGGCATAAAGCATATCTTGTAGAACCTTTGTCCAATTTTTTGTTAAGTTGGCAGTGAAATGTCGCCACAAGCGATTTTTCAATGTGCGATTAAAACGTTCAACTAGTGCAGCCTTATAAGCACTCTTTACACTAAACAACTCAATATCATATCTCTCAAATAATCTTCCCACATGCTCATTTTCGAACTCTTTTCTTGATCACTCTGAATTCTTTTTGGAATACGACCCTCTCGGAAAATTGACTGGAATGCCTTTGCTACTCGTTTACCTTCTTTAGTTTTTAAAGGCTGAGCCCACGCATAACGCGAGAAAATATCAATTACGGTTAAGATAAAATTGTGTCCCGAGCTATGTTTTTAAATAGCAACAACGTCACACAGATCTGCTTGCACTGTTCATCAATGTCATGAGCAATATAATGACGGGTCCGGTACTTCTTTTTCGCTTGTTTGTGGAGTGTATATGTAGCTTGACCCTTTAACCATGGTTTAACTTGTGAGTGTGGAAGACCGCTCGCTTTTGACAATTTCTTTATGGACGCAAATCCTGCAGGATGTTTTACATCATAATATATTGACTTTAAAAGTTCATTCGATGACGACTGACTCTTTCTCCTTCTTCTCACGTTTTTGCTTTCTTACCTTTTTGCATTTACAGCAACCATAGGATTTATGGGATTTACGTTTACATTGCTTAGGAGTCTCATTGTGAGAGCTGGCACAGCAAGTAAAAGTTACAGTTACATTTACTTCCGGCGGCTGATTACATGGTAAGCAACACATCTACTTCATATTAGTAGTCTGAGAACATGTATTTCTTTGGAGGAGTTCTTCTCCGTCGTTCTCTTCCCCTTGTTTGTTTGATGGGTGTGGGAGGGGATTTAGAAGGTGATCTCTTAAAGCAATTCCTTGGCATTTTCATTTTACTCTTAACCGGTGAATTAGATGAAGTAGCATCAACTGCTGAAATAGAATCAAGTTCTTTCAATGTTTCATTATTCAAAGCAAATTTTGGAACATTATGCTTTTTCAATAGTTTAAGAAAGTAAGACCAACCAGATGGGACATAGCCTTGACGGCGCTTTCTGCGTGTTGCATACTGAATCAAGTCTTCATAACGTGAAGCGTCAATAATTTCATTTTCATCTGAAATGATTTCACCTCTATCATTCACAGTGAGATATGGTTCAATGCTGTTGAAAAGGGACATTACATGTGCGCGAGATGCTAAAGGTGTAGCAGTCAAAACAGAGTCACGCATCTTATTCTTCAAACTTTTTAATTCTTTGACAGTTTCCGATTGTAATAATACAACAGGATGTGGATCTTTGATATGCGCATTTTGCTGATAATTTAATTCATTCTTAAAAATTTGATTTGCGAGAGGTTGTTTTGCTTGTTGCATGGCAGTCAATTGCACATATTCATCCTGAGGAATAACAACCATGCGAGAATAAGAACTCATAGTTTGTAGATAATCATAGGCTCTTTCAAAATATCACTTCGAAATCCAAATTCTTCCGGACACTCCTGTGTAAAATCAATAAATAAGTAACCGCTTGGTTTTTCAGTAGCTGCTTGAAAAATTTCAATTAAGGCTTTTGAATCTCTTAGCGCAACTTGTCGCGCTAAAATTTCAAATTGACTTCTATCTCGTGGATTCTTGAAGACAGCGTAATAGTGCGTATTCAGGTTTCGTGTGCGGGCTTCTTTCCCATCAGGAAACAAATTTCGCGTGATATAGATTATAAAGCATCTTTTGTGATGTGCTGCGCGAGTGAACATATCTGTAACATCTTTAGAATTCTTACTTTCTTTTAATAGATCATCCAATACAACGACATCATTGGACTGAATCTTATCCACTGGAATAATTCCTTCATTTCGAATAAAGTTACGACGTTGCAATTCCTGAACAAGTGGCGGTTGATAAATAACATAACACCAAATCACTCGATTGATAGGTTCCCTAAACAACTCCCTTCTTTTACCCAAAAATTCAGCGTGAAAACAGTTTTACCTGCATGAGATCAACCTGATACAGTCAGAACTTTATCACATTGAAGTCTGAAATCCATTTTAATACTTTGGGATTCAATATTTGCATAATCAACGCTTAGGATTAAACATCCTACCCAATAGGTCACCTACTACAGGAGCTAACATCGAAAGTAACACTGAAGGAAACCGCCCTTTTGTGTTAGAGTTTCCCTCTTTCTTTGAAGTGTAACTTTAGGATTGGAGATGAATCGCAATTTTGTAGTATGTCGCTTAAGCAACTTTCGTTGTTGTGGTGATAATTTCTTTGTCGTATAGCATTACATTGCTGATTTCCTTTCATTCGTTGAAGAGCTCGAATGGCCTCAGAAAATTTTGAAGACTTTCGACTTTTGCGTTTCGCCATTTTTCTCTTGACCATTGCTGCAACTTGATTTTTCCACATTTGCATAGATGCTAACTTTAATGACAGAAGTGACACTCAAAATGACCTATATCACAGTGACTACTTTGACAAAGTTGAATACAGTATCGTATGAAACAGCGCTGGCAGAAAGTATGCTTACATCTCTTAAAGATGCGTTTTTCACTTCCATCCTTTCGCTTACATACATCGCACATATTTTCACTCTTACTAACAACTTCTAAAGCAAGTCTTTTTGAAGACATGAACTTGCTAGCCTTTTCTAAATAATAGACACATGTGCAGAAGGAATATACTTCGAGAGTATGCAGACACAACTCGAAAACCAATTGTGCTACGATCAAGTACCATTGCATCTTTAAGTTTCTTTTATACAAAGTTGAGTGTGAATATGTGAAATCGCTTCAATCACTAAACTGCTACCATGATTGCTAAATGCATCAAGACGTTGAGCAATTTTTCCCATATGTCTTTCAAAAAATTCTTCGGGATTATCTACAACTTCCATCGAATAAGAAGCAAAGTGGAAGAAGCGATCTTCTACTTCTTCTTTCCCAAAATGGCTGAAATGAATTCTTGCAACTAATCTCGCCATTACAATTCAATTAGAAAACGTATCCATTAACTTCAAAAATAGAGTGCTAGTATCACCAATAACTGATTTGATGTTGATCTCAGCTTTATGAAAAGTTATCACATAACCTTTAAGCTTTGTCTATGAAAACTTAATGTTCCACAATCATTTGAGAAAGACATTATCATTCTTCATCTATCCCACCCGTTGCAATAAAATAACACATCTCTTCATAAAGCATTTATTAAACGACTTCAGCAAGCATGCATTACAAATTTTGGGTTTGAAACAGATAAAATGGATACAGTTGGTAGCTATCATATAAAGACCAATGATGACCTAACATTACTTTAGCAGTGTTGAGATATGGAGGAAAAAAGCATTGATTATGAATGTAGCGACTACAACGAACATTTAAAATAGGAACACTCAATTCCTTAAAACGTTTAGTGACTTCATGATAGTGTTGATTAACTCTACTATCCCAAGGTGGAAGTAGAACATCATTGATGATTAGATTTGGAAATAGTTTCTTCTCCTTAGTAGGATCATTGCAAAAGATACATACAACATTAAAAGCTGCTAACCATTTTTTAAAGTCAATAAGAAGAGCACTCTCACAAGAAAAGCCATAGTCTTGCAAATATTTCAGATTAAGTCCATGAATGTGTTTTCTCGCCCATTGATCAACATTGGGATCGCAGTTGGCATGTTGATGATAGACACTAACAATCTGATATGTCCAATTGTTCATAGCAATAGCACTGAGCTCCTGTACAGGTTCACCCTCACAATCCATAAAAATGATGATAGATGACTAAAAAGGAAATTACAAATTTTTACTCATCTGATGAAGAGTCCTATAACATATTACAAAATGATGAAGTACATCGATGCTGTTCACGGCAAAAAACACAAATAACATGATGGCAGCGAAGAAGTAAAATGTATCTGATAAGTCCACGTCTACGACACTCAAAGCACATGAGCGAATTGTCATAAGGTAGAGATAGGTAAGGACTACTGATTCTCCTTCTTTGGCTTGCGTTTACCGACAGCATTATTCTCTGACTTGCGCTTTGTACCGCTCTCGTTGAGGATTTGATCAATAATGTCATGAACGTCTGGGTGCTTTGGTATATATAGGATGGATTGAGCATGCATCCATATAGAGGCTAATTTGTTGTTCTGGTGATAGCCATGATATATTCCACTGATAGCAAACCAATATTCCAAGTGCCTTCTGCGAGGTCTTCACATCTGATGGGTGTCACTTGATCTCCATCCTTTTTATAGTATGAGCAGCAATGCGATAGTGGTAAAGAAAGCTTTTTACCATCTCATATCTTTCTATATAGAGTATCCTTGTCATTTCTCGCCTTCCACTCTTGAGCAAGAGGAGTAAGGATGTCCATATTTGATGTTGCAAACTCTTCAATAATATCGAGTTGGCGACGAATGTATGGATTCACAGGAATGACTACGTAGTCCCCATACTGATTGTTCAATATCTTCACTTCAGTGGAAGGAATCATTCCCGTTTGTAATACTATACTATGATCGTAATAACGCATGGCTTGTCTAAATTTACGCTGTAGTGGGATAGGATTATGTACCTTTGTTGTCTCTTCTACTGGCCTCAACATATAACGATCTGATTGTAGAGATCCTTGTAACGTCTGAATACTATCTTGTCCTGCAAATGTAGTAGATGTAGTAGATGCCTGAAAATAAAAGAGATGCTATTAAGTAAACACTCAAGGAAGGAGAGGAAGGAAGGTTCCTACTTATCATTTCAGATGGATAATACAATAGGAATGTAGAGGGAGAACGTGCGTCCGACACCTGTGCGACTCAAAGATAGATGATTGTCACTCTGAAACCTCATTATTTATAGAGAAATGCTGGATTCTCATTGGATGTGCTCCTCATTGGCCAATGACATCAAGCTGAATCCAAATCTGGTCTCAGTTTTCTCGTCCAATGCTTCGTTCGCCCGCTGGAGCCCAAAACACAAAACTCAGCTCTCTGACGACTCTCTAACATGACCAAAAGTCTCAATGTCACTCTCAAGTCTCAGCAATGAAAGATAGGGCCAAACTGTGCTTTCCAATGAATTTGTGGCACTCTTAGCTTTCAAACGAGCTATTGCACGTCTCTACCATTTCTAGAACCAAAGTTGGAAGAAACGCTGCCGAGGGGGGGGGGTCGAAGTTCTTCGTTGTTTGGCCTACGACTTTGGAAACAAGTCCCCTAGACCCAAAATTGGCCAAAAAGTCCAAATCCACCGTCAATTTTTACCTACGTGGATTCGCTTAGCCGCTACAGACACTTTCTCACTCAAAAACACGCAAAAAACACACCTAAACCACACATACACCCAGGAAACACAACATGTCGACGCAGAATTTCATCAGGAAACCAAATCTAAACACAAAACAACCCTACAACCAATCCTACACACCGAAAACACAGACCGCCGCCCAAGACCAACCACGACGGTCGACCACGACAAACCCGGCCGGTCGACCCAGAACCACAACAACCCAAGTCACGGTCCAGAGGAGGGCGCTTTGCGCAGTTGGGAGGATTCCTTACTACTTTAGTGGAAACAGATATCGCAGCATAAGCTGTGATCTAGTGGCCTATTGACAACATGGTCTGACTATTAGTCTATTGACACTGGATCAATGCCTCACACGAACATTTTTTTGCAACAATTTAGTGCGAAGACCTCCAAGTTCAGCCCTCTGCCTGCTTCATTGGCGAACTTAACGAACTTAACGATATCAGTTTACTGTTTCGACTTCTGCTGAGATTTCAGGGCCTGTAACTCGGTCCAGTTCTGTCTGCCTGATGGTTGACGTAAAGGAAGTGCTTGATGCAAATAGGAAGGAAATAATGTTGTATTTTTCCACCAAAATTAATGAAATAAGTGATGGCATTAGAACGGTGATGCACAAAATCGGTCAAATAGAAAATGCCGCATCGGCTCTAAAGTCCACCCAATGTGAACAACAAAATCAGATAAATTCAATCAAAAACTCTATGGAAACCATCATGCCCACTGACATTTTGTTTGATGAATTTGACCAACGACAACATCGTACAAATAACCTCATCGTTTTTGGGCTGCCCGAAAAGAAATCTGGGTCCCTCGATGGAAAGAAACATTGTGACGATGTATCAATAGACAATATTTCAAAATTTTTGCGCATTCAAGACGCTGAAATTTTGTCTTGTTCCCGCACTGGTAAACCGGGCAGGGATGGGTCGCGAATGTAAAAGGGGTCCTTGAAACGGAGCGATGAAAAATTGGAAGTTTTGAGGAAATCCAAGTTTTTATAAAACTTCATTTGATGAGATATTAGCAAGAAAAGGAGAACCAGTTGAAAACCGAATGCAAAATACGAAGGAAATGATGTGGTTATTTACAGAGGTAGAACTCAGGAAAAGCCTAATATAAAAAATTTTCAAATTTGATCTTATCAAAAAATTCTATCCTTTTGCCATCAATTTTATGTGCAAATGTTAATAGGGCCTTCAGTGAAATGGACCATATTCGTGCCCTAATTTCCTGAAGGAATCTTGATATTTTTGCTGCAACAGAATCCTGGTTTACCCCTGACCATTCTGATGAAATCATCTCTGTCTGGGGTGATCGCGATGACCGCAGTGATGGTCGTGTTGCAGGTGGAGTGGCGGCTTGGGTCAGATCCTTCTTATCCTCAGTCGTCTATCAGCCTGTTGGCAGTCAGTTTAGCTCAAACAGTGTTTGGTTACTTTTTCATCGTTTGAAAATATATCTCATTTGTATATACAGTAGTGGCCAATTTAAAGGGCCCACCTCACTTTTCATGCTTTTTCCCACTTATACTTCATTAAATTTACTGTTATTCAACTTCTTAGTGTCAAAATATTTAGAAATTAATTCCATATGATGAAAGACAAAGCAGATATGATATCCAGTCATAACTGGTATTGAAGACAACAATGCATGTCAATACTTAACGGGGAAACCTCTTCTTGATGACACTTTGTAATCTACGTGGCATGCTCCGCACCAGAGTCTTGCAGTACTCCTCTGTGATCTCCTGCGTCCAGACACGCTTGATTATCTCGCACAGTTCCTTTTCTGAAGATGGTTGATGTGCGGCGACCTTCTGCTTCATGAGAACCCAACAATTTTCGATGACATTGAGGTCCGGTGAGTTGGGAGGCCAGTTGGGCAGCAGAGCGACATCGTGTTCATTGAACTACTGCTTGACAACTTTCGCGGTATGACAAGGCGCTGAATCCTGCTGAAATATTGTTGTTTCACTGATCTCCATATGAAGGAGCACCTTCTCTTCGAGGATTTGGAGGTAGCGACTTGCGTTGACTTTCTCTCCTTTACAGAACAGCTCCAAGCCGTATCGTCCACGGGAAGTGATCTCCATATCATCACTGATGGCGGATGCTTTACCGTCTTCTGTGTGAAATGCGGGTTGAAGCGCTGACCAATCCTACGGCGGACGTAACCCAAGCCACCACAGCGGACTTGCTGAAAGGTGCTCTCGTCTGAGAACATGACACGATCCCGCCACTCGGCATCCTTATCCAGATGATCGCGACAGAATTTCAGGCGCAATCTTCGCTGCTTCTCAGTAATCAAGGGCACTTTCGCAGGCCTACGAGCCACAAGTCGAAAATCATTTTTAAGCCTTCTGCGGATTTTCCTCGCACTTAGCTCCACTCCAGCAATATCATTGATTTCTTTGGATAGTTTTAGTGATGAAGATCGAGGGTTCCGGGTGATGAGGACTTTAAGAACTCGGTCCTGTCGTTTAGTACTTTTTCGGAGTCTTCCGCATGCGGAACGCTTCGAGTCTGGAGATGAGATTGCTTTTCTAACTGCTTTCCTGAAAACCTTGAGACGTTCAGCAATTGCTCTTTGAGAATATCCCTCATTGTACAGCGCAATCATCTGACCACGCATCAGCTGCGAGGTGTCACTCGATCTTCGAACCAATGCCATAGGTACTCGATGGATGACTTGAAAGCTATTGTTTTCCTTCGTAATTTTCCGTGCCGCAACGAAATCAGCTAGATAACTTTCACCCGGAAAACATCACACGCTAAAAGCATCAAACTATCAAGTTTTTCATCATTAAATCATTCATTTAAGATCTAACAGGCCACATAAAGCAAATAGTATAAATTATATATATCCGCGTGAGTGGGCCCTTTAAATTGGCCACTACTGTATATTCCCCATCCTCTGTCTCTCATTATGCGAGCGATGCTATTAAGTTTATTGTACAAAATTGTGACATTATTTGAAATATCTGAAATAATACATAAACTTCAAGAGCAACTGCTTTGGACTTCGTGATACGCTCACACGAATCAATATACGAGGCTGTAGGAAGCATAAATGTTGAATTTATGTCAAATCAAGCGATTCACCCGAGTCCTGTTATTCCAGGTAACTAACAGCAGTCTGATCCAAATGGTTGGCGACCCATCGTCGAAGTAGAAGTAGTCCACAAAGCCTGTCATCGTTGAAAACAAATAAAGCTCCAGGTATTGACATGATACCTACAGCTATTTACAAGCTCGCCTCTAATTTCATCGCCGATCCTTTGACCGACATCATCAACGTATCAATATTGAGACGTCAATTTCCTTCCTGCGGGAAGCACAGCATTATTTACCCAGTGCCAAAAACTCTCCCTGTTGCAGTGAATCAGCTGCGACCCATGTCCCTTCTGACTGTCCTATTAAAAAATTGCGAAAAGTCAGTCCTTCGTCCGGTATTTCCTGAAAACTACAGCATGACTTTGGTTCATTTCAGTTTGAATGTGTACCCTGTTCGTCGACGGAAGCTGCTTTGATTTGTATCCATGAGTTAGCTACCCACGCATTGGAAGACAAAAACGTAGTAGGTGCTTATGATTTAGCGAAAGCTTTCGATCAGCTTGGCCATGATGCCATTATTCGCGCACTACTTGATAACAAATTTCCTCGTGGCTTCATAGAATGGATTGAAAACAACTTAAGTGATAGAGCTCAAATGATGGTGAAAGTATCTCAGGCTTACAGCAGTCCATCCAAAGTTCTTTCTGGAATGCCTCAAGGATCCCTGTTGGGACCATATCTTTTTAACTTGGTACTTGGCTCGCTTAAACCAGTAAATGACTCTTCTCATGTCGCTCAGTGTGTCGAAGACTGCGCTTTCATCATTCCCGTATTTAAGAGTTCTCCACATGATTATGTGACAGAACATAGAAACATGATCCGATGGTTTACTATGAATGGGCTCAGCTTAAAAGTTTAGCAAATGCAAGCTTTTGTGGACTCCCAAGTCTAACGATCAGACCTTCATCCCAAGCATCCCTGATGTTCAAAATGTCGATGACCTCAAAATCCTTGGTCTTCATCTTTCTGCTGACCTTAAATGGGATAAGCAAAATCAATATGTGACGAGATGTGTCTCAAGGAGGCTACATGCTTTACGTGTATTGAAGCCAATTCTAAGCGCATCTGATGTGCTAAAAGTTTATTATGGTTTAATCCTATCCGCGATAGAATATTCTTCCCCTGTTTTCGTTGGCATGCTGACCAAGAATGCAACAGCCCTTGATAAACTGCAACGTCGTGCTCACCGCCTAATACCGCATATGTGGCAATTTTGACTGCCCATGTAGCATCATGCCGGACTTAAAGTCGCGTTGTGAGGAAGCTGCTGTAAAACTTTTGCATTCAATTCAATTAAAATGTAACTGTGCACATCCACTGCATACACTGTGAGTAGTAAAGTCTAGCCCCTGTCCGGACCATTTTTACTAAAGTACATGACCTTGCCCCATTCATCGGAGCACACGCCCACGCATCGGAGCACTTGACATTCATCGGAGCACACGCCCACGCATCGGCGCATGTGGTTGCTAAGAGGACAAGAAGCGGAGCACCAATCGGAGCACGTGGCGCCGGGGCACCTATCGGAGCATTTGACGAGTCACGATAGGGTACCTTTTCTTTTTTGCCTATATGTTAGTGACTTACATAGTACCTCAGTGAATAATGTAATGCTTAAATATGCTGATGATATAAGTGTAATCATTCCTTTACCAAAAACGATATTGATGACATTCGCTCTACGGTTAATCGTGAAATAGAGAATGTTGAATTGTGGTGCGCAAAAAACTTTTTGAGACTAAATACAAAAAAGTCTAATGTGATGATTGTTTCTCGATCTCCTGTTTCCTTAGACAATTTTTCTTTCTCTGTAAACTACGTGAAGTCCATCAAGTATCTCGGAGTCTGTATGAATAATAAGTTAACTTAGGACGACCACGTAGATTATTTGCGAATAAAGTGTAGCAGACGCTTGCATATCATCAGACCTTTAAAGTCACTTATTTCTGCAAATCAATTGCATGATGTATATGTAGCCATTATCCGCTCTGTTTTAGACTACGCATGTGAAACATCTGTTGGGCTCTATAAAAAGCATTGTAAAATACTTTCAACTATTGAAAACCGAGCACATCGTATAATTTATGATGGTGTTTCAAAGTGTACTAAGTGTGACGATACTATACATAGACGATTGCAACATTCTTTGAAACTTTTCAGACAGATTGAAAGCGACCAAAATCACATCTTGAGAGACCTTCTGCCTGAAAGATCTCAACGGTCGAACAGATTCGTTTTCCCATGTATCCGTACTGAAAAATATGCCAGATCTTTTTCCCATTTTTACTTCAGCAACTGTGTGTACACTTTAACGATATTTTAAATGATATATAGATGTAAAATGACCTCATTTTGTATGCATTTATTTTCGGTCTTCTTTACTTGTGTATGTGAAAATTTGTGATATGACTATGTAATGTGTATATGATTTGTGTATATGACTGTCTTGATTTTCATTCAACTTGAAATAAAACGCTTACTTA